>BMAW01128941.1:46817-128649 GCA_019974015.1 Nephila pilipes | reverse complement strand
ACATTGCGCCGTTTCAGTTACATGTGCTTAAAAATCAGAATTTGACGATGAATAATTCGAGTTAAAACCAACGTTTTTTATATGGTGGCAAAGTTTATTAAGAAAAGAATAATGAAAATATCAGTTATAACTTGGCAAATGTCTAAATATTGGATTGATAGGCGAATAAATGATTTCAAAGTATCAGAGCTCAACTGATGGGAAGTTGTTAAATTAACGATTAAGACACTGATACACATACAGACAGACATACACCATTAAAATACATAAAGACTTGTGGCAGGGTGCATTGTCTTGGTGAAAAAGGATTTTTTTTCTCTGCATGTGCGGTCGTTTTTTTGCGATTTCCTCCTTCAAACGCACCAGCAAGTCAATATAATAATCACTGTTGATCGATTTACCTTTTTCGAGGTAGTCAATGAAAATCACGCCATGCGTATCCCAAAAAACTGACGCCATGACTTTGCCAGCTGACTGCTGCGTTTTCGGACGGCTTTCGCCAGCTGTGCGCCACTCAGATGACTGCCGCTTCGACTCTGGAGTGTAGTGATGTATCCATGTTTCGTCCATGGTCACGTAACGACGCAAGAAATCTTTTTTGTTGCGAGTAAATAGCGATAAACAGCTTTCTGAATCATCGACTCGTTGCTGTTTTTGTTCCATCGAAAGCAATCACGGCACCCACTTGGAAAAAACCTTTTTCATGCTCAATTTTTCATGAAGGATAGTAAATACACTTCCATATGATATCTGTGTCATCTCAGCAATCTCACGGAGCTTCACTTTACGATCTTTCATTATAATTTTTGTCACATCACTCACATTTTCCGGTGTAACGGCTTCCACAGGTCTACCCGAGCGTTCCGCGTCATTTGTGTCGGTACGACCACGTTTAAACTCGACAAACCACCGACAAATCGTTGCTTTTGATGGACAAGAGTCCGGATAACATTTTTCAATCCATCGTTTCGCTTGCACGGTGTTTTTACCCATTAAAAAACAATGTTTTATCGGAACACGAAACTCGGTTTTTTCCATTTTTTAAACAAACTACAAAACGACTTTACTCCAACCTCGATAACTCAGCTGTTTCTGGTCCGATCGACTTACAATTTTGACACGTTTCAAGCAAAGGTTAGTACTCTAGAAAGAACTGGTTACTGGTTTACTACGAGCGCCATCTCTGGGTTAGTCTCGGAACTTATTATCTGATGTGGGAAGATATATATATATATATATATATATATATATATATATATATATATATATATATATACATATATAGTTATATATATATAGTGTGTGTGTTGGATTTTCCACCTAATTGTCAATTTATTCACTGCAGTTTCAATGATATTGCAAAATTAGGTCCTCAATTCCTTGATAGATGGCACCACGAATCATCTCTTCGCCTTTTCTGGTCTCCCGATGTAGCTAAACTCCTAACGCTAGCGCGAGTTTCAACGTCCATCGCTGATATGTGATAAAATTGGGCTGCCATCCATCTTCATTCAAGGAACCAGTTAATCGAAAATAACCTTACATAGTAATATTGTAAATAGTCTTACTTCATCTGATCAAGAATAGAAGTAATTATTCAACTTCGAGCCTCGTCACTGAACTGGTAAATGCCAACATCGAATCCGAAAATGCAACCCCTCCCCTAGACTACGAAACACCAGGATGTATCTCGTCCAATTTGAATATATATATATATATATATATATATATATATATATATATATAAATTTCTATAAGCAAATGACACAGGGATAAATAATGAATGTAAAAAGAAAAGAGGATTTTTAAAAAAGTTCGATATGGCTTTCTTTAGTTACACGTATAACGTAAATTTGATATGTAAATTCCTGCCAAACGCGTTGCTTAGTGGGATTGCACAGCAGCAGAAATCTGTTGTTTAAGTTCAAATAAATTTGTGGGGAGCGGAGGCGCATACACTTTATCTTTTAAAACCCTCAAAGGAAGAAATCGTATGGAGCCATATCATGTGACTTTGGTGACCAGCTGTGTAAAATCTGGTTCAGGGCGACAGATCCAGCTGCAAGGTTGCTACGTGAGAGCTTCTAAAACAGTTTTCGTGAAATAGATTTATGATGAACACACACGAGTACCACCTGTTATTATCACTTTTAAAATTACACATAGTTCCTTTGTATTCATGTATTACTTATCATTTTACGTTATTTATTTTTGAAAATATAGAATTTTTAAATCATGTGATTAATTTTGAATAACTTTCTATATTTCTTTCGCCTTCGTCGGACAGGTGTCGATGGAATAAAAATAGATTTAGAATTCTTGGATTATAATTTTCAGATATTTTTTTAAAAATTTTCAAAAATAACAAGCTCTTACACGAATTTTACATGTCATAAAAATCGATACTTGATTCTTTTACGGGTGTATACAAAACAATATCCCCATTATGAAGAGTTATTGCTACAAAACTAAAGAAGTTACGACCTCTTTGGGCAAATTAAATTAAAAATAATTCTTTAAAATTTCTAAAATAATAAATGTTCAATGTAATTTCCACCAGAAGCACGAACGATATCCAGTCGATAGTAGAACTTATCACACAATTCTTTTTTTTTTATCATGTTTGTTGTTACTGTTCAGATGGCTGTTGTTGTTTGAGTTTTCAGTTCGTCAATATTCGCCGGTCATAGCGGAAGCGAAACTTCATCTTTCAAGTATTACCAAAGAAAAAATTCGCAAAGAGTGAAATCAGGACATCTTTGGGGCCACTGATGAAGAACAAAGTCGTTATCTGTGTGTGCTGTGCGATCCATCTTCCGTTCCTCATCATTGGATATCGTTCGTGTTTCTGATTGTGGTCACATCGAACATTCAAAATTTTATAAACTTTAAAGTTTTATTTTCCCAAAAGGCTGTGATTTCATTTTTGTAATAATAGCTCCTCAAAGTTAGGATATTCTTTTGTAAACATCTCGTATTTTTATTTTTGTATTCATAATTATGATAATATCTAACTTAAATATATATAAAAAAAAGATTATGAAATCTTATTTACTATCTTCAAACCGTTCTTAAATTTAACGAGACACATGTGAAACTAATCCGTTCATTAATAGCTGCAGTGATGTAGAAGTATTGTTTAAAAACCCATTCGATTATCGATGCATAAAGGTAATACAGTTTTGAATGACTTTTTTTTATGGCTCCCTTACGGGTTCTTGTTATATAAAACAAGAATTAAGATAGAATTAATTTTTTTTCCTCATGAGTGTAATTTTAAGATATCAAAGAAGAGAGGGTTAGAGGGTAAAATAATCGAAATATTAATTTAAAACCTAATTTTTTGATACGAAGCATAATGCTACATATGTCATTATACCATTATATTAAATAGATTTCTTCTAGATAACATTTAATACCCTGGAATACCCTGGAATAAAGGCAATCTATAGAGTAAGATATACGTCAGATTTTTATGTTTCAATTTTTCAAATAGTGGAAGATTCGAGGATGCATAGAGGTATCGTAAAGTTTTAATTATTACTCGGAAAAAGTCGAGATATAATTTGATCTGCGTATTAATTGATTCTCGTGTACATAATGTTGTCAATTAAAGAAAGCTATTCCTCTTAATTGGTTTTGTTTCAGGAAGCTGTTGATTAAAGTAACTCGTAGCACGAAGAAAATATATTTCAATCTGCTTAGCTCTACAATGACGGCCTTTGAAAAGTCAAGAAACTCAGGGAGAAATGTATAACTCTGGAAGGTGTCTATGTAGAGAAATCTCAAAAATAATAAATAAAAATTAAGTTTCTGTCTTGATTTTTTTATTGATAATAATTTAAATTTAATATTATCCGGGGATATTAATTATAACTTTACGCTATCGCGGTTGATTAATCAAAGACTTCCTGACCCCTAATAAATTAACATTAAAAGCTATGATTTACAACATTACTTTTGTAAGGATCATTTAATGCTCAGAACAAATTTTATCCACATATCTAGGTTGTTTTCTCAGCAATTATTAAACCTTTACGATAGCCCTCTGTGTAAGATATTTTTCCACAATCCGGGCTATCTTTATGTTTGATGAAATTATAATTCATTGAATTAATAATATGCAGCAAATAATAATAAAATTGTTTTTAGAAGTAATGAAGGGGAAAAAAAAGGTTTTCCTCCCCTGTAATTAAGTGGTTTTTATTCCTTTTGATTATTAATGTATTTACGTAATTTGCATTTGGGTATATAAGAGGATAATCTTTTGTGTTTGTGTAGTGGGTTAGGTTTCAACCAGGCAGAAAATTGCTGCCTTTAAAGGTTAAACTGCAAGTGTTTTTTTTTTATTACTCAAAACCAGAGCATGCCTTAAAACATGTAACTGACCTATATTGATTCTAATAGAGAAAAATTATTGTTTTATGGTAATTCATTCTTTCGAATTATTTTACGTAAATGCGTTTCAAGAACCTTCAGCAATGTAAACGAGATTCCCCTCCGTGAATTTCTTTTGTTTTTGCCCGAGAACAGCTTCCATTGTTTTTTACAGATTTACGCTTATCAAAATGCGAAAAAAATCGATTTTCTCTTAGCAGTAATTATATCAATGTTCTACAACCCAATTCAGTCGCTTCGGGCTAGAACAGAACACCACACTAAAGCAGATTTACTCACGACTTTAGATAATATGCTTATAAAACTGGAATTAAAATCGTTCAGATTAAGAATTGTTGATAAGTTTTATGGATAAAAAGTGAATTTACAATGTTCCCATGTTTTCGAACCGTTGTTTCTTCAACCGGTTTTTTAGTGAAGTGCCACTTTCTTCTCAGCATTAATGGTTCGCATTATTTATTTAATTCCTTATCTATTGAGAGTATTAAGGCGTTTCAAGGTTATGGATAACGAATGGGTCTTGTCTGTAATGGGATCCATTAAAGTTGCGTAACGCATTTTTTTCCGTGCTTTCTAATTTAAAGTATTTTAGCTTCCGTTCGAGCGCGCCAGAAACAAAACAAATAAAATAATGCTAATGTGAAACACAGTCTTCGACGCCTATTTGATTTATTGGAAATTAAACACTGCTATTAAAGAACCAATTGCGATTTATTCCTTGGATGACGCAGCTCAGTCGTACAAACCATAAATTCCGTCCATTGTATGATAATTAAGTTTGATTTGATCAACGTAATTGGAGAATAGCATAATGTACCTCCAGTATTAATTGAGTTGGAAAAATTTAGCTTAATTTGGTTTGCAAGCTTCGATCAATTGCTTTGATTGGTTTAATTAACATTTAAATACAGGTGGACGGTAAGTTACAGGCAGTGTTCAGCGATCAATTTTTCGTGATAACTTGAAGACAAAGTCCCCAAGGACAGGGATATCCTTGTCTTTTGCTTTTATTCGAGGTACAGATGTGGCAAATGGTTACTTTTGAGTAATAGGTTCCATCGTATTAGTTCCTGTCTGGTAATAGATACCAATATTCACTTCCTTTCAGATCATATGTTCCAAAATCATTACTTTCAGAATATATGCTCTTTTAATCTATAACTTACAAAATGTTTGTGTTCATATTTCCTATTACTCTTTAAAACACAACATTATCATATTATTTTTGAATTATGTTCTACAAAAAAAAAAAAATTTTAGATTTATGTTCCAATACATTATTAGTTTTGGATTATTTTCCACTTACGCAATACATTTTATGATACTAAAAAAAGTTTCAAATTTAAATCATTCAAGTTACGTTAAAAAATTTTTTAAGATAAGCATTATAAGAAGTAGTAAAATTAATAGGGTTTTGTATGGAATACAATACTGACGGAATAGGTCCCACACACAAACACGTAATATTTTTACTTATTATATTGCATGAAACAACGGCTACTCTTATCCATGGTTCTCCCATGTATAAGGTATTGCAATTTCATTGATTTGATTTTGTGTGTGTAACTGCATTTATTTATTGATTTGAAACTTCATTGATTTTATTTTGTAACTTTTACTTTGCCATTGGTCTTTTCTGCCACTTTTTATTTATTTATTTTTATCGCTAGTGTGTTTAATTTACTTCTCTAAATCTCTAGTGATAATTGCGGTGCACAGAAATTATTTCAACTGTTTGCAATATAAAAAAAAACTCATAGACATATCACATCATTTTTAGAGAGAAGATAAATAAACATTCAGTCCATACAATTCTAAGAAATTTCATAGAAATTTTGCATGAAAAATTCGTCTCCAATTTCATTTCTCCCGCATATTTTAAGAATTTTAATTCTGTCTACACTTACCTATTCCGTGGATTTGAATCCATAGAACTAAATTCCTTTATATGTCATAAGTTAATTTTTTTACTTTTATGAAAGATTTTTAATTACTCACAAACTATTTATCTATTATTTATGTATTGATACTGTAGTAAAAAAGGATTAAAAATTATTTACAAGTATCACGAAATTTTAGCGGCCCTGGGCTGTCTGTAAAGAGTAGTGCTTGCAGAAAATTTCTTGGGATAAAGGGGGTCCTAGTTTTTATTCATTTAATTGTTGATGGACACTTTTCTAAAAAAATATTTTAATACTTGTTGGGAAACATTCTAATTATTGTAGCACTTATGCTTACACCATGGCTGTATAAAGATATTAAATTAAGTAACATCATTTATTTATTTTAATTAACTTAACTTTCATGTAAATAAAACAATACATTATGTGTAATAATATTCTTAAAAAAATGGAACTAATAAATAATTAGATTATATGTAGTTATAAAATAGTTTGAATTTCCCATAAGTATATTTAAAATAAAAAAATATAAATACCAATAAACATTAATACATTCTAAAAACGAAAAAAAATTACTAATTTAAATCTAAATTTGATGCAAACTACAGCATTAAGAAATAACAATTCCTCTTACATAAAAAATAATTAAAAAATTAAGAAACAAATCTAATATATATGTATGTGTTGTGTGTGTGTGCATGTGTGTATATTATCAAGACGCACATAGGGCATAAAACACTCTAAGAGTATATATAACAAAGGCAATACATTTAAGAGATAAAAACTATAAAGTTAAAGAAATAATCGAAAATCCAAACAATATTTACTCAAATCAATCAAAAATTTAATTAAATAATCAATAAATCCAAAATTTAAAACTCTGTAACCCCAAATTCAAAACAAACAATTTAAACAGCAAACGATTTGAAACAAAGCAAAGTGATAGAAAAGTCAAAATTAAGTTATTAAAACTGTTCCATTCATTGGAATAGAATACTGTGGGCTTATACTAGTATAATTATTATTCAAATCATCACACTTCAATGGATTACGTTATAAAAAGATGGAACAAACTAAAAATCAGAAATATTCAGAAACTCAACCTCAGAAAATGGAAAGAAGGTAAACACACATAACACATTCAATTAGTATTCGGAATACCATAATATGCTTTAATAATCAACAAAAATATTGTAACATCGATTAAAAACCTTAACTAAATAAAGTAATATCGATGAAATTACAATGATTAATCACAAAGTTAAGCAAATTAAAACATAATGAAATGTGAAATACTTATTAATGATGCGTCATTTTGAATAAATTATGTTGAAATTTTTTAAACAAAACAAAATCACTAGCCGAAAGAAATTAATTAACCAATTCAAAAAAATCTTGAACAAATTGTGTTTAAAATACCGCAAAAATTACTAAAACGAAATATTTGCAAACAGTGTAAACTCTCCACAATTATATATATATATATATATATATATATATCGAAGGTCGGAGGAAAGAAGTTTTTTTTTTTATATATATATATATTGAAAGATTGATTATATTCTGCGTCATTATTATCTAATAACAGAGTCAAGATTGTCCACTAGTTAAGGCTGGGAACTTTTTAAAAAATTCGAGGTTTGAGTTATAATTTTATCAAATTATCACTCGGATTATCAGGGCTGCTTGATTATTCAACAGTGACTCGAAACCCTCATATGCCGTCGAGTGGAAGTTAAGGCAATTGGGGATACCTTCCTCGTCATTTGATGCATATAAAATGATGAATTAAGACTGGTAGCTAATATTTAATTATATAACTGAAGTATAAGATTTATCAATTAAAACAACCGCTAACAACTAAAGTGAACCAATCAAATTTATTTTTGATTATTTATATTCTAAATTTTAACTTCAAATTTAATTCATGATATTGTAAATGTTTCCACCATTTTCCACTTTGGCAGAGACAGATTTTTGTCCATCGTCTTGGAGGACAATCCAAGTCTACGAACTTTTTGAAGATAATTAACCTTGATTTCAAGGATATTACTTATCTTCCCGTGAGAACCGATTGCTTTTCATAGTCAACGGTCAAGTTGACTGAAATTGACACTTAACGATCGGAAATTTTACTATAAAAAAATAATAAAATTCCGAAAGAAGACACACCTTTAATGCAGTTTATTTCTGGATGATAAAGATTTTTTTTTTTTTTTTTTTTCGATTATTATGCCATGAGTTGAATCAACCATTGCTGAATAATTAATTTAATACGGGTTTATCGTAATTTCAATGCCGTTCAATTACTAATATAACAACATCATGATAAAAAAAATATATAAAAATTCTTTACAAGTTGTTGATTCTTCACATTCATCTGAAAGAATTGTAAGAGTTAAACTTTGGCATAAATATATAAATTTTTGAAAACCAGTCCTTCCAAATAGGACAAATATTCATTTCAAAGAATTGCAGTGGCCACGTTAGCCTAATGGTAATGGTCACGAACTCGTGACCGACGTTGTTTCGTCGAGTCGTGGGTTGAAGTCCGGATGCCACTAAAGAACCATCATGTGGCGAGGATGAAGCACGTTAAATGTGTCGGGGCACCAAGTGCCCCTGATGGCATAGTGTGGAAGCTTAGAGAGGGAGGTGCCAGCTCAGGTATCTGCCTCGTCACTTGACCGAGATTCAAAATTACAAGGTTCGCCCTCATTCTAAAGGTGACGTTAGTGAATGATCATTCAGTCAAAGCATGATGTCAAAAGCAGCAACCTATAAATTTCGCCATTTTGATGTTTGAGCTAAACGTAATGATTTAATCTGTTCGAATGTATTTAAAGTTTTCTACACTAGCACGGTACCCAAATAAATATATTTCGTAAAAATTTGTGGTTTATAAGCTTTTTTTAAAAAATTTCTTCACGAAATGTATTTACTCAAAGATATAGGAATCGATCATATATAAGCGTAGAATTAAGAAGAAAAAAAATTGTAACAGAGGTTTATCAGTTTATATTCTGCCTCTTTTTTGCTTTCAGAGCTACTTTTAGTGAAACTACTTCGAAAACTGTGGTATTTTTTTTTTATCGCTTCACTTTCTAATCTACAAAAGATCAACAAAACTATTACAAATATACTAACAGATAAGTTAAGCAACTGTTGTGAATGCCGACAGAAATATTCTGTATGCTTTGAATGAAATAGGTTATTGTTTTAATACCTGTCGATTGTGGCAGAAACTGCACGTGCGAACATTCGTCTCAGATAAACACAAAAAAGTATGATCATCAAAAGTCGCAGGTGATAAAGTTAAAATTGACTGTTTCTTTTACTGCAGTCCCGTATTTTTAGAAGTATTAGCATCAGCTCAACAAAAGTGCTATTTTTTAAAAAAAAGCGTTTATTTTTTCAGTAATGGGAATGGTAATTTGGTTTTCCTCGTAGAAAGATTTGCGTACAATCTTCTTTGCTATATGACATAATTTAGGTCAGCAGATAATTATCACAAAACAAATTATTAACAATATTCATATGATTCAGGCCAAGCTATTACGTAAGGGAAAGTTTCGGAGTATTCTACGTAGTTATTAGCATTAAACAAAATAATCATTTATAATTAAAAAAGAGGATTTTCTGCTCTTTTGCCACGCATTAAATAAAAGATTTTAAAAAAAACAGAGACAGGTGTTTTCATATGATTATTCCAATTCTTTTCATGTTCTATTTTTTAAGACTTCGCTTATCAAATCCTTATGAATTAGTCTGATATCTTTAATAACAGTAATAAAAGAAGTGAAAATATTAAATTCAATGCTTATATATTGTTGAAAATCTGCTTATAGAGATATATATCAAAATATGATACTTTTAAAAAAATTATTCGTTGACAGACAACAATTATTTTCTTAGAATCTTTACAATTCATTAACAAATCACTAGAATTTGTATCAATATTAAAATGAATAATTTACTGCGAATGCGATATGGCGTATTTTTTATAATAATTTGAGTTACTTGCTTACACCATTTCAAAATTTTTTTTAAAAACAATGGAAGAACAAGTAATAAATAAAATGTGCAAATAAATAGATTGCGTGAAGTATATGGTGAAATTAAACAAACACTGTGTAAGCTATTAAACGTGCTATTCTTTTTTTTTAAATGCAAATCGGCTTCATAAATTTTAAAAAATTAGATTCAAACCATCATTTTTTATATTTTGACAGCTATATTATAGATCTGATATCAAATACAAAGAAATTTTTTTATTATTTTACTTTGAGTTTGATTCACGGAATAAATGTCTGAGAAGCTTATTTTTACTCTTCAAAATTAATTTATAGAGAAGGGATTAATTGAAAAGATATGTATCTGCTTTTTTATGTAAATAACATTCGTTCTTTTTCTGTTTACCCGAACCTGTTATCTTCAATTAATCTAAAGTACTACGATAAATTACTATCAAAAATCACAACGGACACGAAAAAACAATGAAACCACTGAACTTCACCTTCATTATTTTTGAATCGATAATAAAAAAAAATTCAAGGATATAGAAAATCACGATATGGCTTACAGAAATCATGCATCAGTGGATTCTAATATTAATATTATTTCCGAAAATGATTGATAATGGAACCAATAATTTTTCATTACTTCTTGAAGTTTCAATTCGTATAAAAACAACTTCGTTTTTTACAGTAGTTATTATTTTCTGATGATAAAGAAAGTACACAATATCGTAATATTCTCCTTAAACGATATTAATATTTATAACATTGTTATGCAATATTGTAATTGGAATAGTGTTTATATATCGCATTCCGATAAACATTTAAATTTAAAATAATGTTACTAAAATTTCCGGGAGTATTACGAGTGAAAGCAGTTCAATGGGGAGGACAAATTATTTAATTTTCTTCCCCGTGAAGATATCGACGCGATTCCAGCACTTTCGGAAGCTTTCCATTTATCGCCAAGTCGCCAAGTTTCTCCCCATGTCGTCAAATCCGACGCTAAGGCTTAAGGATCATTGTTTATACTTCCCTTAAGCAACTGTGGACAAACCTGTTAATGTTTCTTTTCCTTCACAAGAGAACAACTGCAAGGAAGCGTCATTTCATGTTCGTAACAATAATTTTTGTAGAAAATCGCGCCATTCTTATAAGAACAATTAATTTCATGTTTCAATTATTCAGTTCGTATTTTTACTTGAAAACTGCAAAATTAATCCATTTTTTTTTCAACAAAGGTATATTGAAAATCTCCTTTTCATAACAGAACTTTTTGTTTTTTGAGCTGTTTGTATAGTTTTGGATATTTCTTAAGACTCAAGAAACTTAAGACATGTGCAATATTCTGCTTTTGTAAAATCTGAGATGGTCGCGGTAGCCTAGTGGTCATAGTCGCGAAATCGCAGCCAGCGCTGTTTCCGTCGAGTTGTGGGTTGGAGTCCGAATTCCACTAAACATCCGACGTACAGCGGGGTCGATTCACAATAAATTCGTCTTAGGTCCAAGTACATCCGTTGGTGGGGGGTGGAAGTTTGGAGAGGAAAGTACCGATTCGGGTGTCGTCACATGACCGAGGCTCGAAATGACGAGGTCGGTCACCAAGAGCTCTTGTTTTGCTTTTCAGTGCGACTTACATTAGTGCGATATAGTATTCAACTCAAAGGCTCACTGGTTCTTGAGACCAGATTACCTTGATCTTGACTTGACCCTACTTGACCTTCAGAAGCTACATCACCTGGGCTAGCGTGATTTATACCTTTTTTATATATATAAATGAGAAAAAAAATGTAACATTTAAGACGCAGTTTGAGATTAATCAATATTTATCCTTGAAAAAACTTTACATGCGTAGGATAAAAACAAATCTACAAAAAAAAATGAATCTCACCAACAAAAATCAGTATAGCTTGGAAGAAATTTTTTATCTATAATAGGCATTTTATAAAAAAGATAAATTAAATACGGCAAGAGTAACATTTCTAGAAAAGAAAAGGAAATGTAAATTCTACTTAAAGTAGGACGGAGCTTAATACCGAAGAGGTTTGTATTACTGGGATTTTTATTCTGAACATTATTATAAAATATTCTTGCAAAAATAACGAGAATATGTGTCATAATTCTATTCCCACAAAGGTTATGAAAATGCCTATTAGATTCTGCGGAGACAAAAAATAGTAATATATACCATTTTGAAATTCCTTGTCATCAAATTTTAATTTACCCTGCTGGAAACATTTCAAAAGTCAAAAATAAATTCTTATTTAACTTTTTCGTATATATTCCACTCTTGCAAAATTATATTTTGATGTAGTACTTCCAAAATTGCGGTGCTCGTTTCTTATTTTGAAATAACTTAACCTATAGCTGTTATGAACATACCTTGTGAATATCTTGAATATTTGAGTATTATGTTCAAGATATACACAAATGTCACGAAAAACTGAGAAGTTCCGACATTAAAAATTTCTAAATACATTCTGTAACAAAATTTAAAAAAAACGACACACCAAGAGGGAGTTGTACGATGGAGACAAAAATTAATGGATAGGAAAACTATGTACAGAATAGAAAATGATTAAAATTTCAAAAAAATTTGAATGATTTATTTCAGAGTTACAAAGTAACGAACCCAATAAGGTGTTGACCCATCTCTAACCTGGATGTAAGTTGCCACACAACGTGGCATAGAGTGATAAAGCTCTTTGATGGTCTCCTGTGGTATTTCTTACTAAATTTGTTCCAATTGTCGGG
This sequence comes from Nephila pilipes, assembly GCA_019974015.1. Classification (NCBI taxonomy): domain Eukaryota; kingdom Metazoa; phylum Arthropoda; class Arachnida; order Araneae; family Nephilidae; genus Nephila; species Nephila pilipes. The sequence continues at coordinate 115,580 of BMAW01128941.1, read as the reverse complement.
CTAGGTCATCAACATTCCTTGGGAGATGCAGACGCCTTTCCATCATAACCCAGACATCTCGATTGGAGAGAGATCTGGCTGGCCAAGGAAATGTTTGACAAGCTGTAAGGCAGCTCATAGCAACACGGGCCGTATGTGGTCAGGCATTATCTTGCTAAAAAATAAGATCAGGGTACTGCAAAATGAACGGTAGCAAAACTGGTCTCAGAATGTCATCGACGTACTGCTGTGCTGTAAGTGTACCTCTAATGAAGACCAAAGGGGGTCCGGCTATCAAGGGAAATGGCACTCCAGACCATAATTCCTGGTTGAGAGCCTATGTGGAGGGCAATATTGAAAGCGGGATTAGCACGTTGCCCTGGGCATCTTCAGACACATCTTCGATGATCGTCAGAAAACAGTTAGGAGTGGTATTCGTCGCTAAACACTATACGTCCCCAGTCAGCTTCATCCCCACCTGATCGAGCCAAGCACCACTGTAATCTGGCTCGACAGTGTACAGGTGTGAGTGGCAGGTTGTGTAGTGGTCGGTACTAGCTTAGATTTTGCTCTATCAGCCATCTGCGTATGGTCATGGTGGACACACGTGTGCGGATCGCACGTCTGATGCTTGATAACCATGAATTAGGCGCTTAACAGCTGATCTGACAATCACTCTGTCCACCCGATCTGCTGTGGCCCTAGGTCGACCGCTACCATCATGAAGCTGAAATCTGCCATTGTCCACCCATTCTTGCCAGCATCTTCTAATCGCCACATCGCTTCGACCCTTATGACGAGCGATTCGCCAATTTTTTCAACTTGCTTCTTTCAATCCAATTATATGACTTCTTTCAAACTCTGACAGTTGCTCGTAATGAACTCGAATCCTGCGGCGAGGTATTTTTTCAGTCGCTGAAAGGTATCCTAAATCGCAATGCAACAGAAAATTTGACCATCAGATTGAGAATCGCTTCTTATATACACCTGCTGAGCACGCAGTTCCCGCTATTCATTCATTGGACACAAAATTTTATTCATTTGCATGTTCGGTCCAAATGGCTTGGTATACCAAATTTCATTACTATAGAGCAACTCCTTCTCTGTGCGTCGGTTTTTTTTTTTTTTTTTTGTTACAGAGTGTAGTAGAAAACAATTATATAGTCACCTCAATTATAAGGGAATCTCAAAGAATTTTAGAAATGTTTCTCGGAAAAACTATGGATATACAATGTGTTTCGAAACTCATGGGCAAACATTTAAGAGGTGATAGAAAACATTTAAACAAGTATTGTTCGCCATGCAATGCACAGGCGGAGAGCAAGAGGTGATCCACTAGACTGCGCTGTAATGGAAAGCATAAAGAAAGAGTTTTGTAACACATCTTCATTTCTACCGTGGATTTCAGGAGGCCTTTTCTTGATTACTGTACGTCGCCATGCCTCCTGAAAACTCGCTGCGAAAAAGTGTCGTCTAGTGGTTAACCACTTGCTCTCTGCCAATGCATTGTATGGTGAAAATTGCCTGATTAGAAGTTTTTTTTTTATCAGCCCTAAAATTTTTGTCCATGAGTTTCAAAACACCCTGTATGTATTTTGGAGTAATGGAATTATAAGACTGTGGATTCGGAAAAAAAATTAAAGTTTAAAATAATTGTTTGTTTGAAAATGAAATTTTTCTGATATGCTTATTTCATGTGCGTTCAAATAGGGATAATGAAAACTTTTTTTTATAAATATCTAACTTTAAAAAGTTATTCAAAGGGCACTGTGTCCCATTTAAAGTTTAATGTCTAAATATTATACTTTAAAAATTACGATCAATTATTCCATTAAAGAATTTCAACGAATTTATAAATGCTTTTTTTATTATTTCAACTCTATAGTGTTTTAATAGTAAAAATATACGGGCTCCTATCAATCGGCCGTTTTGATTTGGTGAACGTATGTTAAGCCTAAGGGATTTCTACTACCGTTATCCAATCTTTACTATTTTATCTATTTGAATGCAAAAAAGGGCATTCGAAAGAGCAAAAAATAATGAAGGTTTTTGAGGAGTTATATTACCCCTCCGATTCTTAAAATTATTTTTTAAAGATCGAAAAACCCACAAACGAATCATTAAAATAAGAATAAAAATATTTTTAAGAATCGGAGGAAAAAACTAATTTCATAGAAGGATTCATTATTTTTTGCTCTTTCAGGTGCACTTTATTGCATTCCAATAGCTCAAATAGTTAAGATATGAGAATTTAAGTCAAAATTCCATAGGATCAACATTACGTCCACGAAATCAAAATGACGGGTAGACGGCAGTCTTAAGATTGCAATTTTCCTTTTAAATGAATTTTATTCCTTTTTTTTTTCTTTCTTCTTTTTAGCGTTTAGTTTCTGCAAGAGGATTTTTTTTTTACTTAAAAATGTTCCCTCGGGAAATTTTAATGGAAAAATCTTATCACCGAATCCTTTGCCTTTATTTTTCTAATTGTAACACACGAAATTTCTTAGTAAAAATAAAATTATTTCGATTAATTAAATGTGTAACTCATTTATTTTAACTGAATCGGAAGTAGAATTGGCTAAAGAAACTTTATAAATTGAATACTGAATTAAAGTGCAATGTTATATAGTAATATTGACGTAATATATAATAATATCACAAAGTATTCCGAGGTCTGATTAAAAAGTAATGACTTCTATAACCATTACTTTGTTATTTGCTCTCCAATTTTCACAATTCTTAATGAACCTGAATTTAGTTTAGTTTAGTTTTTTAACGTCGCATTAGCAGCAACACGAGGGCTATTGGCGACGGACCTCATAATTTTGAACCACGGTCAAGTGACGAGGACGACACCTGAGCTGGCATCCCCCTCTCCTAACATTCACACCACGCCAATAATGAACCTGAAAGCCACATACATTCTCCATGCAATGTACTATCTCCATCTCTTTTCGCAGACTTGTGCCAACTCTCGACTAATCGGGCTAAGCCACCAGAAAATAATTCTGGTGGGTGTATTTGACACTAGGTTTTAATTGTCACTTTCACCTCTTCCTTAGAATGAATGCGATGCCCATTAAGGTACTTTTTCGTGTTTCGTAGAGGTGAGGGCCGTAAGGTGCAATGTCGCCTCAAAGTTTTAATTTCATCTTCACGTGAGTCCATCTTCTTCAGCTGTTCAGCTTACCATCGGAACATTAAAAAAAATATATTGCATTGGGATGCAGTCAACTTTCAGGCGCAATAAGGGGCTTGAAAATCGGGTTAAAAATGGAAAAGTTATAATGAATAAGGAGACATTATTTTTCAAGCAAGACATTACATTTATTCTTTATATTAATATTTTATATGTATGAAATATTAATATAATAGCGCATAATATTATACTTAGAATGTTATTTAAAAACATCACGATAGTAAAAATTCCAAACTACCCATTCATTCAAGCATCATTCCACTTCAAGCATCATTCCAATTTCCAAACTAGCCAAAATGCTCGCCAGTCTAGCATAAAAATAATTTAGTAATTTTTTAATATACTTCACTTTTTTTAGAGTTCGGATGTTTTTATGTTTAAGCTATTTCACTCAAATCCTCTGTATGGAATGCATTGAAATAAATTTCTCAAGTTTCTCTTTCTTTTACTTTCGGCAAACGTGACCAAACTAGCGTAGAATTACAATTTTATTCGACCTTTAGTCATTGAAGAATGCTCATTTCACTTTTAAAAAAAAGGACCTTAATTAATTTCAATAACACTCGAGATGTCAGACAGCCTTATCATTTACATGGGTTGCTAGTTTCGTCCAATTTTTTTGCGTGGGCAATTTAGTTAGAAACCTTTAGCAGAGTTTTGCTGCGGTGAAAGTGAAAAAAATAAAATAATAACAATCCATCGCATTGAAAACAATAAAAATTACCTTTTCAATCAATTTTTAATGAAGTTTTTGTTTTATTAACTTTCAGATTGTAAGGGTGTGGAAACAATTCTTCCTTCGTACAGCATTGAAAGGTGTTGGCCACTTCACTTTCAATTTTCAATTAAACAGACCCCGCACTTGAAGAGTCTGAGAAAGAGTAGAAGGAAAAAAACAGTAAAGTAATAGAAATATGTCTAACTGAAGTACGAAAATCGTTATGACCACTATATGTAAGTCAGGCAGAGTTAATAGGTAGAAAATTTCTAAATATCAGCGTGATAAAAAAAAAAAAAACAGTCGAACTTTTTTTCATTTCTTAGGGGGTAAATGCTACATATGAGTATTTTGCGAGTTTTTTCTCTGAAAACTTTTTGAAACATGTTTTTATTTGCACACACTTATTAAAAGATTGTCAGTCTAGTGTTTCTAAAGTGCTTCGATTTCCTATCACTTTTGGATAGGGTTTTCACCAAAGAATAACCCAACTTTGAACAGAAATTTTACAAAATTCAAAGAAATTGTAATCTTTTGTGCCAATTAAATTGAAAATAAAATTTTACAATTTATAAAATTATAAATGTTCTATATGACCAGCATAAACCATAAGCGCAAATGATACTCGGTTATAGATGTGATGTGAAGGGGTTGTTTAATGGCGCTAAAGCCTGTTTTGGCCATGCTGCACCTTACTAAGTGAAACTGTAGTCTAGACGTTTGAGGGAAAAAAATGGAGAATAGATCAGAATTGATTGACAAGAAAAGAAGGGTCACTAGAGTATCTCTGGGGTGTGACACCTGCGTTCACCAAAGACGGTAAACCCCATGGGTGAGGGGAAAAAACACTATAGTATTCCAAAGTCGTGATGCCCGTATTTGCCTAAAGAAGGCGAACCCCTGAGAAGTCGATAATCGAACTACTTCTACACTTTTTTCAGCCTGTTCGGTGTTATAACTTGAATGGCTGTGGTTATTTCAGTTTTCAATTCTCCCATGTACACAGGCCATTGTGGACTTTATCTTTGAAGTAGCCCTCCTCCCCCAAAGGGAAAAAAAATACAATTGCAAGAATTTAAATCACAGTTTCTTGGGGAGGGGGGAGCACTGATTGAGAGCATAGTCGTCATCTGCTATGCAATCCATTCACCACTAGATATCATTCATGCTTCTATTTCACTCCGAACTTCAATAATTTCATAAATTTTAAAGAGTTAATTTTAATTTTGTTTCTCCAAAAATGCTATAACTTCCTTCTTTGCGTAATTGTAGCTTTTCGAAACCATGACATTCTTTTGTTGATAACGGGATTCTATCGTGTATTTCTCTTCAACAAACCCTAGAGGACTTTAATAGGATGTTGATTGAATTGAGAATTTCCTCCAATAAATGAAATGGCCACGGTAGCCCAGTGATCATGGTCAGGGATTCGCAGGCCGCCGTTGTTTTCGCCGAGTCGTCAGTTCGAGCCCTGATGCCATTTACGCTTCATCTGAACGAAGTCCCGAGTCCAAAGGACGCAAGAAATTTTTGCGAAAATTCCACATAAATGAATTTGGAGAACGGAACGCTTGATCAGATATTTAATGAAGCACTTGATTCATTTGAAGCATCGTGTTTCATGCATAGACTTAAAAATTCTTATTTTGATTATGCCAGTATCCACTTATTTGCTTCAATACTTAAGGTTTTGCGGCCGCGGTATCCTAGGGGTTAAGGCAACGGACTCGCGGCCGGTAGTTTTCGGTGAGTCGTGGATTCGAGCCTTGATGTCACTAAAGACCCGCCGTGTAGCCGGAGCTAATGCGCGTTAAATCAGTCGAGGCTCTAAGTTCTCCTGTTGGCGTGGTTTGGAAGTTTGGAGAGGGAGGTGCTAGGTCAGGTGTCATCCTCGTCACTCGGCCGAGGCTCAAAATTACGAAGTCCGTCGCCAATAGCTCTCGTGTTGCTGCTCAGTGCGACTTTAATAAACAGTCACAATCTCGTTTTGATTTCGTGATCGTAGTGTTAATCCTGCGGAATTTCTGCTACCGTTCTCAAATCTAAATTATTTCTATCTATTCGAATGCAGAAAGTGTGTCCGAAAGAGCGAAAAGTTACGAAGATTTCTGTGAAATCTAATTTCCTTCCCAATTTTCGAAAATATTCTTAAAAGTCCTGAAAACACATGATTGAACCGTTAAAATACGCGTAAATTTTTTTTAAAAAAATCTGAGGAAAATGTTACTCGACAGAAATCTTCATTATCTGTTGTTCTTCCGGGTGCACTTTTTATTATATTCAAACAGATCAAATAGTCTGGATTCGTAAGTATCAGCCAATGATGAATCTCTTTGATTATTGGAGTTTCGACGTGTAAATTCCTCTCTGCTCTTTAAAATGTCTTATTAAAAATGATCTGACACGAAAGGAAAACTTAAAATATGCAGTGAAAAATATTTCTTAGTCATATTATGAAACATTTCTAAGGCAAGTGGGTTAAGATGTTCTGTTTACAAATCTATTGAATTCGGCCAGGTCTAATTTCCAAATTAAAACTTTTATTGGAGCTACATCATTTTGAACGGGTTTATGTGTGATTGAATGATAGACAAAAAATGTTAATTATTAACAAGAGATTATTGTTAAGAGATTGTTAATTATTAACAACAATTTATTAACAAGAGATTCCGTTACCGTTATGGTCAGATTTAGGGATAAATAGTTTTTCTTAAGACCTTGTCAACAAATACATTGTGCCAGCACCCGTCTTTTAGGCACTTTTCCAACACATTCAAACGTCTATATTCAGCAATGCTATATATCAGCGCATTCATGGTCATGGTTACGCAGTGGGCTCCAGACTTGAGGCAACTTTTTGTTTTTCTCCTACATAAATAACAAACTAAGTACTTCAGAGAGATAAAAAGCAACTATAAATAAATTTGCGGAATCGGACGGAATTCGAAGAAAAACTTTTAATTTGGCTTTAAATTGTCATCTTATTCGAAGACTAACAGCTGATTTATTCTGTACTGAAATACTTTTTGTTTCGGCTTCTTTGCGAGAGCCTTCTACCTGTAAGTTATAAATGTTGTAAAAATTCCAGAAAAATATTTAAAGAAAATTTTTTTTTTCTACCCCTAACATCGCGACCTACGCATAGGCCGCTGCACTGCATCACTTGACGACTGAATGACGTCATGATTAGAATACGTTTCATTTCCCCCAAGCTGAGTTAACGGCACTTTTAATCACCTTTTTCTGCCTACCTGGAGAAGAAGAAGAAGAATCGCGACTTTCACCAACGCCCCCTTTCGTCGAAAAGCGAGTTCGCATGTTTTAGCGAGCGTAATTTAATTCGCCTTTCTTTATGTCTGTGATTGTTGTGTCTGTGTTTAGATGCTTCGAGCCGATAAAGATCGCGCTTTTATTCTTTTCGAAATCTCCAAGGTTGCCACGTTTGTTTATTCGATTTAAATTGCACGTTCACGAAGTGTTTTGAGAGTAATGTGATTCGAGAGGAGTCACGATGTTCATGTTAAAATTTTTCTGTCATTATGCAACGCAAATGGAAGGTTTTTATTGTCCGCCTTTTCACGGGATTCTAATGTAGTTTTCAAGCACGTATTCAAGCCTTTCATGTAATTTTGGCTCTTTATTTGGTAAATAATACGAAGAAATCGGTGCGCAGGCATTCGGGAAACATTAACATTAGTAATGTTTATGTGGTTGGCCATGTTGCTAGGAATAACAGAGAAGTTTGGATTTTATTGATTTTATGATTTTCAATCCGTGACAGATAATTTGCAATAATAATAAAAATACACTCTTTACAAATAACAAAAATGACTGTATGTTTAACGCGACCATTTATTCATCTAATTTTTACATAATGGTATGCAGTGACGTACCCAGAAAATAATTTTTGTTTGGGGGGGGGCATATCGGAAGCAGTTTTTTAGTTTACTTTTTACCAAGTGGTAATTCTAAATAACACGCTATATCAGTGTTATTTCTCCTATTTAAAACTGTTCGAGTATTGATATTAGCTACAAAAAATTTAAAAAGGAAAGATCATTTCAAAAAAAATTAAGATACCATGAGAATAACTAGTATTTGTATTTTGAGAGATGCATCTTTCAGAAATGCAACTCCTCTCTTCGTCGACAAACACTGAACCAGAGGCCCTCTTTCAAATATAAGAAATGACTTCTTTTATTCTTTTCTCAAGTGGCCACGGTAGTCTAGTGGTCACGGTATCGGATTCGTGGCTAGCGGTTTTCGTTCCGTCGCGGGTTCGAGCTTTGGCTGTTAAAGAACCGCCATGTGGCCGGGGCTGATGCACGTTAAATCTGTTCGGGGCCCAAAGTCCTTCTGTTGACGTGGTGGGGAAGTTAGGAGAGGGGGGTGCCAGCTCAGGTGTCGTCCTCGTCACTTGACCGAGGTTCAAAATTATGAGGTCCGTCGCCAATAGCCCTCGTGTTGCTTCTAGAGCGACGTTAATAAAACCAAACTATGTTATAGTATGATATATTTAAAAAAATGCCTATTTCTTCATAATTTTTACTTATTATTGAAAAGAACGAATGAACACCAGAAAATAAATTATTTATATAATTCTTATAATTTTCTGAAGAACAAATGTGCTTAAACGTATTGGATGCTGATTTCAAATAAGACTGCAATTCTTGGCAGGATTTTTTAACATTTACATTAGCATTTAGCGTGACTGTGAGAACTGAGACAAGTATTTTTTCGCTCTTCTACAACTTATGCATTTGAGAGAACACCTTTTTAACGGAGGCATTATGGACTTTTTTTTTAAAAAAAAATTGCTACAGTTAGCGGCTCTCTTTTTGAAAACGGGCATTTCGGCGTGCCGATGTCGTGTTAGGTGACAACGGGACAGGCCACTTAAAATTTGGACGGGTCCATTCAAAACGGGGCGTATGGTCACGTTTTTTCACATATTTCATCAATAATAGTTCTGTTACATTACGAGCCCCGGCGCCCCCTCCCCCGCGGGGGGGCTAAATATTGTTCCCGAAACTAAATCCAGATCGGTAAATAAATACCCCAATAATTTGATTCAATGATACGAATGCAAAATTTTTTAATTGAATTCTTTTTTAAATTATCTGAAAAGTCACAGTCTAAATATAATATAGACCAGGGGCAGCCAGTTACATTGCTTTTGGAAGTCCTATTTTCTAATGGAATATTTCAAAGAGCTGATTATACAGTGTTGCAAAACGGAAATTGTAAAATTTCTCAGATTACACTTCCTTCTTCTCAAAAATGACACTTTGTGTTGATCTTATATATACATATTTACTCAATTTTTTTAAAATCGACTATCTAAAAAAAAACTATGGAATGAACAGTTTGAAAATCGCCTAAAAACTTAAAAATTCATAAAAATGATTAAGAAATTCCCTCACCTGTTCACCTAAGAAAATATTATTCACAGCCATCCTGTATTCTTAGTCTCAATACATAATTCATTCGCGCTCTGATTGCCCCCGTGAGCTTTACTGTAACATTTTACGAGGCAAAACAATTTGTTATTAATATCTCTTTCCCTTTATCAATATTCACACATTTTAATAAATACATCCTATTATGTTAATTCACTTACATTTCACGGTTGTGTTGTGGACATGCCTCATTTGGTTAATGAAAGCCTTTTGCCTAATGCGATTTAAAAGATTCATAGAGATTATTAAAGAGCGAGCGCCTACGTAAAAAAAGAGAGTCACGTGAATTATTCATTCTTTAGAGGTGAATTATTAGGACTGCTCAGTAGTTTGAGTGCCCTACCTAACTATTCTTGAACTGGGATGCTGATTAGGTTAATTGCGTTAAAATAGTAAAAGAGAGCGGAATATATTACATCAGAAAATGATCTATATATTATACGTTGCAATATTTTTTATTTCTGTCTAAGTTGACTTATTTTCCATAGTCCTTACACGCATAAGATTTTATTGAATGGAAAAATATTTAATTTATGTTGAGATCTTCTGTACGTTCTATATCAACTTCTAGGGTAGAGTGGTGCATATATTAGATTATTAGTAATTTAACTTCCATATATATATATATATATATATATATATATATATATATATATATAAATATAAGCTTAACATTTGAATCCCTTTTTCTATAAGTGCCTGAGGAATTTATTCCTTATTTGGGTTACTTATTAGCCCCCCCAGTGACCACGGTGGCCTAGTGGTCACACGACTCGGCGAAAACCGCCGAGTTGTGTGTTCGAGCCTCGAATAAACTAAAACCTCGAAGAAACCCCGTCCGCAGCCGGGGCTGATGGACGTTAAATCTATCAAAACTCAAAGTCCTCCCGTGGTGTAATGTAGAAGTCTGGAGAGAGATGCCAGATCACACTAACAGGTGTCTTCCTCTTCATTGGATAGTTGTTCAAAATGACGAGGTCTGTCACCACTAGTCCTCGTGCTGCTCCTAGTGCGACTTGAATAAACCAATCAATCAAAATGAAAGAATCCGTCTCCAGTAAAACTCGAGTTGCTTTTAGAGCGACGTAAAAAACAATCAAATCACTCAACGTGATGGACTTATTTTGTTTTATTGTAGGCTCCTTCTACGATTACTAAATATTTGTGATTCTAACAAATAAAATGGGAACAACAGGAAGTTTTCTCAGTCCATACTGAGAAATTCTATTTTCTTAGAATATCTCGTTTCTGTCAGCTTATCTCAAATCGATGGCTTTCAGAAAATTTCTAGATTTATTGAGTGCCATTACTTTAATAAGTATGGGGGGGGGCTCGAGCAATTTTTTAATTTTTTTCCCTACAACATGTGAAATCTGCTAGTTTTTCAGTAATATTTATTGTCACGATTTTTCCTTTTTTATTGAAAACAAGCTATTAATTTTTACATATTATCGAAAAGAACAGAAACAAACACGTGAATATAATTATGTTGTGTTTTTTTTTTTAATATTTCTCTGAGGAACAAATTTGTTTAAGTGCATTTGGTGTTGATTTCAAATTAGAGCGAAATTTTTGACATGATTTCTTTCTTCTTACTTTATTAACTAACAATTTTTAAAAATCTGCGACCTCCAACTGCATGTATTCGCTCTTCTGCAACTTATTTCCTTTTCTACTGGAAGGCTCTTTAACAGAATATTTTTTCTATGGGTGCATCAGTTTCTCTTTTGAAAAATTGTTACAGTGGTTGCTCTTTTTCTCAAAACAGGACTTTTCGGCATCTCGAAGCTGTGTTTGGGTACAACGGGACTCGTTCTAAACAACTCTCTCGACCACATTAGGTACAACGAAAATTAAGTGACGTCTTACCATCTCCGTAATAGTTAAGAACAGGTAACTTGAAACAATTCTTTTCTCTCCTTTTCAGAATTTTCATTAATTGATTATTAGCGTCGCACTGAGAAGCAAAACGAGAGCTATTGTGAGGGGCCTCGTAATTTTGAACTACAGTCAAGTGACGGGGACGATACCTAAACTGGGACCTCCTTCTCCAAACTTCCACACTATTTGGACAGATTTAGCGAGCATCATACCTGCTACATGGTGGGGTTTAAACGATATTAAGACTCGAACCCACGACCTCGACGGAGACAACGCCAGTCGCGATTTCACGATAATGACCACAAAGTATGGCAGTCACTCCTTTTTCAGAAAAAGTGACCACAGGCTATGCGAAAATAATTAATACATATCCGTTGCGAATGATATAAAAGGGATTTCAGCAGTATTGTTTGAGTGCGATTTTTAAATATTTTCTGATGTTACGTGAGATAGAAAAAGGATTGTTCGAATCAGTATAATACGCTTATGCTTGTATGTTGACTTATTCGTTCTAATCATATTCAAATGATTGACACATATATACAGAGATTCCACAATATTCACAACATAATATTTTTAAAAATAACGTAGTGAAACAACTGTAAGTAAGCATTTTAAAAATAAATGTAATGGAATTTTGTAATATCTTAGTGAAGGGGAGGGAACTTTTGAATAAAAATACTAAAAAACAACAGAAGTGAAGACGTCTTGATAATTAGCCCCAGGAAGAATCCCTTTTGGTTTAGTTAATAAGAGAATTTCGAAAAGTGATTGGACATCCAAAGATGTAGATTCAAAACACTAAAGGCACGCAAGATCAACTGTCTTCCCCACTAAGGGGTAGAAAACATCACCTACTGAAGTGGTAGCCAAAAACGTTAGATGGCAGCACAACCTAGAACTACTGGTTGCATGTACCTCCGACGCAAAACATTTGTCTCTGTATGTCAACCTCTCTGTATGTCAATCACAACTAGTGCTATACCGACTAAGGCACTCGCGTCAAATAAACCCGCCATCTAAACTCGAAACAGCCGATGATGTCAAATGGAAACTGCCCCAAAACGAAACTCAATACAACAGATGCGATGTATACGATGTTCTTCTCCTCAAATAGCATTCAGAATGTACCTTTTCATATCATTACAATGATACTGGAGGAGAAGTATGCGGCGGGTCTCTTCAACACCGAATGCAGAAGTTAAAACGCCTAAATAACTAACCCCAGGGGAATCCTTTTCTGTTTAGTTGAAAAGAGCGATAAGTGACCCGAAAAGTTTTTTTCGGACCCAAAGACTGAAAGTTCGAAGCGCTACCGGCAATTAAGGCCCACTGCTCTCGCCTTGTCACGGGTAAGAAACAGCACCCCACCGAGACTTGAATAGTTCATTTCATATTAATTCATTTTATTTTCAAATTCAGAAGATTTTTCAGCTATTGACAAATGAAATTTAAAAATAAATAAATAAATAAAAATTACTTTCAATGCAAAATATTTATCGATGTTGGAAAAATTGTCAGATTTCTGTTTCTAAAATTACGAAAAAACTTAATAATGATATGTAAAAACAATGAAAACTCAAATATAGAACCAACAGAATAAATTATCCTCTAAAAATATTTTTAAATGCATGTTATTAATCAAATAAGAGGTATTTAAATTTACGCTAGCTCTCTGGTTGAATTTCCTATTCACATTATCGTGATTTAAATCAAGAACTTAAGTCGTCATTAAATTTAAAAATATGTATTCACAATCGTACTGCATAACCATATTTCGTAAGAAAAATAATCAGTAAGAATTTCAGCAGGATCGAAAGAAAAGTAAGCATTTAATTAATAATTATAATGTGAAAAGCAGGATCAGAAAATAATGAACACAAAAAAAAATTATATTTGAACGGATTTCAATGACAGGAAAATGACACATTGTCATAAACATACACTATTTTTTAATAAATTCCACATAACTTTGACATTTTGTCAGAACTTTTTTTTTTGAGTGAATGAAATTGTTCAAGAATTTTCGTCTTTTTTATCTTTTGATTACAATTCAGCGAAAAATCCCTCACGCTTTGCGGTGAAGCTAAAGTACCAATCAAACTTCGAAAAAAAAAACCGCAATAATTTTTAAAACATTTGAATATTTTTATAAAGCTATCAGAAAATATAAAAAAAATCGAAGGACTTCTGCGAGACATTGAGACACATATTGAATGCTGTTATAAATTGCCGGTAAAATGATTACATGGTTAAAAACTCTTTTTCTAAAATCATATTAACTAAAAATCTAAATGTGACATAAAGTAACAAAAGTTCTTTATTGAAATTAAAAGCCAAACCTATGCAAATAGTTCACCTATTATGTACGAATATGGAGAAAATAATTACAAACCCACTGCACATTTCTTTGTAATATCTAAGAGAACTGAATGTAAAATGCAGGATTTCTTCCATTTTTTTTTTGCTTGAAGGGTGTGTCTTATTTGACAAGGCCGTATCTGATCAGACACTTTTCATTGTAATGGGATTCCACTCAACAAGTATAGAAATTACTGAAGCTTATCTGAAAATTCCTCATCGTTAAACACGTTTTTTTTTTATTATTTCAGCAACAAAATAAAAAAAAAGGAGATTATTTCTTGATAACGAAATTACTTGGGAAATCACGGAAAATTATCTTTCTAGTCGAGAGACAAAAACGAGATTAGAGCAACAACGCGTGGATTCATTTCTATGAGGTTAACGCTAGATATACCGAGATTCTGTGCTTATTTCTTTCAAAACCAATCAAAGTGACTGCCTTTGGAACAAAATTACTTGTATTAAAATTATTTAGTTCTTTTTTTAATTTTAATCTTTAATACAGAATTTTTCCAAATAATTCTTCCAAGTTCAAAATTCTATATTTTCATTAATTAGCGACAGAGGATGAAAAGTAATGCATAAATACCGAGTAAAACTGAGGAAGTTTTTTTTACAAGTATTTGATATAACTTCCTTCAATTACACGTTTAATGTTAATTCGATTTGTAAATTCTTGCCAAACACATTGTAAAGTGTCAGTGGTAATGAATTGTACAGCAGCAGAAATTCGTTGTTAAGTTCACATCGATTAGTGGGTAATGGTATAGCTTATAATCTATCTTTTACAAATGCCCAAAGGAAGGAAGAGCATGGGGTCATATCAGGTGACTTAAACGGCCCCCTGTGTAAAATCAAGTCATCTGGTTCACTACGACTTCTTTTAACGCCAATTCAAATTCACACGTAAAAACTGCAACTACTTTCACACCTCGAAATATGTGAAGCAACTAATCCTTCCCATAAGATAAATCAAGAACATTCTACAATAAATTAGGGGAAATAATATTTTATAGAATTACATGTATTTGTACTAGAAATATATAATTTAAGAAACTGTCCTGCAGTTACAACACAAAGCTGGTGCTAAATCATTAGCGATCAAAGACATGGAAGAGTCAGTCTGTTTGGAATCATACGATTCCGGGTCATAAATATTAGGCTAGCTGCTGACAGACTGGCTGCTTCTATTTCGCCTGATCTGCGCGTCGCATTCCCTCCCCGCGTCTACTAATGTACTCTCACGTTCTTCAGTAGGTTTACTGGTTAAGTATTCATTATGTATCACCTACTCAAGCAAGATGGCATGTATGTATTTTAAAATTATCTCAACTCTGTAATCGTTTCTGATTAAAAATACAGAAGAAAAATTATGGCGATAGTTGAGTCAATGTTTAGTTTAGTTTTTTATTAACGTCGCACTAGAAGCAACACGAGGGCTATTGGCGACGGACCTCGTAAATTTGAATCTCTGTCAAGTGACGTTGAGTCAATGTTATGAGATATTCCCATAGTAATAGGATTTGAAACGAATGACTCATGATGAAATTTTCTTTGGAACTTTTATGCACAATCGAAATTTAAATTTTTATTCAGATGACTCATCTCCAGCGGTCACATGCTCTTGAACAAAACAGCAAATGAACAAAATGGAGATGTTATATTTACGTGTTTTTCTTATATAATTTTCTTACAATTAATACCAATAATCTATCTGTAATCATTGTTTATTACTCAACCTCAGAAAATATACTAATTATTATGAATGATTACATACGTAAATTCCAGACTCAAAACCATCCATCACGCTTTACCTACGATAAATCCAAAAAATCATGAGAATGACACAAATTAATTATTCTATTTACTTAGTTTTAAATCAGTACATATCTACAAATCCCCCCAGAGAGATTTCCTGGAAACACACACAAAATTACTCACTAATTAAAATTACTAAATTTATGCCCAAGTTTTCCAACTAGTCAAAATGACTGATCCTGTATATATCGTATACATGTCCTGAAAGAAAAGAAAAAAGAAGAGGAAGAAAATAAACTGGGGTAAATGTTATTCATATATTTTATTATAAGTCTACTAAAAGTCAGAGAAATTGTAAGTTTAATTAGTTTCTAAAAGAAGTTGGAAATCGGGTCTTTTTGTCCGGTCAGGTAAATTGAGTGTTGATTTTGCATCAATGTAGTAAGTTCTATTTAGACTTTTAATTTAGTTTAATAACAGTATTTAAAAATTATATCTATATTATGTATTTAGTATATTAACAAAATTTATGATTTTCGATGGCGATTTCTTAAATGAAAATGATTCTATAAAACTAACTGTCATTAATAAGTCTGCTTTTTACTTCGAGTTGTACATTTGGGTGAATAATGCGATAATTTAATTTGTGTGTATATACTCAAAATAATTTTTTAGTCAATATTCCTATGACAACGCAGTCAGAAAGGTTGAGAATGATATCGAGATTGATTTTTCGAATGTTTGAGGGGTGGTTTTGCTGGAATGTTTCCAGTTGACCATCTGTTGCACATATTCTACGTTGAAAATCAATGTTTTGTAAATGACGAATTCTTTAAGGATGAAAGTTGTTTTATAGGAAATTCATTTTTAATGATGTTTAATTATAATTTGTATGCATTCATTAGCTCATAACTGTTTCTTTACTATAACTGAATAAAACTTATGTAATCTAAACTTATACAACAAATGGATATATTTCTCGGGAAAAGAATTTTGGCCGTTTGTGAAAAAAATAGATACTATTATTGTCTTAAAACATATAAAAATTGATATTTTTTGCATAAACATGATTACATGATGATATTTTCAGTAAAATTTTTGCTTAGCTGTTACTTCTATCTCTGAAATGGTAAGATTTTCTTATTTCTGTTTGAGAAGAGTAGGGGGGGCTCTTTAGCCCTATACTTTACTTATAAATGCATATTTTGAGTTCCATTGCTGTAAGAATTTCTTTAATATGATTTAATGATTATTTTCTTTCTGTTTTAAAGTACTGAGTGAATACCTAATCATTTTCTTTTCCTTTTGGGAAATTTATCTCGTACTTGGAATGTTTATGAACCAGTTTTTAAGAATTAAAAACTGAACAGTCTTAAAAGGTGTATAAATACGGTAAAACGAAATGAAGAATTTCAAATATAAATTAAATTCTATTAATTTTTGCAAAACTATTCTTTTAAATACTCTGCCTTTTGGCCATATTTGTAGATATTTTACTCTACAAGATTTAGCATACTTTTAGAATCATCTATCAAGATAAATGAAATAATTTTTTTTATGTTTTTGTGTGAAATTTAATTCTCACATAATGTATCATATTACTGTCCCTCTCTATTTTGTTGTTTATATTATTCGCGTGAATAATACTCAAAATCGCTTGCAAATAGTTTCCAAATATTTTTTTCTATGTTTATCCTTTGAAAACTGTTACCTAAATATAATTTATAATAAATATGCTGTGCAAAAAAACAGAATATGTTTAATAATATTCTAAATAATGAACAAATTTTGAACGAATTGCTTGTTGAAATTCCATAGAATATAAATGTTCTTTCTTTTTTATCTTAATTGTATTCCATCCATGTAAGTATATATATATTTAAGAGGGTTACAGTAAAATAAATAAAATATAATAATATAATAAATAAGTAATTATTTGATATATATATATAAGGCTATTAAAATTATGTTATAAAAATAATTCACATTAATAAAATATTAAAAATTTAAAAATATTTTCAATACAGAAGAAAAAATTATTTGACAGAAAAGTAATTTTAGAAAATATTACATAAATATAGAAATGTAATAAGTTGAAAGAAAATAAAGTAAACCATTAGCAAAAGAAAACAATCCTGAAGGAAAACAAAACAGGAAAAATGAAAAAGAATGAATATAAAGTAAATTAAAGTTATCACATGTTTCAGATTGCTTAAGGCGGGATTATTCCAGTACTAATGACCGAGCTATTCCACTCAGTGTTTACTTTATAAAATCAGGCAACAAACCAAAATTTCAACTGAGCAAAGAACAACAAAAAACATCAATTCAATACCATATATGTGTGTGTGTGTGTGTGTGTGTGCGCGTGCAAAATACTAGACATTGTTCCCTACTTTGAATGAGATACATATTCTTGAGATTCCTTCCGTTACAAATCTAAAGGTACTTTCTAACCTTAGACAATGTGAATTCTTCGTGCGAATTAATATAAGAAGAATGATCTTAATATATAAATTTTTAGAACCTACTTAATATCGAAAATTAACTAATAATTGAGATAGCTTTCGTTTTCTTGCCTCATCCATCACTATTCCACACAAAAACCTCAAAATCCGATCATACGTTGAATCATTTGGGAAGATATTTCGATTCCCCAAAATGTTTCGAAAGATCTCATATATCAGATTTTAAAATTACATGCTTTTCAGAGCAACCAGTTTTGGTCAAAATCTTATTTTAAGAAAAGGATATCGGTTATGAAAAATTTATGGATGAAAAGAAATCCGATTTCCGAAATTCTTCTATAGTGTGCATGTTATTTAAAGCACTATATCAGTATGAGTAATTGAACGAATTTCAAATGAAATACAGAGGCAAAATCGGGAATTCAGAGCAGGATTCTAACTAAGGGCTACTCTTCGATCACAAATATTTCTCCAAAAACGAATACATACCGATTATCAAAATTTTCGGATGAAAAGAAATTCCACTAAGTTTTACTACACCGTACTGACGAATGATATTCATAATCTAATAATTCGCTAAAAATTAGATGAACGCTGGACATTAAAAAATTTAAATAATACAGCATCATATAATCTGCATTAAAAAGATACCCTTCAAAGTCATTGGATGTACATCAATTGTCAATTAATGTGACTGGAAAAAAAACCCCGGGTAATCGAAGTTTTATTGTCGTATGATATCCAAAGCCAGCTGATTCTTCTTTCCGAAACCTGTCATCAAAACGGCTGAAATTCACAATTATGAGATCCATTCATAATTGCAGATGATATCTCTGCACTACCGGGACAGGATCATTAAACCACGTGGGACTGAGAATCGCAAGACAATGAACACGTGGCGTCACCACCAACTCGCTTTCTCCTCTCCGTGCACGCAAACACGTGGCGCTGTGTGGGCAGGGGCCATTCCTGGAATCTTTTCCTCCGGTTCAGTGACTGGGTGCTCGGTGGGACGGTGATGACATGCCACTTGCGCAGTTCCTGAGTGATTTGGCTGCGCGTGTCAATCACCCTCTGGAGTTTTGCATTCAGGAAATTATAGAATCAAACAGGGTGAGATGATTGCAGAGGATACCATTCAGTGTGTTGGGGGGGAGAGACTTAAAACATTGGCTATCAGTAATAAGCCAACGGATTCGAAAATTGGTGGTGATTAAGGACAAGAAGTAGGCCTGCCGATCGTTGAGATATTTTTCGAGATATTTAAGGTAATCAAATTCTGGACATTATGTTATAAAATCAGATTTTTTTTTTAAAAAAAATGGTTGATTGCTGATTTAACGTCGCACTGAGAAGCAACACGAAGGGTATTGGCAACGGACCTAGTAATTTTCAACTAATCTCAAGTGACGAAGAAAACAACAGAGCTGGCATTTCCCTCTTCAAACTTTCACACCACGCCACCGCCTTGCGGCCTCGACAGATTTAATGTGTATCAGCCCCGCGAGAGGGTGAACCTTCAGCAGCATCAGTGTTTGAACTCGAGACTCGACGAGAACAACCCCGGCCGGACCATGACCACTGGGCTGCGACTGGTCCTTAATAGAATTGGGACTCAAACTCACAGCTCAATTGAAACAACGCCAGTCATGAGCTCACAACCCCCACCACTCAGATTCGGGAGGTAGAGGGAGGGTGATAATTTTTAAGTTAAATGTAAGAAATTTAAATTTGACTCTGAGAAAAAAAAAAGCTTATTTAAGAAACTACTATTTTAACTTATATATATATATTTATTTATTCATCTACACTATCAATGATTTACCGTGCGCTAAAGAAATAACTGCTCTCGTATATTTTGGTTTTATAAACCCCTCACTCTAGAGTAGAGGTATTCAAACTTTTAAACTTTGGGGAACCCTTTGAGCTTACCGTTTTCTTGAAGGAAGTTCTTGATTAAAGAGCAGGAAAAATGGGATATCGAAGCTTTATCACTCAAATTTACAGAATTATTACTACATCTCTATTTTATCACAATAGAAACTTCTTAGTAAGAAAATGAATGGAAAGGTAACTAATAACGCTCTTTTCTTTGGTTTTCTGAAATATGTTTTATGAATAATAAACAAAAGCAACAATGTTTTAAATTATAACAAATTAATAAAAAAAAATTAATAACTTGGATGTGATTGCTTTTCATTGCAAAGTATTTTAGATCTGGATTAACTGTTGAAATCTGCAACCTGCTGTCCTCTTCGGAATTCAATATGTTTCTGTATTTTGTTCTGTAGCAGCATACAAAGAGAAAGATTTTTCTCATGCATAGGTTGATATAAATGACATTAAATATTTCACAGCTCTTTTGGAAATTTCAGGATATCCTTTTCTAATGCCAATCCAAAAATGTATAATATCAACTTGACTAAATTTCAGTTTCAACTGAGTATCGGTCGATAAATCAATTGGAGGTATAACGACTGAGCCAAAGAACGGAGACTAATATGTGACCCAATGTGTCTCTATTAATGTATTTGAAGCGCGGGACTTTTACGAAATTTAAGATTTTATTTCATCCATAAAATATTTACTTATATTTATTTTTACAAGAAAACTGCCACTAAGAATTCGATCTTTTATAAGCAATTAAAACTTTACTAAAATTTTGGGGGTTTGATTAAACAAATAGTGCTCACTTGCGGAACTCAGGTTGAAGACCTCTGCTCTAGAGAAATACAAGCGTTACTGGGTACAGATTTCGTAATTTGAAACCATGCTCAAAGAACGAATACCATACTTGGGGTCGGGGTAAACTCTCTGAATTTGTACACTTCACCACCCGAGGACATTGAGGTCCTGTTTCATTTGATGTGCCATTAAATCTATCGAGACTGAAGTCCTGATGCCACTCAAAAAACGGCGTGTAACGGAACAAATGTAGGTTAAATTTGTAAATGCTCGATCGATGGTATATGTCGGTATGATGTGGAAACTAGGATAATGGGGGCTAGCTCAGGTGGGTTTATTTTTCTTTAGTCTTAAAATAGTTTTGTTTTCCAAATCATTTTAACTATATAATTTTAATTGAATAAATATTAACTTTGTGTTTATGTTGATATTTGGTACGGTGATCATTCCAAAAAGAAGGACACTCAAGGAGATTTCTGCCTCAGGTCGATAGCTGCAGGTGCGTTATTGATACTAAGTAATATTGGGAGAGCAGATTTCCTTCCCATTGGTTTATTTACTTAATATTTTTGATACAGTACTGTTAAGTAGAAAACGGATATTACGATCTTGACAGTATATGCAAACTTTCTTGTTTTGATTGGCTTACTTATTTTCTTTCTCAATACTTTGCACGTAAAAGTCATTTAAGTTTAAATAATTCACTGAAGAAAATACTTCTTCTGATTCGAATATCAAAGTGGGTACTGGAGTAAAAAGTCTACAGAGTCGGTAACTAAAGAGAAATTACGTTTTTTAAAAAATCTATGTTAGTCAATTTTCTTCTTAAAGTTAATGTGTTCCTTTTGCCTGATAAAGTGTAGTTTATTTTACTAACAGAAGTAAGTCCATCACCCATAGTCAGAAGTAGAAGAATGCCAAACTGTTACTTTTGAGTAATAGGCTCCATTGTATTAGCTCCTGTATTGTAATAGGTTCCTATAACCTATTACTTTCTGAATATATGTTCCTATATCCTATTACTTTTTTTTTTAACATACTTTATTATTATGTAATTTTAGAATTACATTCAATTGTATTAAATTTTGGTTTTTATTCCAATACCTTATTTGAAGCGCATCGAATAGCGACGTGAATAAGCAAACAATCAATCCATTTGACGTGCGATAGTTCCCATTATTCTTCGTGAACAGATCTTAGGAAATTCAGAATTCGAAATACCGATTTGAATTAAGCATCTCAGCCCATAAATTCGCCAACATGACTTCTGTGACTACTGCATTCTGAACTGCTGAACAATTTAAATAATACGTAAATAATCTTATTATATATGACCAATTCTTCCAAATGAGTTTAATTATATTTTAGAATATGACTTTAGTAACTTCCAAAATTTAAGAACGTGACGGTAAAATCAATGTAAATGGAAAAGTGTTTGATTAACACATAATTTGCGTGAATGTAGCAAATGTGTCTACGTACGATTATAAGAACTCTTATTCAGTAAAAAAAAAATGCACAGAATATCATTCTTTTGATCACATATATAAAACTAATACTACCATAGCCGATAACGAATTTCGTAGCGATACTCAAAAGGAGGGGGCAACGAGTTGCAGCTCCAATTCCCCTAAAGATGAAAGGTAAGTTGATTCATTGTTTATTAACGTCTGCTAGAAGCGACACGAGGGCCATTGGCGACGGACCTCGTATTTTTGAACCTCGATCAAGTGACGAGGACATCTGAGCTGGTATCTCCATCTCCAAACTTCCACACTACGCCAACGAGATGACTTGAGGCCTTGATAGATTTAGCGTGCATCAGTCCCGGCTACTCTCAGGTCTTCAGTGGCATTAGGAATCGAACCTGTGACTCGACGGAAACAGCGAAAGTCCTCAAGCTCGCGACCATGACCACTCGGTTACCGCAACCCCACAAAATGTCGAAGTGTGGAAGTTAGGAAAACAGATATCAGCTGACAGATAACGAATGACTCATACTGGTCATGGTAGCCTAATGGTCATGATCACAGACTCGCCACCGGTGATTTTTGTCGAGTCCCGGGTTCGAGTTTTGTTGCCACTAAAGACTCACCTTGCAGCAGGGGCTGATGCACGTTAAATTTGTCGAGCCTCAAAGTCTACCCATTGGTATAGTGAGGGAGTTAAGAAAGAGAAGAATCAGGTCAGGTGTCGTCCTCGTCACGACCGAGACTCAAAATTACGAGGTTCTTCGCCAATAGCCCTTGCGCTGTTTCTAGTGTGACGTTAATAAAGCCTAACCGAAAACCATATCTTTCATAAATTAATCAATGAATGCATTGACCATTGTAGCAGAGTTTCGCATTATGTTGTTCTAGAGTGACTTTAAAATAAAGAATGCCACTAATATACCTTAATTCTAATTTATAATTGAGAAAATGTGTAACAAGATTAATGAAATGGAAACTTAAAAATTTTTGAAGTTGTAATTTTTATAATATATATAAATTCCTTTAGTAATCTGAAATAATCATAAATCTCCTTAGTTCTTAAAAATTGAAAGAGAAAAGAAAAATTGAGAGTTCTCAATTCCTTTAATTAGAATAATAAATCAATGAAATTTCTTGGAAAATCTGAATATGGTATTATTTTCTAAACACTTTGATTGAGCTCAGATTATACAATGTTTTGGAAAATGAAGAATAAAATTACTCAAAATAAACAAATTCGTTTCCTGAACAATAAAAAAGGAATGTCAGTGGGAAATAAGGCAGGAAATCTTTATTTCCTCGGAAATTTTCCTTCCGTCGCAATGTTACGAATGAACAGGAAGTACTTCTTGACAAAATGGAGAAATCGCGAACTTCGAGGACTGATAAAATTCAGCAATGTTTGCGTTTCGCATTTAGTAAATAAGCAATGCTTGACTGTTTTAGTACCACTCAACTCATCTCTATCACTCTTCAGGACTCGAAGCGTATTCGCAACGTGAGATAATGGTGAATGTTATTGATTGGGTAATCGCAGATGTAACATCACCGAATGACATGTTTTATGCGAAAGACGAGTTGCTTTTAAGTTCAAGAACACGAAAACGTCTGTTATCTGACAAATGACGCAAACATGTTCTGTGCCGTCATGGATCACTAAAATAGCATCGTCCTCCGAGTTTTCAGATAAGTTGGGGACTTTGGCTCACCGCCGCACTTTCCGCGACTCTTGGAACTTTTGAAGTTTAGAATAATAATAATAATAATAATAAAAAAGGAGGAACTCAAAATTGTAGCGAATGGAAAGGAACTTAGGAAGGTTACGGCTCACCACTTTAGAAGGCTTTAATGTAAATACAGCGGGAATCTAAATATCAAGCATTGCTAAATTTCTTTTTAATAAAAAAAAAATTATTATATATATATACAACTATTTTTCCACATCATTTTGAATTTCGTCATTTTGTTTGTTTTCAATTTATCTCAGCGATCATATAATTTTATTTCACTCTTGAACACACACACACACATATATATATATATTATACACATCATAAAAACTTCCCCAACATATGAGTTCCTAGAAGCCTATCCTTTCAACCAATCGATAGGAAATTTCAGGTATTGTTATTTGAAGGTATGAGCTTAAGATTGTGATGGCTTACAACGATAGAAATCTCTCAGTGTTAGAGTTACAGTGAAAACATCTCGAAATTTTCGAATAGCAATGCCCGCTCTTTTGCTCTGAAAATTGATCAGTGCATTGAAAAACCTTTAAATGGCGTTAGAATGTTACATGTGTGACGAAAATTGCCGGTGGTGCACTGAAGCCCTTTGCATAATTCACAGGTATATACAGTAGAAGCATCAAATACATGACACCATGTGAAAACCATCATACTTGTAGAAAACCTTTAACTATGTAGTGTGAGAATGTTGTTTCCTCAATCAGGTATTCGAACGTGGCAACAAGGTAACACTAACAGGAATCAACAAGGTGAATTGACAAATCTGTTCCACCTGAAAGGGGAAAATGCTGTTGATAGTTTATTGGCGAAATAATAGCTTACGACGAGATCAATGTTTTCTAAAAAATATAAAAGTATACGGGATTTAGTAAGAATATTTGAACAACAGGATGCACATGTGATAAATGGCAATCCGGACGAAACCCTTGTTCCTATTAAGTTGTTTCAGAGGTGCACAAAATACGATTACTGCAGGTCTGTTGCATACTGCAAGAGGTGTTATCCGTAGTTTCAATGTACCTAAAGCCACAGTTTTCAAGCTTCTGCGCTCTATTTTGGAGATGTTTCCTAATCGATTCCAGAACGTCCAAATGTTGCAACCTGGAGACTGGCAACAATGTGTCGACTTTGCGTTTTCCCCTCAACATATAACATATGAAGATAGCCGGTGGCCTCTTTGGATGTTAAGGACAGGTGAGACACATTTCTTCTTAGTTGGAATGTTAACTCTAAGAACTGCGTTCACTGGTCTGTTGAGAATCCTCATGATGTGACAACAGCGCCTTTACAGGAAGCTTCCTTGACTGTGCGATGTAAATAATCTTTAAAATATGACATCTTACATCTTCTATCGGGACAGCGAGCTGCGGAGCGTTCGATGCCAACCGTGCAGCCGAATCCGCTTGTTCATTGCCTAAAATACCTGCATGACTAGGTACCCAAAAGAATTTTATAACATAACCCCTGCTATACAGAGAGAAAATAATGTCAGCAATGTGGACCACATTAGGATGACTGCGATCGTCCAGATATACCAATGTTTTCAGGATGTTCAGGCTGTCAGTATATAATACGAAATTTTGGGATCTGGATTTATCGACTAATCTGAGGGCACAGTAAATGGCGACAGCTTCGGCAGTATATATATTGCAGGAAGAGTCGAGTCGGTAACTGTGCCTGATGTCATTCGAAATGACACCACAGCCGACGTATCCAGTTCCTTTCGATCCGTCCGTGTAAATTGGAATAAAATCCATTTACTGACTGCGATGGAAGGCAAAAATACTCTAGAAAACAATTGGACATGTGGTGTTCTTGCTGTATGAGGCAAAGGAGTTATGATATACAAACCTTGGCATATTCCAAGGAGGAAATTTGAGAACATTTCGCTTTTGGACACTTAAGCCATGGAGGCTGAGTTCCTCGATGACATCTTTCACCCTCTCGGAGAACAGACTGGTGGAAGAAGGCTGAGCACCGTACAATCTCCGTAAAGACGGTATATGTATATTCTGTAATGGGTGAGATGAAAGAGATGACATTTTAAAATGATAATAGAGCGACAGTTTCAGGCACCGTAAGGCCAAAGATTACTGGTTACGAAGCACATAGAGACTCTGCATAGATGACGTTTTTAACGTTCCACAGCAGATTCTTAGAGCATTATGGTGGACCGAGTTAATTTTCCGCAAGGTAGTTTTGCAAGAGATCGATCCCATGGTACTAGATTTTGGGATCCTTAGGTATTTTACGTGGCTATTAAATGTTGATAGGTGAATCTCCCAACTACTTTAGATAGTGGGAAGATGCCAACTTATGCAGATTTTTGGTGTGGGAATACATAAATTACAAGGTCAACAGGAATAGTATCAGAAAATAAAATGAACTTCCAGCTATGGTAGAGTTTAGTTATAGGAAATTAATTAAAATCATTTCAAAATATATATATATGTGTGTGTGTGTGTGATTATCTCACATAAAACTTATTTAATCTCTAACCCATTAGAAAGAGTTCATCCTTATTTGCTGATGCGATTCCAAACTTTCCATTAATTTACGCGATCACGCACTCATAAAATATGTTGAATCAATTTTCCTAAAGTCATAAATCTGTCAGAAATAATGCGTACTAGGCTGATAGACGTCTTCAAAATACCACAAAATCCCTTCATCTTATACCACTTGAGTTACCCCGTGATCTGAAGAAATTCCTACCTATGAAATCGAATGTAAGGTACAATACGTTCTCTTTTGTTGCAATCGAGACAGCGGAGCTACGTTTCTGGCCTTTTCCATTAATAATGCATATTTAATGCCTCTCTCCCTCTCATCAGAGTGAATAAATAATCGCGTTTAAACTATACCGTCGCTCCATAATCCGGGAAAATCTCTACTCCGGCACGGCCTGGGTCCCGAACGGGCCGAATTAAAGAGAACTTTCTGTATATCGCGTTTCCTTCATTGTACTGCGATATATTACTGATTGATACAATTTCATCGAACTAAACGATACGAGAGTGTATTGTAAAACTTTGATTATTATTAAGAAATAACCGAGAGATATGTATAAATAAAATTTATTCTACATATTAGTCGATCATATGTACCTAATGTTGTAAATTACTGCTATTTATGTTGATTGATTCAGTTTCAAGGAAGTCACCGAAGGAAGTAACCCGCGGCATTGAGACGGATAAAGTTTTGGAGTGACGGCCTTCCAGATATATTAATAAATTTATGGCCAAGAAACAGTGAAAGAAATGGTGATTTTGTAGAGAGAGAAATCTTCAGATTAATAAATAAGAATTAAGTTTCTATCTCAATTATTTTTTGGTAATAATTAAAACTTTATAATACCCGTGATAATTATTAAAATTTTACGATATTGGGGGTTGTTTCAAACTGCGGCTTCCTGAAACCAGACAAATCAACAGTAATACATGTAATCTACTACATAAGGGTCAATTAATACGCAGAATAAATTTTATACAGATACATCGCTTATGTCTAAGTAATAATTAAAACTTTAGGACACCTCCTCGCACGTTTGAGTAAGAATGCTCCATGAAAGAATCGGTTCTCTCGATAAAAATTGAAACGTAGCCAAGCATCGGTAAGTAGTTCTGCACTGATATTATGTAAAAGTTTTGGTATACAGCAGACCATAACACCTAAAAGGGCTTTATCTAGACTGCCCACTCCTTATCGTTTGGTTACTCTGAATGGGGCTGTCGTAGGCAGACGATTGCGAAAGGACTTGCTGGCCACCTCGTTCCCTAGAATTGAAAACCACACCTTAGTCCTTTTACGCGTCTTTTTAAGAACTCCCGCCACAATGTGTATTCTAATAAAATTCAAATTCGGCAGTAAATCAAAAAGGGAACAAAGACCAAATTGAAACAAAGAGTTGATGCATCGTGATTTACGTGCGCTTAAAGATAACGCGTGATGTTTTAACTAACAGGATTCTTTATGTAATTGTATTACGAGAATAGCTAATTTATGGGAGTTTTTTCCCCTTGCTTTTCTCTATTTTCGAGTTTTTCTATTATTTGAAAGAGAAAAAATAATTTTCGTGTTATTTTTCAGTTTCTTTTCAATTGTGTTTTCAGATTATTTTATGTAAAATGAACTTCCGACGCGCTACTTAACCTGTTTCTCTATTAGTTAGAACGAACAAAAAAAAAACTTTAAAAGGAATGATATTTTTTTAATTTTTTTTTCAAACGAAACAAACTATAGGAAAGTATGCAAACATGCAGTTTTTTCAAAAAATTTATTTTAAAATGATCCAAATACACGCTATTTTATTATTAATTTAAGATAACTTTTATAAATTTTATGAAAAATTCATTTTAACGTTATTTATTTTTTTAATTGCCGGTTTATTATAATGTTTGAAGTTTTGCAAACCAATTGTTGTATATATTGAATGATTAAATATTTAGCTTTACATGTTGTGATTACTCGAAAATGTATACCAGATTACATTATTTTTTCAAACATATGTATATCAACCAGGACTCAAACCTACGACTTGATGAAACTACGCCGGCCTCAAATTCGCGACCCTAATCACTAGGTTACCACGGCTAACAAATTCAAGATAAAAGATATATATGTTCCTAAAAAAGAAAGAATTAAATTCTTATAACATGGAGATACCGAATATTTCTTTTTTATGGTCGTGGTAACTAGTGGTCATGGTCGCGGACTTGCGACCAGCGTTGTTTTCATCGAATCGTGGATTCGAACTCTGATGCCATGAAAGACTCGCCATGAACTGGTGCTAATGTATGTTTTATCTGTC
Source organism: Nephila pilipes (assembly GCA_019974015.1). Lineage (NCBI taxonomy): Eukaryota > Metazoa > Arthropoda > Arachnida > Araneae > Nephilidae > Nephila > Nephila pilipes. The sequence goes on along the minus strand of BMAW01128941.1, from coordinate 87,039 downwards.
TAATCCCAACGTCCTCTCGTTGGCGTGGTGTGGAAGATAAGAGAGGGAGTTGCTAGTTTCGGTGTCACATTCATCTGACGATGACATCGCTAAAGCTTACTAAATAGTGCTAGACGACCGTCGAATTTAAGTGAGAGAGATAGCAGAGTATATGAATATATCAAAAGAACGTGTTTGTCACATATTGATTCAAGATTTAGGCATAAGAAGGCTGTCCGCTTGTTGGGTGCCCCGTTTTCTCGTGTAAGACCAAAAATGTGTTCGAATAAACATTTCCAACACTCTGTTGGCGCAGTTTGGACACAATAAACCTCAGTTTTGGAGCCCATTAATTAATGTAGAGGAAACTGAGGTACTCCATTATACGCCGGAAATAAAAAAAAAAAATACAGTCAAAACAGAGGACTGCAAAGGGGGAATTGGCTCCAAAAAAAGCAAAATCTGGTTTTTCGGCTGAGAAAGGGCTGGCGGCCGTTTTTTGGGGGAATGTCGTTATCTCAATTGATTATCTTTAAACAAGAAAAACCATTACAGGAGCATACTGTGCATCATTACTTGACAGGCTGAATGCAGAAATTGCGGAAGAACGACAACATTTGCAGAAAAAAATTCTGTTTCAAGACAATGCGTCGTCTCACGGTCCAGCAGTTGCCATGACGAAAATCCACAAATTACTGTTTGAACTGCTTGACCACCCTCCTTACTCACCAGATCTGGCCCCAAGCGACTTCTTTTTGTTCCCTAATCTGAAAAGTGCGCTCGGAGGACAGAGATTTTCCTCAAATGAGGAGGCCATTACCTTCTTAAATAATTATTTTCGCAGAGAAAGATGCCGAGTGCTATTTGGACGGGTTCAAGAGATGGGAGCATCGCTGGGAGAAGTGTGTAGACTTACAAGGAGACAAGGTAGAAAAATAAAAATAAATTTAAGGAAAAAACATGTCTTGTTTCTTTATTAAGCCGAAAACGTTTCAGACCACTCTCAAAAATGGTTTCCGTAATTATTAAAAATAAATACAAATGCTTTTTACGATCAGTGAACAATCAGTGCTATCGAACGAATTCGAAAAAGCTCAATACAAACAGAAATTGCCAGAGAACCTAATTAAAAAGTATTAGGATAGCGAAAAACTGATTTTTTTAGCTGTCTGATTTTTTTTTTAAATTTTTCATTTTATTTCTATTAATACTTTTACTCGTGGTTCATTTAACACGCGGTTTAGTAATCATAGACCCCATTACCCCGCGTTAACCAGTTCAGATTGTATTTCGATGTCTTTTGCAAAGAATTTCTTTTTAGAATCTTATATTTCACTCGCTTGTGTTTATACTATGTTCATATATATGTATATCTTTCCTGAGAGATTTCAAAATTTGTATTCGAATTCTAACCCACTTCCTATCATCCGATCGAGCTGAGGTTTTGCACACACGTATAACTCAGGTGAAAACTCAATACTAAGGTATGCTCAAACAGTGACTTTGGAAGGGGGTTTCCCCTGGATCCCAGGCTCTTCACTTTGTATTCGAATTTTAACCTACTTCCTATCGAGCTGAAATTGTGCATGTACTTATACCGCAATGACGATACGATACTGTACGTCCAGTTGAGGTGACATTTTACACACGTATAGTTCACGTAATTGATTTTCAGACTTAAATTTCAAGACAAAAAAGGATAAAATAAATGAAACAAAATAAAAATCTTTTAATCAAGTTTTTACTAAAAGGTGGACGAAAAGGTATAAAAATAGTTTTTTTTTTTAAATGTGAAATAACATATAATTTTTGAATGGACGATGTTTACCACACCGGGGGTGAAGAAAGAGTTGACCTTGGGTGCCGGTGGCTAGTTGACTGGTCGCTGGAGTTCTTTTACAACTAGAACAAAAGGGGGTCCTTTGTCGCGGTAGTTATCAAGACATTTTAACTTCTGGTGTTGCTGAAGAAAGCCGCGTACTATCCCATCCTCCCCGAGCATCATCGTGATAATACGAAAAGGAACATATTCCGAACGATATATATCGAGAAGATCGCTTTTCAGCCATTACTGCAATAGATATACATCCCCTCCCTGTTGAAATGAGTTTTGTGTGGAACAGTTTCCATTTGACGTCATCTGCTGTCTCTAGTTTAGTGGTGGGTCTTTTTCATACGTGCGTCGTAGCCTGTGCATCACTATTTGTGATTTATGTGCATTCGTCTGAGTTAAACACACGGAGCCAAGTTTTTGCGTCGGGGAAAATGTAGCCAGTAGTTCTGGACTGTGTTGTCACCTCATGTACAAGTCCTGAATTGCGACATCAGGGGATGTTTTTTTGCCTCGTGGAGGAGGAAAGGGTTGACCTTGGATACCGGCGGCAATTTGAACCCTCGATCTGTCGGTTCGAAGAAAGTATTTGAATTCCTTTTAGTACATCTTTAAATACGAGGGTCACTTAATAAGTCCTTAGAAATTCCATGAGATGATTTTTGTAGTATAAAAAAATGGCTTATTTTTAGTAAACAACATGACTCACTGAACAGTTGTCTGTCTCAGTTTCTCGTATTCGTGATCATGACGCCTTTCGCTCCTCAAACATTCTTAATAATAACTTTTCCGCCTTCTTTTGGACCATCTTCGCCTTTTTTGGGGAAAGAATCACAGCTAACCCATCGTTCTGATTTTTGCTTGATTTCCGGTGCTTAACGTTGAATCTAGGTCTTACCTGAGGTGACAACTCGACGCGGCAGAAATCAAATTTTGATTTGGCAACAAATGAGTACCAAACCCAAACTAACTTGTGATTCAATGTCAAATTTGCTTCGCTCCCTTTAACAGAAGGCTGCACCCGATGGTAACAACAATTTATCTTAATGATGTCATCTGTCTTCAAATACAAGTACTTTTTGACCCCGCCCCCGTAAAATCTTGATAAAAAAATTTTAATTCTTACATTTATTCTCAAAGATTCTGGTGTAAAACTGCAACTATTTTTCTTCAAATTCGTCCTCGTGCTTATGATTCTTGAAATATTCTTTCTACTTTTAATGTATTTTCATCGACCCTTTTAAAAGAAGCTGAATGCGGTAATTTTCATTAGCGTCGCCTGGAAAAACAGTTATGTATTTAACTCCCCGTCCTTGGTCCGGTGTCAGGATCCTTTTCTGACAATGAAAGTTGATGAAGCAAGACCTCTAAACTCTTCTTCCTGGTCAGCAGCTTAATCTCCCATTAAGGCCTTCGTCGTCTGTTATTAAAACAAAAGTTCCTAAACGAAAATCTCTTTCGAAGGCTTTCATACAAAGAAATATCCTCCTGTATTCAATCAAAGCTCGCAGATATTACTCTGTCTGCAGAATATCTTCTTAAAAATCATTCGACCTATTCGGATTGGAAGTAATTCATGCATGCATAATTATGCTACGTCTTCAGTGAGCCTTCATGTGTTTACTGAATTTCAACAACACGAGAAATGTCTTTAAATAAAAATATAAAAAAGTTCTTTTTTTATTATCAACGCGACCTTAACATTCGGTAATTGCGCTGTTAGTTCTTTCCGTAAAGGTTGTTGCTAAATGCCCGAATTTAAAAATGCTTTACAAGAAATGCTCGAATCCATGTGTTAGTGCTGCATTTTTTGAAAACGGTTTATTTTATTCTAAAAAATGGAAAGATATTAAAATTTCCATTTCAGAAGAATGATTTACATCTCCTACTCGTAGCCGCGGTAGAGTAATGGTCATGGTCGAGGATTTGCGACCGGAGTTTCATCGGGTTGTGGGTTCGAACCCTGATGCCACTAAAGACCCGCCGTGTGGTGGAGCTCCTGCACGCTAAAACTTCCGGAGTCCCAAGTCCTCCCGTTGACGTCATGTGGAAGTTTGGAGAGGGAGGAATAAACACAGGTATCGTCCTCCTCACTTGATCGAGATTCAAAATTATGAGGTTCGTCGTCGATAGCTCTCGAGGTGCTGCTCTGTGTGACGTTAATAAACCATCTCTTCCTACTCCACATCAAGCGATAAGGGCTTAAATAAATGCTCTCACTTTCTTTAACTTCGAATGAAAATTTTATAATCTCTTACCAACGTGCAAAATAAATAAATTTGTTAATTTAAATATTTTTGTCAATAATTATTAAATAATATTTAACATGTAATTTACATTCAAATATTGGCCCACACTATGACTTATGTTATTTCAGTAAAATAAGCAAATTAGATACGTTTTTTAATGAAAATTACCCTGTTCGCAAAGTAAAAATATTGTCCTAAAATATAACTACTAAAAATAATGGTGTGGCCTAGTGACTAATGATATGGCCTGCTTTAAAAATATTATCTTTTTGGCAGTATTAGCTTTATTTAACTTTTCTAAAATTATTAAAATGTATGAAATAAATATATAGTCTTTTTTCCCCCTTTAGTAGTAAGAATGTCTTTACACCGAATTTGGTTACATAAAGAACAGTAGTTAAATGCATTAAAAGAATTTGCGTGGAAATTATCGTACGTTAGTGGAAATCAATAATGTAATCAGAACTTTTTTTTAGAGAGGGGAATCTGAAAAATGACGTACAAATATTTGTTTTATAAACAATGTCTTTAGGAAGCAATTAAAGTAACTGAGACGCTTTCAACAAGAAGAAAAGGAACTTGTTTTATGCCAAGTTTAAATGATCCTCCAAGTTTAAAATCCTCAGTTTTATTAAATTAAAAGCAATGGAAATTATTTTTAAGCATTGAGGTATCTGTATTCTGTTATACGAACAAAATCACACTTCTGAACACAAATAACTATGCATAAACGGCGGTGTATCTCTATTACCCGACTAATTATTTAACTATCAGTGTAACAGTAAATTTAAAATCTTCAACTTGATTCCAAGCACGGATAAAATAATTAAAAATAGTCTCACACAAATAGTTCAAGAATAATAAATAAGGTTTTGAGAATGTAGTCAATTATTCTCCAAAGCCTTATTTATTATTTCTCTAAAAAGGGGAATGCTCTGTACTAGTTCATTGCCCCCCCTCACGTGGATACTAATAACTGCTATAAAATATTCAAAGATTACTCTTGACAATATACGATCCCAATTAATTCACAATGATAAAATTTCTAACAGATAGCATCATGTCCTTGTAGATCACGCAAACATTCGACTAATTCCCGTGCTTTATTCAAAGCCTTCATATCCCCCCCCCTATCATACAAGTACCATAACCTTTCCACTATCTTTCTCTGATGCTTTTATACGACATGATTATAACTGTTCACTACATTTCTGAAGTTTACCTAATTTGCGTAACCACGTTTCATTTGGTTGAAAATGAGTTGGAAACTTAAATATTAAGTCGGAAAGAAACCCAAGATGTTAATCTAAGGGAAGTTTCGCGAATACCTTATGTCACAAAACAATTAAAAAATTGAAATTGTATTTACATTTGTAAGTCGCGAACTTACCTTTCGGTATATGTTACATTAAATCTACTGCATTTATATCGTTTAAAATTTTGCAGAGTATTTATAAACATAACATTCTATGCATTGATTATAATTATAATTTTAAGAATTGAATTTTAAAAAATTAAAATTTGTTTAATTTTATGATTCAAATTTCTCATAATTTTTATACAAATAGTGTGCCATACTTAAAATATGTGTGACGGTTTATTATAAAAAAAAATATAAACTTCCCTGAATTGAGACAAGTCTCCTTTTATGATGTACAAAATAACAGCTCTTTATATTTAGTAGATTTTGAGGGAAGAGTACCTGAGAGAGAGAATAATTACTTAGAAACAGATTTTTTTTAGAAGAGGGCAAGTAAAGAAATTTTTCTTTGTGGCGTAGCACGCTTTTTTATAACTTTAAAATTCAATTTTGGTGAATATATCTTTTTTCTCAAATTCTCATAATTAATTCATTTACAAAACCAGCGAAGCGCCCTCTAATTTTTAATAGCAATTTTTTTTTAATAAAATGCAATGTTTCAAACCTTTTAACGTTTCATTGGGAAGTGAGGGGGTCTAGATTCCGCCTCTTTGCTGATGGTAGCAACATATTCAGGGAAAAATTCGTATAAAATTCGCTATTTGTACCAACAGAGTGAAACAAAAGACTACCCCAATAGAAATCTAAGGCAACTTATTTTAATGTGATGCGAAAAGAAAGCAGTCTGCAGACAAAGCCGTGTGCTTTCCAATTTTGTTATTATTAATTAAGACAATTGAGGCGTCTTTGACTCATTTTACCCCAAATTTAAATAATCTTTCTTTTTTAAATTACAAAAGCAATGGTAATCATATTTTAGAAAAGAAATATCTACATATTTGTGCCACATATTTATTCAAAAAAAATCACTCTTATGAACAAAAATATTTTTACATAGAAGCAATTAATAACCAATAGCTGCAATTACGTTTGTAAGTCATGTTCTTTCTTTTGGGTACATGTTGCATAAAATCTAATACATTAAAATATATTAAAAATTTGTTCGGAAATGTTGTATGAATTTTATTGCGCACTTGTTTTATGTAGTGCTCGTATAATGAATGCATCGTCCTCAGACTAAAAAGTCCGGAGTGCGAGTTCTGAATTCGATTTTCGCGATGGCCGTCGAGTTGAATATCACAGATCTCGATAAGCTATATCCAACAAAATCTCAGTGTCCTCGCGGGCTATGAAATGGATGCCTGAGATGGAAGATACTAATTTCAATGTCTCATTTTCGTCGTCTGAACAAAATTAAAAAAGATGAATATTTGCTTCCTGCGACTTTCAAGGACTAAGGCTTTCTAAATGTTCCTTCGACAATCGTTTTTGTCACATAAACTCAATATCGTGACAAATATTGCTACGTTATAATCTTAATATGTACATTCCTTTAACTTAATATTTATTATTGAAAAAAAAAATGTTTATTACAGGAATGTAAGAAAATTGATGTAATTATTCACAAATTCGAATACATAGAAATGATTGCTCAAAACAAATCATTTCTCTTTCAGACCTTGCAATTTATACATATATAAATTATAAGAGTGAACTTATCTTTCGAATAAAAATTGTAATTTTACATTATTTTTGAAAACAATTTTCAACTTTCATCTGATCTACTTCATAGCAAACCATTCAATTGGGTCGAATCAATAGTATGTTCGGTAAATTGTTGATTTGATACATTTCGATAAATAGATTTAAAGACATATATATATAAATAATTATATTACAAAATCTATGTAACTTAACTGTATTTTTTCTAAAAAAATATTGTTTTTATTGATTATTACATGTTTGTATTTTGGAATAATAGAACTATAAAACTCTACAGATTCAGTTATGAGAATTTAATTTCCTAATTCGGAATTCAATCACAATCAAAATTAACTGAAGCTGTTGACTTAAAACTAAATTTCAAATTCTTTGCTTCTTGTCTCTCTCTTTCAAATATATAGTCTGAATTACCAAATTTACGTCGACATCACTGTCATCCTATTCAGTCACGCAGTATCACGTCGCCCACCTCCACAATAGGTTGGGCCTCTATTTTAGAACTGTAGTAAAGTCACAAAGAATCAGTTGTTCTAGACTTCTTTCATTTCTTTTCGTCTGTTTTAAAATCACCGATGCTCTTACGGTTCTCGTCTGCCCACCATTTTGATTCCTCGGATATAATGTTAATCCTATGGAAAAAAAATCTCTACTTTCTTATATAAATTTAAAATATTTATCTATTTCATTGCAGATAAGTGCATCTGAAAGAGATAATTAATAAAACTGAGAGATAATAATAAAACTGAGAGATAATAATAAAACTGAGTATTAAAGATAATGAATTATCTTTAATACTCAATTTTTGAAAATATTTTTACTCGTATTTTAATGATTTGTTTGTAGCTGTTTTGGTCTTTAAAAATACTTTCTAAAATGTGGGAGAAAGATGGAATTCTGTAAAACCCTTCGTAATTTTTTGCTGTCTCGGATGCACTTTATTCTATTTAAATTGATAAAATACTCTAGATTTGAGGACGGAAGAAAATTCCAGAGGATTAACATTGCGTTTACGAAATCAAAATGGCCGTCAGATAGGAACCTTAAAAAATATTTATGTTAACATTTCTTCAAGGCGCGTTTCAATGAACGCCCCGTCTCTCTTCCGGATTCTCGTGTTATTTCACAGTCTTCGACTCACTTCCAACCCGTGCTATTTCCTGCTGTTCACGTTCTATTGTGCTGGATATATGCAGATGGAACATTTCCAGAATTCATTTTGATAAAGAGAATAGGATGAAAAACAAAGCAGTTTCAGATTGATTTCAGAGAAAGAAAGTAACAGAAGTGACATCACAGCTGCGTCTCTTCGTTCGTTCGAAAACTGGGCTGGCCAACGAACTTTCTGGAGTTTTAATAATAATGATAAGAATCAAATGAAGATAAAATGTTATTTCAGAGTACGAACTAACATCAAGCGAATCGTTATCCGCCCATTTTGATTTTGCTCTCTAGTTAAAAGAAAATATTAATACAGAGTCGGTCTCTCTCTCTCGAGCAATGGTTATTAACCTTTTTTGCCCAACACCTGCGGCGACTTCCGTAAAAATTCACATCCCATTTTAAAATTTTGTGTTTTTTATTTGTTGAAAAGAAAATTTATTTACAAATACACAAACATGAAAACATAAATTAGTGGATTGTAATATGTAAATCAAAATAAAATCTCAGTTTTTAAGGTTTAGTTTGATTTTATTCCTTTTCATATTTTAAAGAAAAGTTCTTTTATTGTTTAAGGCAAACAATATGTTATCTACATCTACATGCTTAAATAAATATAAGATTATTTTTTACATCTACCGTTATTACCACAATTCAAAAGTGTAAAAATCCAGAGAAAATTGTTATCAAAAACCTTTTTTTCCCTTAGAACTAAAAAAAAAAAAAACAGAATTAAATTAAGTTTTTATCTAAACACACTCAAAACACTATATTTTAATTTTTTTACTACTTATAACAACATATTTTGCGTGTTATAAATTGATAATTTGGTAGTATAATGAAAGAAAAAGTCTAATTTTAGTAATATTAAATATTTACTTTTGACTCTAATTTAAATATTTTTGTTATAAATCGGTCTTAAATCCTGTCCATTAGAATTAAACAAAAAATGACCGAAAAAATTAATAACCAAGTGCAATAAAAGTAATAATCAGTAATATTTTATTACAACTAGAATTTATCTACCAGGTTCAATCTTCCTCTAATAAGGCCTTAAAAATATTCTAGAATATTTTTAAAGACTGGAAATCCCCCAAACGAATCATTAAAATATGAATAAAGAGATATTTTCAAAAATTTGAGGGAAAATGTAATTCCTCGGAATTCTTCATAATTTTTTTTCTCTTTCGAGTACACTTTATTATATTTATTAGTTTAAAATAGAAAAGGCCTGGGGACGATAGTGCATAGAAATTCCATAGGATTAACATTACTCTCAGGAAATCAAAATAGCTTAATATTATGAGTACGAAAATAATTCTTTTCATTTTCAGCTTTTCAAAACGTTTCTCGATTGAAACAAAATTTCTTCTGTGAAAACTAAGTTCCATTTTGTTTTCGCCTCAGTAAGTAAATGTGTACTAAAAATGACGATATGTTAATTTAAAACAGCACAAAATTCGAAAAAATATAGGTGGCTTAAGCATCCTTTATTTCTTCTGTTTATTATCCTTCAAACTAATCACAACTATTTATTTAACCATTCATAAAGTTTACTTATTACTTTATAAATAACTTTTAAGGAATAAAAATTTTAATTTCTCTCTGAGGTTTCTAGTACTTTTAACCACGAAACAGTTGTTTTTTTTAAAATATAATTTATGTTTTAAAATTATTTACCTACTCATAACATACATTAAACGCTAAAATGGTATTCATTTGTCCTTTTCTGAACTTGTATTCAAAACAAAGAGTCATTTCTAGAGTCCCAATCTCAAATACGACTAGAGTGTTATACATAAAGATTTCAAATTCAATGTATACGTGGACATTTGTTTTAATTGTGAATAATTTTAAAATAAAAATTATCCATATTTCATTTTAATGGATTGATTTCAATTAGAATAAATCTGAAATTTAAAAATATAAAGCATTGAAAAAGTATTTTAATAGAATAATTTTCTTCTTCCCACGAACTAGTGAATTTTGAAAAGTTTCACCCAGTACTGTCCCCTTATAAATGTTTTCTCACAACCCAACAGAAGGGTTGGAAAATAGATAGAATAGAACATAATTATACCATTTTAATGAACATTTGATCATTATTAAGAAATGTTATCATGATTAATATCATTATAGAGTAATTAAACAATTTTATTCAAATTCCATGAAAAACATAAATTGATAAAATACCCGCGGCCACATGACTGAAAACCAATCCCTATATTAAAGAACTCTAATAAAAATCCCCAAAACCTTTAATTCTACTAAATTTCCGTAACTTATATATAATTTAAATTTCATTTGATTTCTTACTTCACTTAATTTTAACTTAATTTATGAACTTATCCCATAGTTTATACGTTTCATCTTTAATTCCTGTTATAATTCCTCTTAAACATTTAATTTATTCGATCAGGCCATTTCTAAATTTGATTACATCAACATTTCTTACGCTCCGAACTAGTAAGGATATTCCTTGCTAGTCAATCTAGTTTCCATTCAAAATATATAAAGATCCCTACATCTAATATTATGTGATCTTTAAGCTACCTTCCTGGATAACAAAGCAGGTTAATTACACATCCACTTGCCACAAAATTATTGGAGAGTGCAGACGGGAATTTCGTTCGCTGCTTTATTCACTGATGTATTCATTCGACCTCACTTTCATGTCTAATGTGAAATAAACGAAAATTTACTATCCGAAGCTTCTTTTTTTTTGTGTGCCAAAGAATGCAACAACTTAGACTACGACATAGGCAAATATTTTTTTCAGTTTAGTTTAGTTTAGTTTTATTAACGTCGCAATAGAAGCAACAAGAGGGCTATTGGCAACGGACCTCAAAATTTTGAATCTCGGTCAAGTGATGAGGACGACACCTGAGCTGGCAACCCCCTCTCCTAACTTCCACACTACGCCCTCGGGAAGACTTTGGACCCCGATAGATTTATCGTGCATCAGCCCCGGCTACACGGCGGGTCTTTAGTGGCTAACCCGCTTTAGTTAGAACCCGCGACTGAACAACACAAACCCGAAATCGTGACCACTAGACAACCGCAGCCAGCCACCCTTCAGTTTCAAGAAAGAATTAGCAAATTAAGTAATAATAATTGTTATTTAAAGTTTATTTTATTTTATATATACATACATAATTTTTATAACTGTATGTTTCTTAATATTATAACGTGTATATTTGAAGTTTAATAGATTAGTTTAAGATTGTTAAAGTAGATTCTGTTTCCTTTAGTTTCCCTTTAGTTCTTTTTAATTTGTATTATTTCATTACATTTTATTTAGATTTTGCAATTTCATTTTAAATTGTGAAGTTCTTTCTAATGTGTTATAAAGTACTTCGCTGAATGGATTGTTGGATCCTTAAAACAAATCTAACAACGCATCTTAGATCCAAGACTGAAACAACATTTTAAATTACTTTATCTCCTTTTTCACTGAACTGTTGTATCTGTCTGCATTTTTATTTTGTAAGTTTTAGTTGTTTATGATGGCCGCGGTAGTCTAGTAGGGCTATCATAAAGGTTTAATTATTGCTGAGAAAACAACCTAGATATATGGATGGGCAGCGGTAGCCAAGTGGTCAAGGTCGTGGTCGGCGGTTTTCGTTCAGTCGCGGGTTCGATCCTTAGCCGCTAAAGACCCGCCGTGTAGCCGAGGCTGATGCATGTCAAATCTGTTCGGGGCCCAAAGTCCTCCCTTGGCTTGGTGTGGAAGTTAGGAGAGGGGATGCCAGCTCAGGTGTTGTCCTCGTCCCTTGACCGAAGTTCAGAATTACGAGGTCCGTCGCCAATAGACCTCGTGTTGCTTTTAGTGCGACGTTAATAAAAACTAAACTAAACTAGTTGTTTATGCCTTTTGTGATCAATGTAGTAATTAGTTATCTTTCAAGTATTAGTTTTTTAGTTTTACATTTTAAATGTACTTTTATTTTTATTTTGCTAAGGTTAGATGTAATTTATTATTAACTTATATATATGTTTTTACGATTTCTTTTGTACATTTTTAATTTTGTCTTATACACATATGTGTATACATATGCATGTATATAAAAAATGTGTGTGTGTGTGTATAACTTCTGTGAGGCATTAATTATAAAAGCTACTCTTAATTAATAATACAATTGAAATTTAATTGGTTTTTACTCAATATGCATTTGTAATTTTAATTATTTCACAATATTTATACTTAGATAATATTAGTGGAAAAGAAAAATATTATAATTTATTGCGTACAAAATGAAACTGAATTTTGATCGAAAAATATTGCAAGTACGTGAGAGAACACAAAAGCCTTCTAACTTCCCTTCCTACTTTTAAAAAAATATTTAATCGCAAAAAAAAGGAAGTTTTATTTTCAGTAAGAAAACGTACGAAAAAGAAAGGGTGAAACGTTCTTAGCCAGGATGACGGCAGATGGTTACTGTGCCCTATTCTCGAAATCATTTTGTAAGGTTTTTGTTCCATTTTTAAAAGTAAGTATTACAGAGAAAGGGGGCATTAAAATGAATAGTAATTTGAATAAACACTGTTTTTTCTGTTTCTTTTGATCCCTTTTCTCATAATATTTACAATCATGTTAAACTCCGTCATGAAACTTATTTCTTCGGAAGCGCCGAAAAAGAAATTTTTCGTCAATTCCTAGTTCAACAAACGTAATTTAGCAACTATTTCTTTCGGTCGGCGCTTTTATTCACTTCAAACACTCCGTCAGTTTTCTCTTATTATTATTTTTAACTCTTAATTCTTTTTTAAAAATAACTAGGAGAAACTGACAGAAATTCGTTCCTCGTATCGAATTTTCATCGAACTTTCATTGCCGCGGCAAATCGTCTGTCGTTTTTGACGGAACTAGCGGATGAGCCATTTATGGTTTCCACAGCTTGGCGTCTCAAGGTCTGTTTTTTGCGCGCGTTGTGTCTTGGCATCGGGCCAAAGGTTATTCCTCCTTTTTACAACTCCAGGAAATACTCCACGCGATGTTTCCGTTTATTGTCCCCACCGCATGTCTTGAAATAAATATCGAGGCTGGGTATCTTCGATATTTTCGGAAAGGTATCGGTAAATATTATGTTATCTTTCTGTAATATACCGTGACGATGAATTTATTTCTACTTCCTTATTTAATAAGAGTTTTTCGTGGAATAAACCTCGCCTTGGTCATGTATTTTGTTGCTCGAAAAAGACAAACTATGTCCGAGAGCATTTTCATTTTCACGATTTTTTCTGGAATCACATGGCTATTGATCTCAGCATCTCTGTCTCATGGATCGAAAAGTTATTTTCCTAAAAATTTCGCGCATTTTTTTAGACTGGTCTGTCACTTTTAAAGAAAAAGATACTCTCAATTTACTTGTATCTATTCTCACTTGCATACCAATCTTGACGTGAATTTTCTATTGTTTTTTTTAACGTTGTTTAATATGCTTAATCATATTTCAGTCCTGTTATTGTTCATCATTTACGTGCCAAAGAAGTTTTTAATAATTCGAGGGGGAAATGTTTCAATATTATAAATAAAACCTGAAAAACAAAAATAAACCTATAAGATGCGTTAAAGAGTTTGAAAAAAAAATCGAAATACCACAAAATATATAAATATTGTGATTGGAAATATCGGTTATGAAACAAATATCATGTCCAATTTTTTAAAATCAATAAATTGTACTAGTTTTGCATTAAATCATCAGTTTTATTTCAGATTGTAACAGATTAAAGTACACGAGCCAATATTTACGAATGTGAAAGGATGAACGAGAAGAAAATTAATTTATGGGTAATTCTGACATTTATTATTCGAAAATTACACTATAAACAACTCTAAGAAATGCAAAAACAATAAATAAAATTTTTAACGGCTGACGGAAAATTGACTTCAGAATTTAAAAAAAAAAAAAAAAAAAAAAAAAAAAAAACGTAAAAAAAGAAAAAAAAAAAAAAAAAAAAAAAAAAATGACATGACATGACCTAATAATATATGCATATATTAAATATGAGAGCCATATTTAAAAATTTTACACAAGTTAACTACATCCAAGTGAATCGATTAAATAGACGACGTTCTTTCAATCACGTCCAGGTCTGAGTCCTGATGTAATTTAAAATACGCCTTGTAGCGATGCAGAGGCACTCTAAATCTGTCGAGACTCAAAGTCCTCCAGTGGAGTGGAATTTCGGAGAGTAAGTGCTAGCTTGTCTCTTGACTGAGGCTCGAAATTATGAGATGTGTTGCCAATAGACGTCCCGATGCGTCTAAGAGCGATGTTAACAAAAAAAACAATCTATCGGTCAAGTAGATGACATTAAAATCTGAACCCTGATTACAATACAGAATCGAATTATGAAACAACACTTGAGAATTCTGTGAGAAACTACATGAGAATTCTTTACGAATACAATATTGCATTCGTACTGAATTATCATATAGTCTTCCTCTATTAGTTTTGGAATAATTTTTTAACACTAAAAATCTACCGTTGTGGATGGAAAAGAAAGAAATAATAATAACCCGCCCCCAAATATTACTCAAAACAGTTAAGGTATCCGTACACCTTTAAAACATCATTTTTGTCAAAATTTTCAATTTTCTAATTTTAATGTCAGTTTAAAATTTAAATTTTTTTCTTTCTAATAGTTTTTGAATTTTGCTTATACCTTATTTAAAACTAAAGTTGCAAGGATTTGAATTTTACTTGGAAGCTAATTTTTAATTACATTTAAAAGTTTGTTTTTGATTTTTTTTCAAAATGAGTTTTCTCGACATATTTACATATGGCAACGTATATCAAAAAAAGTTATGAATCAAATTAATTTAAGTTTTGCAAGTATCTTCCTTATATAGTTTTTAAGAACCCCTACTACTTTCATGGTTGTAAAATTGATACGTTTTTAGTAACAAAGGTGTAAATCGTGTAATGCTATAATTTTTTTTTTCGTTGTTATTTGACTCGAAACACAAAAAAAATTATAGTAATATGATTTTCATCATGAAAGTAGTACCAGCCCCAAAAAATGTTATGATGAATAAGATAAAATTTACAGAATAATGATATTTTTGTTTACTTTTGAGTTATGAGCGTTCTTTTGATAATCCATTTATGTACTATTTTCACCATGTTTTCTACTCCAATTTTTTTTTTTTTTTTAATTAAAAGCAGGTTATTAAACGTGCTTCATAGTTTTCGGTTATATTAGCATTAAAAAATATTTTGATAGCAAATATCAATGTGTTTCAAAAAATTTTCTCCGAAGGTGTACGGATACCTCAAAAAAGAATAGGAGAAATTAAAAAGAATTCGAAATCAATAATAATAAGTTATGACACTTTACAGTTATATATTTCACTTTAAATTAAACGATTGGCCTGATTGTGTCTTGAAGGCCGTTCTAGTCTAGATAATAAAATAAAGAACTCATTACCGATAGGAAGCAGGAAGGAAATATGACGTGACTCAAAGGTTTCACGTTGTAGTACGGATGTGGAGATTAGGGTACCACCTAGGGTGTCAACCTTGTCGTTTGACCGACGCTCAAATTTATGAGACGTAATGACTTTGTTTAACGGACTTTTGAGTCGGGCGGTACTAGGAAGTCGGAAATGTAAGAAAAGCTGAATTAAATTTGTGACGAAAATAGCGTCATTGGGAACATTAGACGCAATTACTCAATACAGATCAGCCCAAAGGGTTTAATCTGTTTGTTCAGTCGTTGAATAATCATATATCAACATAAATTGAATACATGTGATTGTTTTAACATCGCAGGCAGAATAAACACGACGGCCATTGGTGTACCACATAATTTTGAGAGAGGACGACACCTGATTTCCACGCCGCGCCTAAAACTAAATGAAACATTGCAGACAACTGAAGATATTTCCAAAAAAAAAAAAAAAAAAAATGGGAATCTGAGTATTTTTGCTATGATATAATAAATAATGTCTACTTGATGTGTCTGTAATAATTCTATTAGTGCACCGAAGTTATATAACATAAACGACACCCTAAACAGCCTAAAAGCTATGATTCACATCACAACTAATAAAACTCATCGTAAGAAGGTAAGTTTAGGAAAGAAAAAACAATCACCGTGGCTAAATACAGTGGGCCTTGTTAGAAAATAGCCCGGGGAAAGAAATGAGTTTCACACCCTTGTTCTACGGTTGTTACAGTCTTTGTTAGGGCATTAATCGCGTCATCGAAAAAAACCGTCATAAGGAGAAATTCGCAAAATAGTGTCATTCTGGGGGGAAATTAAGTGTAATCTAGTGCATTTTCTATTTGGCAGCATTGAATAAACGACTCATTCAAATATTCATTTCTGAAATGTGGCTTCCAGAGCCAGGGTATCGACTCCCCCCTCCCGGCTCTAGATGGCATTCCTATGACTCCCTCTATCTCTTCTCTATTTCCTTCAGTCTATTCCTTACACTTCTTCTTATACAGTTAGGCTAATTTATATACCATGGTTCTTTCACAAGGCGAGGTTCTTACAACGAAAATTGTAATAAAGCAGCCTCGGGGGTTAGTTAAAGCGTGTGAAAACCCGTTAAAAATTTAGAGAACAATTCCCCAGTGTTTTTGTCTTATATTTTTAGCTAAAAAAAAAAACTTTGGCCATCGTTCCAATATTGCACAATGCAGATGCCAGTAAATGATGGTGTTTCATGTACTTTTACTTGAGACATATTTGAATAAGTAAAACAATGGATGTTGGCGCATGTGCGCCAACGTCATGCGCGCTAATGCAGATATTCTGCTCTTCAGCCTTGCACTGGCAAATGAGAACTTTCTGTGGAAATAAGGCAGACGAGAAATTTTCTCTGTAATACGTTGACGTGGGCAATAATGGAACTCTTGATATTTTGAAGCTCACAACTATTAAATGATTAAAATTTGCTGCGTTTATAAATAGCTTATAGATGTGTGGTCAAATAAAAAGTAAAAAGGAAACAAGCGTAGCTGGCCCGTCTTTAAAATAAAAACAACGAAACAATTAAAATAAACAATGACGGAAAAAGTTCCTTATTTTTTGAAATTTAAAAACAATTTTTCATCTTTGTTCTTTTATTTCGAAAATTCTTTTGTCGGTAGCGTTCGTTTTGAAAAGGACATGAAAGTTACAAATGATAACGCATAAAGGAAATTTTCTCACTTTTTCTAAAATATTTGCAAAGGAATTTTGTGAATAATTTCAACATAAAAGAAACAGTAATCGTTACTGGAACCAGAACTCTCTCTCTCCCTTCTCCATGCTGCGTCAAACAAGATGTAGCTGTGATCTAGATGTTTGAATGACCGAGTGGTAGTGTTTGCAATAGCTCAAAAGTCAGACGGGCTCATACTTAATGAAACAAAGTAAATGAGTGAGTGTTAGGCTAGTAAAGTTTAAAAATGTGATCTGGACAGGTGAAAAATTTATAAAAATATAAGTAAATTTGTTGACAAGAAAGAGGGTCGAAAATAGAGAAGCATCGCTAGGGTATCCTGGGAGCGTGTCACTCGCATTTACCAAAGACAGTAAATCCCATGGAAAGAAAAAGATCCCTAGGGTGCCTCGGGATCGTGACGGGTGTACCTACCTGAAGAAGGCAAATCCCTGAGGTCCCCTGATATAAACCCCAGGGGCAGGGTGGCCGTCTAAGCCTCCAGATACAGGATACTTTTTTAGTCGCCTCTTACAACGTGCATGAGCTACAGTGGGACTATTATTTCACTCCCGGTTTGTTAGTTGAAAGTCGGACTCGAAACTCCATTTATACTCTGAGAATTACAGATGAACCTCGATTGACCGAATTATTAAAAGGGTCTCCTTAAACAATGAAGCTCATTCAAGCTCGTGGTAATGTAAAAATTAGGAAACTATGAGGCTAACTTATATTGCCTAAATACATAATTTGATCACGTTTCAGAAACATGAAATCAATTATTGATGAGGAGCTTCAATACAATCTCAATTTGACTAGGATTATTTTCTACAAAGAATACTCAAAGACAACAAATGTGAAAAAAAAAATTTCAGATAGTGAATGAATCAAGATTTGCTTATTGACGTCGCATTCAGAAGCAACACGAGGGATATTGGCTCATTTTTCTGAACCTCCGTCATATGACGAGGACGACACCCGAGTCGCCCTTCCTTCTCCAAACTTCCACACCACGGAGGACTTGGAGACTTGACAGATTTAACGTGCATCAACCCCGCTACACGACGGGTCTTCAGTGCCATCAGAGCTGAAACCCACGATTCGACTAAACAATGCCGGCTGCTAGTTCGAAACCATGACCACTAGAGTAAAGAATAAGGCTTTGTTTCTGACTTCAAAGATGTCATTTCTGTTATATATGTATATTTTTAAGGATACATGATTTTCTGTAATCCGGAAGACAATTCTGATCACGAAAACAGATTTTCTCATAGAAAAATCGTAAAATACTCAAACATTTGTGAATCATAATTCTATTCATTGTCAAAATCTATTTCTTTCAAAATTTTGTAACTTGAAAATAAGTTAATGAGCATGCATTAATGCTCATTAACTTATTAAATTATATTATACTGATTTTAATCGAATTTTAACTTACATCATTAATGTAAAATGAATGGGAAAATAATATAAAAATGCCAGTATATATATATATATATATATATATATATATATATATATATTAAAAAACTGAATCTACAAATTTAAAGGTAGTTTTTCTTCTTAAAAGATTTCTTGTTATTATCGTTTGATAATATTTGAAATCAAATTTTTATAATATCGTATTTTTGTACAATCTTATAAACAATGTAATGTTTATAATACGAAAAACAATAGGACAGATCTTAACTTTTCTTTCAGTTGAAGATAAAATATTCACATTATTATATCACTTCAGAACCTTCAACAAGAATATCAAACGTTTTCAATAACTTCGGCACTTATTCATACGTCCTTAAAACCATCGCAAGTTGTATTTCATCATACACCGGAGGAAACAGTAACTTGTAGCTGATAAAGTTCGAATCGTTTTTTGAAGGTCACAACACAAGTAATGAAGAAAACGTTAAAAAAATACTTCCATCTTATTATTTCAACTCGTAAATGTCAATCTTGTCAAAAAAAAGTGTATATTTTGAGTAAGAGAGAAACGTCTTTAGAAAAGATTATCGAGCCTTTCATCTTAAATAATAGCAGGTCAGAATTTACAGTAGAAAAAGTTAATGAAATATTAATTTTGCTAGTTGTGAAACGTAGCTGATAGCATTTTTCAATATTTTTTAAAAGCACATTACACTGATCAAGAATTTTTTTAAAAAAATAAGTGCTAAATAGTTCAAACAGCCTTAAAGTTTGAATAAAGAAGTAAATATAAATATTTCATCCAAATATATTCAATGATTCCCAAGTATGTGAATAATATTTTCATTAACGTCGCATTAGAAGCAACACGAGGAATATTGATAGGACCTGCCTGATGAGTGAATTATAGAATTGTGAACGCATAATTTGAATGAAATATCCTAATCGTACTAATCCTAGTTTCGTGCTGCCATCTACCGAGGTTTACAAGAATCTTTTAAGAACAGCGTTTAATTACAAATTAAAATGTTTTTAAAAATTTTGAATCAAAAGAAAGAAAAGCTATGCTTTCAAAATAAAATGAATTATTTTCAATGTTTTGTAATGGGGAAGAAAAATGATAGCGTCTTGTCTTAGTTTAATGATGAATTGACAATATTAATCTTGTTTCCTTCATCAGCTCCAATATCAAGCAAAGATGGCAGCACCACAGAACCAGTTAAACATTGTTCACTACATTTGATAGCGGTTTGAAAATAATGAAGTCTACTGTTCATAGCTTTCGCATAAATATGACGAAATTTAAAACCAATTCCAAGTGTGGTTGTTTTCCTATTTAAAAGAACGATGTAATCTTGGATGATTACATTTGCTCCGAAATATAAGGGATTTTGAAATGTTAAAGAGAAAAAAAAAAAACCGGGGGGGGGGGGGGTCTGTATAACTTAACTTGCAATTTAAACACTTTTAATGGAACTGAGTTTTGACTATCTGTATTTATAAAATGTATTACATACCTGGTAGAATTATTTTATATTCATTATGCTGCTTGTATGTGTACTGGTGCCAGAAAACAATCGCAGAAAAAGAAAAAAAAATCGTAGGAAATTTTTTTAATATTTTAGGATTGTTGGGTAATTTTTTCCAAATCTTTTTGCAATGTTACTTACATATTAAATTAAATACTAAGCTAGTTATTTAAAAAAGAGTCCCTCCTTTATTTTTTATTATTATATCTATCCTTTGTTATAAATTAAATTTCGAAGTGCCAGGATTGATTTTATTTTGTTTATGCCTTGTAATCTGCTGCATTCAGCATCATGATTCCTATCAAAAACCTAAATCTCAAAACTAAAACTTTCGGAAATCATATTTAATAATAGTGGTAAAAAATTTAAGTTTAGGTTTCACTTCATATTTCTAGTTGTGGTTTACATGCTGTTTTATAGCTTTGAGTACAGAATTTGTGGTTGTACAAATTCAGTTTCAATAATTATTACGTCTGCATAAGGCTTAGTGAAAGATATTATTTATATGAAATGTATATAATCTTTATAAATAGTTTTTCGTTTGTGATGGATTTTTGCACGTAATTATGAATTTGTAATGCGTGTGTCTTATGAAGAGTTTTTCTGATATGATATCCACGAGATTTATTAAGAGTAAGAAAGCTTCAACAATGCCAATAATACAGAACATTCTCATCGAAATTTTCAATTGCGTAATCAAAGCGATTTCGCCAAGGCCGTTACAGCCCAGTTAAAGAAAAAAAATTCATTTTCCACTTAAAAACCGTAATTATAGACCAGACATGAACAACAACATATGCATATCTGATTTTGTTGTTGTTGTTGAATCTGATTGAAAGTAGAATCTGCTCTGGCGAACTGGGGGCAAACAAAAATAAGATTATGCTTCGCATAAACATTTTAAATTTCTTTATAGAATAGAAAGCTATTCTATGCTATACACACACACACACACGTGTGTGTGTATAGTATAATCTCGCTACAACGATATCCTCTATAACGATAATTCTCTCTACAACGATGGTATTATTTTACCCTCCATCACAATAATTCTCTCTATTGCAATATTTTTTTTCAAAGTCCAATTGATGCCTACGAATTAAACGCTACACAAAGAAAGTCTAGATAAAATGTTGTTGGAGCATTGGAAGGTGTTCTCAAGTTACTCTCTCTCTCTCTCTCGAAAAGCTTCTTCGGAGTTTTGCTTTGCTCTTTCTGATGTAAGTATGGAAACGAGAAAGTGCATTTATTGTAAAGGACATATAGAGTTGACATTTCCTAGCAAACACAACTTTGAACCTTACTCCTTCCTCCCCTCTTCGAAAAATGGGCAAGGATTTCTTTCACTGGGAGTGATAGATAAAACTACGAAACATCTGGGAGTAAGCTTTATGGCACGTTCTTTTGTCTGCACTTCAGCTAAGAATTTTAACCTCCGATAAATTGTGTCAATTACGGTAATTCGAAACGGAATTATTCTCGTACTGTGTTGTTAGAAGATTTTCATTAATTTATTTATGAGTTTGTGTGTGTTATTTTAAAGCTGTTTAGTGAAAATCGATAAAAATGGCTATAAGAAACAAATATCCATCGAAGTGAAATTCACCGTCATAAAATATATATTGATAAAGCTACGAAGCAAGCAGAAGTTTGCAAAAAAAATATAGATTTTCGCTATCGACTGTTGCAAAATTTTTAAAGAAACGGAAAGTAATTGAAAACATTTTCAACTCTTATGATATCGTTCTACAAAGAAAGAGGCTAATGACATCTTTAAATCACCAAATAGATGATGCCTCGTTGAAATGGTTTAGAGAAAAACGGGCTTTGAATGTACCTTTAAGTGGGCCAATTATTTGCGAACAAGCCAGAAAATTTGCATATTTGTTGTGGAACCCAGATTTAAAAGCTTGCAATGGATGGCTAACA
Organism: Nephila pilipes; assembly: GCA_019974015.1. Taxonomy (NCBI): domain Eukaryota; kingdom Metazoa; phylum Arthropoda; class Arachnida; order Araneae; family Nephilidae; genus Nephila; species Nephila pilipes. The sequence goes on along the minus strand of BMAW01128941.1, from coordinate 64,799 downwards.
AGGTTTCGAGACCGATTTGGGATATCTGTCCATGGGTTACATGGTGAAGAAAAATCAGTGCCGCGAAATGACGTATGCACATGGCGTCAGAGAGAAATGTGTAAAAAATTTTTGAGATATATTCCATTGATTGTTTCTAAAGCAGACGAAACGGGGTTATTTTTCCAGATGTTACTTGAACGAACACTAGCTTTCAAAAGAGAAACCTGTAAACGGGACAAGAAATCCAAACAGACGTTAACAGTATTGCTCTGTACAAATACGTTGGGAAAGGTTAAATTAAAACGTCTTGCAATTGGAAGATTCTTGAAGCCAAGATCTTTTTAAAATAATAAGATTATGCCAGTAGATTACACTGCAAACAAGCGAGCTTGGATGACTTCAAAAATATTTAAAAATGGTTATTGAAACTAGATAAAGATATGAAATTGAGGTAGAAAAACATTTCTCTTTTAATTAGCAACAGCCCTGCACATAAACCTATTCCAAAATTGCAGAGTGTAAAAGCTTACTTCTTTCCACCGAACACATCTGCTTCTCAACAATCCCTCGTAATGGGCATTATAAAATGCTTCAAAGGGTATTACAGAAAACGATTAATGGGTAAAATGATTTCTAATATTGATCAAAAGCATACAGAGCCAATTACTGTAAAAGATTCATGTGAATGGGTTGGTGGGAGAGGAAGCCACAATGCATATTTAATTGTCGGAAAAAATCTGGCTTCACTCAAAATGACGAAGAGTGTCAAAGTAATACTTCTTGGGGATATTCTGAGGAAGAAAATACTAGTCTTCAAAATTCTTTGATCGATTACGAAGGTAAAACTAGGAAAAAGTTTAAAATATTTGTTCATGATTATTTAAATGTCGATGATGAAGAACAGATATTTTTGGAATTAACAAATGAAGTCATTCTTCCTAAAATGAGAAGTTATAACGCTGAAGTAGAAAAGTCAGAATATGATGATGATGCAAATGTAAAGGACGATTCCACTACGGTAAAGCTAAACTTATCTCCTGGAGGAGCAATGCACTCAATTGATGCTATTCATAATTTGATTTCTAGGTTACCTAATGTACAAGAGGAGCATAAAAATTATTTAGAGGTACTTCATTCTTTTTGCATGAGATTGTCTCTGGATAATGTAAAAAAAATCTGATTTATTTTCACAGAATTACAAATAAATAAGGATTAATTAATAAGTATGTATTTTCATTTATTTATACAATCCCATATATTTCACGGAGAACTTTTTGTGGTTTTATTTGTTTATACATTAAAAATTTATTATTTAAATATGCGATAAGCATGTATAGGCTATGGCGTTACCAAAATTCTGGGCAAGAGTACTTCACTAAAACTTGAGGGGAGAGGAAGTTGTAAAAATTACTCAACTCTGTAAACATGTTGTTCTCACTCCATTTAATATATATTACTTGCGTTAACGCGAGGAGGTGCTGAATGAAAGCAAAACATTCCTGGTGCCGCCACTGGATATGAAGAACAAAATTCTTTACGTTTCAATATGTATATATTTATATATCGTTAAGTCGAACTCCATTAACTTAGATTGGTCTGAAGGAAGAATTTTTTTTTTTTAAATTCGAAAAGAGGTTTGTAAATTTCCATAAAAACACTTTTTAGTTTCTTCCACGTATTTTGAATAATTATTTTCTTTGCTGAAATCTTCTAACAGCTATAAATACGTGGAATATTCAATAGTGAGTAAAACGAATACTTTCAACAATCAATGCAATATTAACCATTATGAAGGCTTTATAAACTCTATTGATGGAACTCATACTAACACCATTGAGGGAAATTGGGGGAGCATAAAAGATTTCTTTTATTCTCTCTTTTTTCTTTTATTGTTTGGCTTGTCGTTTTGGAGGAGAGAGAGGATTTTTGTAAAAAAAATTCAGCATGCTATTTTAGTTCAAATAATTAAACGTTTGATAATTATATGTATTAAAATTATTCCACAAAATAAAATATTAAATTAAAAAGTCACTTTTTTGCCTTCTTTCTTAAAAGTTCATCTAAAATGTCACTAGGATAATTTCTTCCGATAAAACTTTCTCTATTGCAATTAAACCTAAATTACTCAATCTTTCTTGAGAAATGATGAAATTGAATTATTTTCTTTAGTAAATCCTAATTTTTTAATAGATAGGTAATACCACTATTAATGATTTTGTACATCATTAACTCATTGTACAAAGTATTCACCATTAATATCCTATTAATCGCAATTAAAAACTAGTAAGGGAATATCAAAATCTGCCCAAGAATTTTTAAGTCGTCTTCGGACGTATTCCTCAATTCAGCTACAAATCTAAATAATCTGTTGCTTTCTTTTAAGGAGATAAATGAATAGAATTCAAAGCAGTATTCACAATCATTAAGTAAAATTCTTCTTTAAATAAAAATTTTAGTCTTCGGCCTGCTCATCAGTGCGTTCATAATTGAAAAGACGAACTTCCTTTCAGTGCCGTTTAATGGGAAACTTTATAAAAATACCAAGATTAGACTCTATTACTGCGGCATTATTAATATATTTATTAAAGATTTCTTTAGGTCTAGATGACTTTAGGAAGTTGATGATTTTACTTATTAGTATGACTCAGATTCATTAATTGTTGACTTAGATGGCTCTAGTAATTTACTTGCGACATTAACATTTGTAAATTTATCATCCCACGTTGCCCACTAAAGAATTTGCTGAAATTTTAGTTTTTATATTTCTGGATTTATCTTTTATTATCATACTTAAAATTTTATTACCTGATTTAATTGTAGCTTTAAAGGCCTTGTTGCTTTCACTATATTCTCCCGTTTAGTATCACTAATATGCTGTGAAATTAGCTTATTTATGTTGTTTTTAAAATGTTCGATCCATAAAGAGAAGCAGAAAAAGCGAATTTAGATCTTGGACACTATTGAAGAAGCCGTCAATCTCAAATTTTGTCTTAGCCGCATCATTCACTTCCATATTGAATGAATGAGATATTTAAGGTATACACATAGTTCATGTGGATAAACCTTCTTAATCGTATTTTGTAGACCATTTTTTTCTCTTCGTAATGGATGGATGCGTAAGTTTTGTTTAAATGAATCATAACTAACAAACAATTCGTTGATAAAATAGTTATACAATCCTTTTCCAACTGCATTAAAAAACATGATAAAAAACTACGAAAAATTCTTTAATTTCAATAGAAAATATAATCATATAAACAATTTTGACTAGAAATGAAACTTGTTCAACGTAATTTGAGTGTGGTACACAGTCTGCAATAATTGAAAACCTAGTTTTGAATTTTCATTTTTATTTAGCCAATAGAGTAATAATTTCGTTTTGGAAAAATAGTCATGGTAATAAGGTTTTTAACAGTTTTTTAAAAACTTTTTTGTATATTATAAATATGGCTTGAAATAAATGGGTCGGATTTCGAGCCACCGTTTTTCTCCTATTCATTATATCGTTGCTGCTCACAATCCACATTAAAAATTTTCAATTAATTTCGTTTCTTATAATTTAGCATATAATCAAGGATGGATTCATATCCATATAAAAAAAGGAGCTAAGTTCCGTTAATCGGAAAAACCTTCTCTTGATGTTATCTTCATAATTTTAGTTGTAAATCATTACCAACAACAGCAAAATGTATGAATATGCTTTCATTCTAATGTATTAAACCTTTTCTTTCAACCTTTCTACGGTTTAGAAAAACTCTTAAATATTGATAAGCTAAAAATGATCTTCCATTATTTTCTGTACAAAATTTGATGCTATATTAAACAAATCTCTTTTCAACAAAGATTTATAATAAGGGATTGTTTATTGGGAGTCATCTTTTGCCGACATAGCTGAAAATGTGTCTTCAATTCCTATTTCTATGTTTTCTTCAGATTCAGAGGAATAATGTCCAACTGGACATGCATAGACGGCTTCTTCATGCATCTTCAGAAGGAGCAATTATAATAGAATGAGCTTTTTGTTAAGTTGAAGCCGTCACTGAGCAAGAGCTGGAAACTTGAAGATCCAGTTTCACAAATTTCAATATGGATTCATGCCATTTTCCTTCTTGTTTATCTTTTCCCGCTCTGCGTTTCCTAAATAACGCACCAGACTGCAGTTTCGTTTTCAGTTCCAAATTAAGACGTTTTATTATTAATATGTAAGAAATTAAACTTTCACTAAGTAATTTTTATGACTTTTTCTGTACATTTTTTGTCATAATTTAGAAATTTTTAATGCTACTTTTTGAAAATATTAAATATTGTGATTAATAGTAACTAGAGGTGTAGTTACGATGACTATACTACGTCATTGCATGTGGTGTAGAAAGATGGACGTTCTTACATTAAAATGTCACTTGCTCTGTTCGGCTTCAAAAAAATTCTGCTTTTTTCGTTACTCTTTTGTAATAAAAGAAAAAATCCCGAAACAAAATCAGCGTCAAGCAATAGAAAAAAATTGTAGAGGAAAAAAGTTGTGATTGTGAAGAAATTATATAGGATGAAAGGGAACGTGCAGTGTATGACTAGACGCCAAGATCTATTTTGATTTCTTGTAGTGGCTCAGCATATTGCTACATTTGACAACCCCCAAAAGAAAGTTTCTTTTCTCATCCCTGAAAAATAAATAAAGGAATAAATAAAGCTGCGTCAAATCCAGTGTATCCTGCAAACATTCCTCTAAATCTGTAATCCCAAACTAGGAATATTTTTCATTTGAAATTGGACCAATTAGAGCATACGTTGTGGACTCCTATAGCTGCATCGATTCATTTGGTGAAGTATCCCACCTATTAGTACAGCACAACATGGCGGCATTAGAACGAGAAGCTATTCAGAAACAAATACAGCAAGATTGGGCTAATCGAGAATATGTGGAAGTTATCACTGCTAGTATAAAAAAAATTGCGGATTTCTTGAATTCTTTTGGTAAAAATTTTATTCTTGAATATTTTCCTGATTGAAGTTATTCAGAGTTATCTGAGAAATATATTTTTATTTGTGATTCTTTATAATGTGAGAAAATGCGAGTGCTTAAATATTTGAAGTTATTCAGTGTCATCCAAAAATTATTATAATCTTATTTATGATTAAAACAAGACTGCTTAAAATATTTGAACTATTTATATATCAATTACTTCTTGATTTTGTAGTTCCGAAAAGAACCAATATCCGACGTATAGGTGAGAACATTAGGTTCATACATTTTTATATTGGCATGTGCGTGAATCAATGTAGATTGATTTTCAGATTAATCAATGGGTAATTTTAAAATAAATTTTTTTTATTTTTTAACATAATCGCTCTTTTGATTCTTTATGGAAATGTTTTGCCACAGTGGAATTCAGAGAGAAAATCTTACTTTATTTTTTTTTAAAAAAAAAAGTATCTTGTTTCTGTTTTAACTTACTGCACGCGGTGAAACACCTACACAAAGTAAGTTGTTAATTAAAGTAGTGTTTAAAATGTAAAGAGACATGAATTGTTATATTTACAATTATATTTTGATATATTTACACACACGTTTTAGATTTCTGATCTGGTTATAACAGAAATGAGTAATTCCCTGTAACAATGGTCCTGCCACATTACAATTACAACCTTTGAAGATGAATCACTGAGTGACCAAGGTGTATTGCCAAGTTAGGTTTTAAGTTCACCAAACATTTACTGATTTAAAGCACCTGCATGATTATATTATTGGCATATTGTTTGTTTGTAATTGAGCTGTGTCATGTTTTTTTTGACGTTTTGTGTGTGAACATCCGTACTTACAAAACATACTCATTGATTTGTATCTATGATTAACAGTACAGTGACTGGAAATCTGCTTCTTTTTCCATTTTGTATTCTTTCCAACAGTCTGAATAGGTTGTCGATTTATCTTATACATAATCAAATATTTTTGTAAGCATTGAAATAACATCTCTATTTGAGATGTGAATGAGAAAGTACTCGCTATCTTCTCGGTATATTCTCTTGAAATTCCACTGTTTTAGGAGTACTCTGCTGCTGTTTTTATGCTGGATAAATACACTTTCATGATTATCAATAATTTTATTAAGTCCATCGATTCGCCTATTAATGTTTTTATTAGATGTAATAAAAAAGACACTTTTGTTGTATAATTGTTCCAATGAATAACTGCACTTTCAGATATATTTAGTGTGTGTATAAAGGATTAAAATTTTGCATTTTCATAAATTTCTTACCTGTAAATTAATTCTCAATTTTGGTACTTATCCATTTTGCTGGTGCAAATCACTCCAAGCAGACTTTATGGACAATTATTCACAATATACTCATATTCTATTTGGTGTTGGTTGCATCATTTTTGGCAACTTTATCACTTGTGCCCCCGAAATAAGAAAAGTACCTTAATTTTAATTAACAAACCATTCATATTTCATAAACTCTTAAAATAAACTATGTTATATGACTAAATGCTAAATATTTATTACCTGCGGCCTCATAAAAGGGAATAAGTTTGAAAAGTTGATAACGGATTAAATGAATTGTCTATTTCTTTTGCCATAGGAACTTGGCTAGGTATAATTCTAAATGGTGATGTAGTATGTTGAAATTTTGCAGGATGTTCTGATGTACATTCGTTATCTTAAGATATTTTTATAAGATTTTTATTTTGCAGCTGCAATTAAACATATTGCAACAGCAATCAAGCTTGAATAATAAACACATATATACTTCGCTGCAATTTACTGTTGCTGTAGTTAATTATAAAAAAATATATGTTCAAGTTGGGTACATATGAAACCTGATTAATTTACTAGAATTACTTTTGATTATTCTTAATATGTCTCATCTTTTTCAGACTTCGGCCATTTAACCATGTTAATATATTCTTACAGTTTTTGAGTTGTGTTTATCATTAGTCTTACAAGAAGATGAGGTACTTTTCCCATTTCACCAGTGCAAATCTTGCCAAACAGACTTTATTGGCGATAACACACAGTATACACAAATTCTGTTTGATGTTGGTTGTATCATTTTTGGCAACTTTATCGTTTGTGCTGGCGAAAGGGAAAAGTAATGAAGATGATTATCTTGCTTATCTAATAGTACCAATAAAGTTGCAACTTGTTTATTAGTTACATATAGCCAGGAGAAATTTCTGTGTAATTTTAATTACTTTTTTTTATATAAATTTGACATTTCTTTTTTAAAGCAGCATTATTTTGTTTATGGTTATTCTTCATCCTCTTTGCAGAAATGGGCAATGTGTTGTATGCTATTGTACATCAAGCATTTTTTTTTTTTTTATCATCTAATCTGAAAGCAATTGATGTGACACTTATTTTTAGATTTTCTTGCAGCTTCACAAAGCAAGTGTGAGGTTTAGATTGAATAATGTTCTTTCATTTCTTATGTCTCATCTTAAGTATTATGAAAGTTTAATGACTTTTTCCTACAATGTCATTTGTCTTAAACAATAAATATTCATTGAACTTTTTGTGCAGAAATGTTGATATCAACTATTAATTTGTGTATTGTATTTAAATTTACTTTTTTCATGGTATCATGAATCCATTTTCTCGCTTTAAGCTCAACTATTTTTCAATCTTATGGCAAATTGTATTTATTTAACAGAATCATGTCATTCCTGTTAACAGTTTTGAAATTTGTTTTGATGCACCTATTTTAAATAGAGAACTATATTTTAGTTTTGAATAGCACCTTAAAAAATAATACATTGGTAAGCAGTAAAGATGTTTTCATCTTTTTAAACCTTTGCACAATCTACAAACTTATTAATAAATTCTTTTCAATTTATACTAGATTTTCATTAAATTCATCACATAACGTTTTTGGGAAGCGTTTATTTTAGGTTAAATTTTTCAGCAAATGCTTGGATGTTTGAAAATCTTCTTCAAATTCTTGTGCAAAGTTTTCCTTCATAAAATGTCTGAATGAGGTAAAGAAAATTGTATTGTTGAGAGAAGGAAAATTGTCACTATATTAATTACTTTATAGTACCTAATACATTTTATGCAAGAGCAGTTTGTTTTTATATTTGTACAGAATGTTTAAAATGCAGTCATTTTATTTAATAGATACTTAAAAAAACAATATTTTATTAGCTAGTTTTCATAAAATGTTTTGGTCACCTCATTTCAACTGTAGCTGCTGAAAATTATTTGAAATCATTGCAGCTGAAATGACGACTTAAGATAAATTCATAAAATTCTGCTAAGTTTTATTTGGGTAATGTCAAGCTGTACCTCTTTATATATCTTAATCTCCCATTTTGCAGATCTGCATAATTGTTCCACATTTAATGCACAGATACTATAGAACCAAAGTTATAATATAATTCACCATAAAATGACAATGATTTGCATCTTGTTCTTTAGACTTATAACTGTTCTAGTGGTCAATTTAGATTACTGATTCCCCAGTTATGTAACCCATAGTGCACCATGTGTGGAGCGTGGGGTTGGTCTCTCGAAATATGCCCCCAGTTATGTACTATTGCTGTGGTGGGCAATTCTTTAGGTTGGGGGAAAGGGCACTTTGTGGAAGTGATGGCTAGCCAAGGGCTGCATCTTTTTTTCATTAGGTAGCTTTGTACTTCAGATAAGGTATAAATTGTACCAAAAATATAATAAATGTAAAATGAAATAATAACAGTTTTATTCAGTTTATTTTTTATGCTAATTTCATATAATCTTTACCTGCAGGCACATTTACTTTTAGAATCAACTTGATGAGACAATTGTGCTCTATCGTACTTTTCTACTTTTTTTTCTTTTGAAATCAGGAGTGAGATTGCTTCTTGACATTCTTATCACAGCCTGCAACTTAATGTCTTTCACAGAGTTTGTATATTTACTCTTGTTGATCTTCAAAAAAGAAAAATTTTTGTTCACAAATACAGGGGGTGGACAAAAATATGGAAACATCTTGTAAAATGCATGTTTGAAAAGAAGGATTGATTTTAATGAAATATGTAGGTGGCGCTGGCGTTTTTGACTACTAACGCCACCTATACAACTTCGTAAATGTGCTAAACAGTTCAGTTGTTGTCGGAGTACTGTTATGCGAGGTTGTCATTGCATTATGTCAGAGTTAACAGGCTTCGAACGTGGGCAAATTGTTGGAGCACGTATGGTAGGTGCTTCCGTAAGCAAGGTAGCCGAGGTGTTTAGTGTTTCAAGAGGTACTGTATCGAAGATTTATTCCGCATATTTGAAAAGCGGAAAAACATCATCTGCTAAATCACAGCGCGGACGAAAGTGTGTGCTGAGTGATCGTGACAGACGATCATTAAGGGCAATTGTGACGAAAAATAAGACCACAGCTGCAAAAGTTACTGCTGAAATGAATGTTGTGTTACAGAACCCTGTGAGTACCAAAACAATTAGAAGGGAGCTTCATAAACAGGGAATTTCTGGCCGTGCTGCAATTGAGAAGCCACTCATCAGTGATGCTAATGCCCGTAACAGGAAAAGGTGGTGTTTAAGTCATAAAGCCTGGACTATAGGGCAGTGGAAGCGTGTAATATGGTCTGACGAGTCTTCTTTCACATTGTTTCCCACTTCTGGCCGAGTTTACGTCTGGAGAACGCCATCTCAAGCCTATAATACAGACTGCTTGTTGCCAAGAGTGAAACATGGCGGGGGTTCTGTTATGGTTTGGGCAGCCATATCGTGGTTCTCTGCTGGCCCCATGATAACTGTGTCAGGGCACATGACTGCCAAGACTTATGTGAACATTTTGGCAGATCAAGTTCATCCCATGGTTCATCCGATGGTGATGGTGTCTTCCAAGACGACAAAGCCCCTGTTCACACAGCTCACATTGTCCAGGACTGGTTTTCTGAGCACGAGGAGGATTTGTCCCATCTCCCCTGGCCACCACAGTCACCAGACCTGAATATTATCGAACCTTTGTGGTCTACATTGGAACGGAAAGTGCGTTCTCGTTATCCACCACCAACATCGTTATCTGAACTTGCCACCATTTTGCAGGAAGAATGGTATAATATTCCCTTGGCACACATACAGGAACTGTATTTATCCATTCCGAGAAGACTGCAAGCTGTTTTGGATGCCAACGGGTTTCCTACACCATATTAAGCAAAGAAACATGTTTTTTAAAAGGTGTTTCCATATTTTTGTCCAACCCCTGTATATGTAGACCCAAATATAATGAACATTTTCTCAGCTAATTTCTTTATACATGAAAGTTTTTCAGCACACAAAAATTTGTAAAAGTCAACTAATGTCACAGCATTAAGTATTTCTTTTACAGTGCAATTTGACTGTATGTCAATAAGTTCAAGCTATATTTTTTCATGTGTTGTGACAATATCAGCAGTGATGGGATTAGAGAGCAAATTGAATTTATACTGAATTTTTATAAATCTAGTGACTTCATTCCCAAAACTCTGAAGATGATCTTTAATCTTAGCATAAACACTTTCACTCACTTTTGGTTTTCTTAATAAAGAGTTATGATAAAACTTGTCTTATTCAAGCAGAATAATTTTTTTTTTTTATCATTGCTTGCCTTGCCAATATATCCAATTTTGCTTTGAATGATTTTTTGTAGGGAAAAAAATCTCAGTTCAAGGTGGATTTCTCAGATTTTCTTGATGGCATTAAAAAAAAATGTAGTTGCCACTATTTGCCACCCCTGTGCTATTGAAATGTTTTCCAAGATGATTCTTGCATTTTAATTTTGCCTTTGAATTTTGTTATTCTTCTAATGTTGTTTTGTTAATAAAGATAAGTTCATTAAATGGAATAATGCATTTTTAACAGGGCCTCCTTTTTGTTTGACTGACTTTCTTGTCATGTTTGACTGACTTTCTTGTTTGAGGTAGGGGATGTTCATCCTTCATTCCTCTGATAGAACTTCTTGATTCTATTCAAATTAAATAAAGTGGTAAATTTCGTCAACATTTTTATATGTTGCATTTTATTTTGAGTTTTGAGAGATGACCTTCAGAGACTCCGTTTGAAACCCTCTATCATTGGATCTGAAGAAAACTTGTCTGGTTGCTTTTTAAGGTGCTCTTATCAATTGGGCCAAAAGGGATTTCCTCATGGGCTAGTTATTAAGGAGTTCCAACTTCATTGTTGTTTTAAAGAGAACCACTGCAAGTACAACTATTGTTAAAAAAAAGTAATTTTGTCACAAGCATGTATTTAAATGAAGGTAATGTTCAAAATTGATTAAATATCAAATTAAAAGTTTTCAGCTCTGGATAGACCAACATGTACTGTTGTATTAGATATTTATTCATGTTTAGTCACATGACAGAATTTGTTTGATTTTTCATAAATTATTTATTAACCACTTTCCAGTTTTGCCCGAACGCTGCTCGGGTATTTAAAAATGGGCCTTCCCTGATTTGCCCGAACACCGCTCGGGCAACACATTTTTCGACGCTAATCCACTGATTTGCCCGAGTTTTTTCTTCTTTTTAATTTGCGATGTTTCTAACAGGTGGCTCTAGTTGTGCAGTAAAAATAGGACCATACAACAAGTTTGAACTGGTTTCTAGGTCAGATTTTACTGCTTTTTTTTAAGCGGGAAGAAAAGCAAATTTGATTTTCACTTGCTCAGTGAATCACTTGTTGTAAGTAATATTTTTTTTAAATTCAGATATAAAATAAAAGCAGAATGAGTGATGATAATATAATGTAACTCTGAATCTCAATGAATAGAATGTAATCTCATTGAGCGGCTTATAATAGAAGGTAACTCTGATATTGAATCAGACAATGAATCTGAAATTTCACTAAATGATTTTGGTGGTTACGAAAAGTTTATTATCCGACTTCTCCAGTGAGGAGGAAACGGAAATGTTGGATGACCTTACTCAAGTTCGAAACTTTTCTGAAATTGATACTATAGTAATCCTCCTTTAGCACCACCACGTTTTCCTTTCACAGCAAATCCAGCTGTTCATTTGAATAGTGATATAAGTGATGGAACCCTACAATTTCTTGATATTTTCTTTGATGATAATCTCCTTGAAATGATAGTTGCTGAAACTAATCAATATGCAGATCGATTTATTCGAAACAGTAATCTACAAAGAAACATCAGAACCAGAAAGCGGGAACCAAAGACGAAAAATGAAGTTCAAATTTTTATCACTTTGAATATTTTTCAAGGAAATGTGAAAAGGCCTGATTTTGAGCACTTTTGGAGTAAAAGACATTCAACATCAACCTCCTTTTTTTTTTTCAAAAATCATGTCTCTTCGACGCTTTCATCTTATTCATCGATATTTACATTTCTCGGATGACACCAAATTTGACGCTAAAACACACAAGGGCCCTAAGTTGCATAAACTGTGGTCGGTAGTTCAGTTTTGCCAGTCTTTCCTGTTAGGCTATTGTTCCAAAAAAAAAAGCCAACTTTAAGTAAAAATGTAATTTTTTTTACAATAGATAAAAATTAGCATAATTTCTTAAAATCAATGTCTAAAATTGTTTTTGCTGCTGTTTTGAGTTTATAATCGAAAGGAATAAGAAATTGGAAATTGTGTTTAAAAAATATGCTTATTTTATGACACAACATGACAAAAAAAAAAAAAAGAAACTGTTAAGTGGTTAAACATCAAGTTTAGAAAAAGCAGAAGAAATTACATGCTTTCATTGAATAAATATTTTTTCAAGTAAAAACATAAATACATGCATATTTGTAAGTTAATGAAGTGAATTAAAGGTTTTATGCATTTGGTGAGAATGTAATAGATTTAAATGTCCATATTTTGTGTTTGGTTCATTGATAATAGTATAAAATTTGTGTATTTTTTTTAAAAAAAATTAAATGAGATTATTCTGTGCTGTTAGAACTTTTTCAAATGTGTATTTAATTGGTAATTGTAAAAATATCAAAACGGATGCAAAATGTTTGTGTTCTTTTTTCTGTCCAAGAAATCGACTTGAAAATATTTGAATTTTATTGTATTTTTGTGAGCATGTGTACTGCAGTTAGTGGTGGTATATATAATTTATTTCCTTAATCTGTTTGAAAGTTCTATATTAAGATTAGATAAATAATGATACAATACTGTACTACATAGTCTAAACTTATGTAGATTGGAAAAAAAAATTTCCATTATAAAAAATTCTTAAGTTTTATACTATTGATAATAACTATTCAGATTTTCTTTTTATTGTTTTTTTAAAATTAATTTTTAATTTGTATGGAGTTTTATATTTTGGGTATTATAAATATTGCTTCTAATTTCTCAAAAATTGTGTTGGATATCATGTGAATAACATAATAAATCTAAAATAAAATTTTGAAATTTAGACATGTCTTGCCGCTCTCGATTGGCTACTCTAAATGAAAAACTTACTTCATTGGAAAGAAGAATTGATTATCTTGAAGCTAGGGTAAGTCTTACTGTTAGAGTTACTGCTAAATTTGTCATTTAATTTTTTTGTGAAATACATAGCTCTGGATTTATGTAATAGAGACTTAAATAGTATGTGCAAAGTGTGGATATATGATTCGAATTGAGAAAAAAACAATTGTTATTTTCGTTTTACATCATAAAAAGTAGTTTTAAGCATTAACAATTATCATTAAATTAATGTCAACTATATATATATGTGTGTGTGTGTGTATGCTACTGTGAAAGTCTGAAATCTGTAGAATTTTGACTTTCTCCAGTGAATGTCAACACATACCAAATATGTTGGTGAAAGACCAAATTATTTCTAAATATCCTTGTTTCTCACTTACACTGGCAAATGTTGACATTAACCATCCACTGATGGTGAATATTGGGGGGGAATTTTTTTTTTTTTTGCTATGTTTTTAAAATCATTTTATTTTTGAAACATTTTATGATATATGTTAAAATAGGAGATAGCTTAATCCTTTGTATGACCGTGGTCAACTCCAGGGATTTGTATTCACACCACAGTATCATCGATTTGAGAAGGAGAAAATTTTCTTTTGGAGTTACGTAATATTTTTGATGCTTGCAGTAGAAGATTCTTTTTCGCGACTGCTCTTTTAATATGAATAAACTCGTGTTGTTCTGTTATAGAGCTTGGTGTGTAGACGTGGTAGATTGCTGCTCTTCTTTAATATTTTCCTTTGGAATATGATTTTTGTTATGGCCATTTCTAAAATTTTCTTCAAAAGTATTGCCTATTTCTCTGAGCTGTTCTTCAGTTTTAATACTTGTGATGATAACTTGGATATGACTTGATTACTGAATTTCCTACTAATATTTGAATGTAATATAGTTGAGGAACCAAATGTTAAAAATATTTGAAGAAAGTGATATGTTACTACTTCAGCTGTCTTAGTTTTCAAAGACCATAGCTGGACAAACTTTGTTAAATAACCTTGATACATCAATCTGAACTTATATGTGCTATCTCTATGTGACTGCAGTTTCATCAGATCAACTTGACATCTTGAGTTTTACTCTGAACTGACCTTTGGTTTCACAGCAATATCTTTTTTTAGGTGTACTGTGTTTCATTTAACATTATTTACATAAATTTAAATTCAACATTACTTCTTCATATGTAATATTTTTGTATTTAATGTGCAATTCTATAAGTATATATGTTCTTTCTCCATGGTTGGTATTGTTGCTTATCGTTAAGAAGTTCTGTTTGGTGTAAAGTTGCGACTCCAAAATTTGTGGAATGGCTTGGTAGCTTGAAGGAATCGCACAGCTGAAATAGAATTACTTCTTTCTTTTACAATTGTATGAGTTGAAGCTACAAAGCATTTTTGGTTTGTTACTTTTTGCATAATGCCACTAACAAAATATCACTAATAAGAATATATCCCTATGAATTTAGTCACCAAGAAATGGAATTCACCAAAATTGTACGAGCAAAGGAATAGCATAAATCACAACCTCTATTGCTCACTCCTGGCGGGATTGCTTCCTTTCGCTCTGGTCGCTGGATCTCCTCTCCTCCTCCTTTGTTTTTCTCTGTCCCTTTTAAATCTCGGGGAAGAACTAACTCACGCCCCCTTCGATTCATTTTCATTTCCAATTGGACAGCCAATGACTTTCACGGACAACCTCTGTCTCTGTCTCCCAACACCATTCGTTCTTATCAGACAATATCCAGTTTGATGCATGGGAATGCAGGTGCCACATGCTGAATGGCAAACAGGAAGGCCCTAAATCCCCATGTCACAGTCCACAATTCTTCACAAAGGTGGATCATCCCTGCCACATCTGTGTATTAGTCGTATTCATGAATGCACCAAAATTGCTGACCCCAGGTGAGGCTTATTTATTGCCTGCTTGGAGAAATAAACCCATTTTGAATGGGGAATAGGGAAGCAAAAACGGAAGTTCAATGCAAATGTCTCTGACTGGGGGGTATCTATAGGCTACATTACTAAAGTAACCAGATTTTAACATTTGAAAAGCGGGACACCATTGATGGGGGGGAGGGGTTCTTGATTAAAAATTTGGCACCGAAAAATACCTACCTTTGGTACCTAAATAAATTACTCACATAAATCATCTAAATAATTTATTTGTTGACATCACTTGTTTAAGTAGCACTAGAACACAGTATGATGTGTATCGTATGAGAGACAGTTACAAAACTCAATATGCAAAGGCGTTACTTTGTGGACGACCAACAAACTCTTTACACCCTGACCCTTCTCTCTTAAAATTCCCCTCCGTTTCCAATTTTTGTATAAGATGTAATTCCTTTGAAACTGTTCCAAATGATGCTAGATCACGAGCGGAACATGTCGCCATAGGAATTAAATCTGTGGAAATGTACAAAGTGTTTTCTCTTCATTTTACAGCTACAAAATGTTTTCGTCAGTGCCAATGCCAAAAAATGCCACTGTTCGTTAAGTCTAAACAATGGTGGTTGTATTCTAGCAATTGATCTAGGCGAACTTTGATAAGCAGTTCCGGATAATAAGTTCTCAACAATTGTTTTTATTATTAAAGTTAAACATTATAAAATTTACAAAAATAATATAAAGCTTATATCCTGGTGAAATAGCTTCAGGGAAGCCGAAAACCGTCTATTTCCTTTCAATTCTCCCGCCGTTCCGTAGCTTGTCATGTATTCTTTCTAAAAATTGGGACTTTCTTAAAATGCCGCGGGACGTAGGATAAATTGTTAAAAAGCAGGACGTCTGGTTATCTTATACATTACAGATGTCTCTGCTGGAGGTTATCTATAAGCTATATTACAGTAAATATCTCTTCTCCAGTGGATGTTGTTTGAGCTAATGAGCTTTATCCATGAGAGTGACATTTGGAGATGTTTATCTGCGCCAGGACATGTTGTTCACAGGGTCCCAAGAGCTGAGATGACCCACAATTATCTCATTAACAAAGGCCTTCTTGTCCTTCCCACAAAGATGTTCATTAATGGAAGGTACTTTTCAATTTTAGGTTGTTGAGCCTCCCCTAGTGAATCAAACCTGTCCTTGAACAGAGCAGTAAACTCAGTAATATGGATTTTTCCACTTTTTCTTAAGCAGGGCTTAGCCCAGGATTAAGGTGTCAGGCAATCCTGGAAATTTCTTATTGACGGGCCTAAGTTGGCCCTTGATAATAGATAAAACCACAACTTACATAAAGCAGAGTGAGGCAGACACTATTATTTAAAAATTGTTTTATTTGCATTTAAAAGAGAAAAGACAACACAATCAAACTTGCCAGGCATTACCGGCAGATTAACATTTAACTTCATATAATCAAAACTAGAACATCACAGGAATCATAATCAGCCTTGAACATCACAGAAATTAGCTTCAGCTAGCAAAAAATAACATCACTGGAATCAGCATCAGGTGGCACATCATAGGAACCTCACTGGAATTGTACTCAGCATCAGCTACAGCTGTGATTCAAATCATCCATTATATACATCAGGAATTTGCTTTCGACACAATCAACTTAACAGGAAAGAATTAGTATGCTATCACAAAAATAAACTATGTATGACGTTGCAGCGACTCTCTTCTACAACAGCGCCAGAGTTAAAACGCCTTACTTAACTAGCCAGATGAGACGCCTTTTCAGCCTAGTTGGTAGAGGTACAGCAAAAAATGATCGGTCAACTTTACTTTGGACCCACTGGACTAGGATTCGAAACAACAGCGGCATTCAAGGTCAACAACTCTCTTTTCCCCCTCCACGGGTAGAAAAAACATCCCCCGATGTTTTGTCCCAAGCTTCAAAGTGGTGCCTAGGACTTGAACACTAGATGGCAGCACAGCCTATACTTACTGATTGCATATGCCCCCAATGCAAAAATACTGGCCTCTGTATGTCTAACAAAGACGAAACGTACTCAAATCATGACTAGTGATATTCTGGCTCTGGTGCGCGTGTCAATGAGATCCATTACTCAACATGAGACAGCCGATGACTCAAATGAAAACTGTCCAAAGCAAAGCTCAATTCAACTGGGTTGGGATGGGATGTATGTCAATTGCAGTTATGGCTGAAAAGAAATCAAAGCAACCTTCTGTACAAACCATTATTTCTCTTCATACCTTCACAAGGATACTGGAGGGGGAGTGTGCAGCAACTTCTACAACATTCAGAAGTTGAAACCCCTTACTTAACCAGCCAGATGAGATGTCTTTTCAGCCTTATTGGTTAGAGCACAGCAAAAAGCAACCAGCCCAACTTTCCTTCGGACACACTGGATCAGGGTTCGAAACAGCAGTGACATTCAACAATGATATCCATTAAGGTCACAACTCACTCACTCCTCCAGCATGGGGTAGAATAACATCCCCCGATGCCTAGCAGAAAATTGTCTTATGTGGAAATGGAACAAAATAATATTGAATGCAAATTTCTGATTCCTCATTTCCAGACGTGTGGGATGACATCATATTGACGATATGTAATCCAAAAGCATTACCAATCGAGATTTCTTCATTTTTGCTTGTGATATGACAACACGAATGTCCGGAAGCATGCGAAATTGAGGTAAAGCG
>BMAW01128941.1:32458-46285 GCA_019974015.1 Nephila pilipes | reverse complement strand
ACATCAAGAATTTGCATTCGACATGGTCAACATGACAATTAAGAATAAGTGACAATTGGAAAAATAAACCTCGTTCGATGTAACAGAAAATATTGAATGCAAATTCCCGATTCCTCATTGTCAGATGTGTGGGATGACGTCATATCGCCAATATGTAATCTAAAAGCATTGCTAATCGATATTTTTTCATTTTTGCTCGCGATATGACAATTGGTCTGCCTCTCTCACATCTGGTCGATGTCACAAAAATCAAAACACCTACTAGTGCTGTTTAAAATCTAAATCTAAAAAGAGTACAAAGATTCATATTATATACACAAAAAAATAATTTGATATTCCTTATATCTTTAAACATAATATTTAAGTGATGATTATATTCAATTATATGGTTTCACATAATCATTAAAAAGTTCCAAGTCCATGTTTATAACAGTTATATCTGATTATCCGTTTATTACAATATAGACAAACTCTAATATCTGTGGACTAGTTTATACTTCAAATTTTCTAGCTATTAGAATTAATTTTTATATCTAAAAAATATTTTCTGCTTAAACTCTGATAAAGTTGCTTTAGTTTAGATTTCATAAATAGATCAGCTAAATTCTGTTAGTTAGCTATATACTTCAGATTAAATAAGTTTTCAGGTACTAAATTTCTTAAAAAATGATACTTAATAGGAATGTGTTTTGTTCGAGAGTTTTCAATAGTAGAATTGGAAAAATCTATTGCTGCTTTATTATCACAAAATAAATTAAATATAAAACTCTCCTTTGAAAAAATTCCTAATTTTTACATTCCTCAACATCCTTAAAATCCAAAGCAACTCTTTAGTAGCATCTGTTAAAGTAACGTATTCCGCCTCCATAGTCGATAAGGTGACACTACGTTGTTTGGATGTCCGTCAAGAAATAACAGCCTGATCACAAAAAATTATGAATCCCCCAAATGAAACATGGTCATCTCTATTAGATGCATTTTCTGCGTCATGAAAACAATTTATTGAAATATTAATATTACCGAACATATTCAATTTCTCTTCCCTTGAGTAACAGACATAACCTGAGACTTTTAATAAAACCTCCCAATGAGCTTTGCCCGAGTTATTTTGAAATTGTGAAAGGATATATACCACATAACTAATGTGTGGATGCGTTCTGCTTGTCAAAAACAACAAGCATCCAATTTAATTTCTATAAGGTAATTTTTCGATTGTTCTTTTTTCATCATTAGTTTGTTGCCAATCCAGTTTTAATAATATTATACTTATTCAAATTGGCAGTGAAACAATTGGTAGCCTAGATTTCTTAAACTGATCAATATATCTTGTTCAAAATTTACCCCTAATAATCTAACAGTTTTTCCTAATACTTTTATATCAAATTTCTGTTTTAAAAAATCTATTAATTGGTAAATTTTATCCTTTTCCTTTCTTAATAAAATAATATCGTCAACATACAGTAATAAGATAATTTGCCTGTCAAAACAATATACACAGTTCTTCCACTCCAATTCCTGAAATTTAAAAGTTGTAATACTTTGTGAAGCTCACTAAACCATTCTCACCTACTTTGAGGCAATCTGTAGAGAGTTTTCTTCAACAAACATATATGATTTGGTTTTTTGGAGTTGATGAAACCCCTTGGCTTATTCATATGGATGATGTCTGATAGCAAAGTGTATTAGTAAGTGTATAGGTAAGCACATTGGATATCCAGTTGTACATGATGCCAGTTCATTCCACCTACTAAAATAGATAAAAATAATTGTATTTTAGAAAAAATTTAAAACAGGACTAAAATCCTGGTCATATTGAATGCCTTTTTCTTAATGGAAGCCTTGAGCTACAAGACGGGCTTTCACGTGGTTTGCAACCTAAGTTCAGACTTCTCGATCTTGATTTATTTTCATTTCTTCCTCTATTGCACGCTTCCAATTCAATGCTTCATGGAATGAATCTGGAATTTTTAGTCTTTATATTTCAATTGATAATTATTCAAACAGCTGGATTCTATTTCTTGTTTAACAATACCGGTAAATAAATTTTTACCTCTAAAATTAAAAATTTCTTGTTCATAAGGGATTCCATTTGCCTCAAAGTAAGTTTTAGCATCATTTCTAGATCTTAATTGCATGCTCATACCTACTACACTATAATATTTATCAGTTCTTGATCCATTGGATCAAGGTACTGCTTTCTGAAACCAATTAATTTCCGACATGGAGGGAATGGTCAGATCCGAATTCCTTTGATTAGGAATTTCCAGTTCCTCTTCAGTTAATTTAACACCTTTAGTTATTTCCGTGATTGGTTTTTTATTTCTACGTCTGATTCGATTTCTTCATTATAACCATCTATTAGTATAAAATTTCTCCTTAATTTTTCTTCCCTATCATTTACTTTCAAAAATTTTTACAATTATGGTTTCAATAACTTTATTCTTTTCCGGAATTAACATGCAATATCCTTGTGTACGAAGAGCATTCCCTACTAATATTCCTTTTTCAGCACGCATATCTAGTTTTCTATGCTGTTGCTTTGGAATTCCTGCAAAAACTGTTGATCCAAAAGTTCTTAAATATCGTATGTTTGGCACCATTCCACCATACAATTCGAATGGAGATTTTTCAGAATGCTTATGTGATACACGATTCCAAACTTATATGAAGCATAGCACTGCCTCACCCCAATTTTCCTCTCCTAATTTCGAATTTCTAAGCACAGTTCGTACTGCATCCATTGCTGTTAAATTAAAACTTTCAGCAACTCCATTCTATTCAGGAGTATACACATTTGTCCTTTCAGGTTTGATACTTTTATGTTCTAAAAACTTTTCAAACTCTCTGAAACAGAATTCCATGCCATTATCAATACGAATGTTAATAATTTTGTTACCAGTAAACCTTTTGGCTCTATTTTTAAATTTTATGAAACTACTACTGATTTTCTAGAAAAATCATCCATGATTGTTAAAAATACCTATTACCACCTCCTCAATGTTGTTTGGATCGGACCCACCACATCAAGATGTAAAAGTTCCAAAGGTTTCCGTGATCTAATCTTTCCTATTGGTTTAAACGAAACCCTTTTTGCTTTTCCCACTAAATATGGCTCACAATTTTATTCTTGATTTTTCAATGGGGCAATCTTCTAACATTCTTTACAGTCTTCAATCAAGACTGTTCTCTGAAGCGATTTGATTTATTTCTTCCTGCAAATAATTTCACCTATTAACCATCTTTGGATAATCAAGAAACACATAATAATGTGTTTTATTTCTTTTGGCCGAAAAAAGTTTTCTTCCCTCTTTAGAAAAAATGTCAATTTGCCCATTCTTCCCTACGAAATAAGATTCACTCGCCTCAATGTGGTGGCCCACCATCAAATTATGTCGAAGCCTGGGTGTATATAAAACGTTAGTAAGATTAACCGTTTGAGGCCTTCCTTTATTTTTACTATTAAAAGTTATATTCCCTTTGCTGAGAACCTTACGTCATCCCATTAATAGCAACTTTCATTTCTACCCCAAAAATCTGCTGAAATGTTGTAAACAGATCAGGATTTCAACAGAAATGCGAACTAGAAGCAGTATCAAATACCCACACAGTATTGTCAGTATTCGTCCCCAAACTGGCTTCAGCCAAAAAACTGACATTGGGGTTACCTTTTCCCGTACTTTGATCTCTATTCTTTATACTTCAGTTCCTAGCAAAATAACCCATTTTTTCCCCCCACAAATAAAATACTTAACATTTCGTTTATTAGTGGGGGTTTTCTGGTTGATTATTTCAATTTCCCTTTTGCTGACCATGTTGCTTGTTTTTACTTTTAACAAAATTGGGTTTTACACTAATACCTTGCATAGCAAATTCATTATTAATATTTACATTATCTTGTTTAAAAAATAATTTTAAGCGAGCTTCCTTCTACAACAGTTCATTTAAAACATTATCAAAAGTGAATTTGGTGTCCTTATAATGATATATCAACTGGACGATACCTTGAAAATCTTCGGGTAGGCGTCTAATAAGTTGAAACAGTTGCAGCCACTTGGATATTGGTCAACCGGCATCAGACAGCTGTTATATGATAGTCCTCAAATCTTGCACCATATAAGTTGATTTTCTTTCCGGGCTTGATGTGGCAGTTGAAGAATTCGTCCGTCAGTTCTACGACTTGAACTTGGACGAAAATGGTTTTCGAGCGTAGTCCAGGCAACCTTCGGGTCTTCTATTCTTCTCCGCTATGGACGAAGTTTTTTACTTACATTTAGATAGATGAGTGAATATGCACGGTTCTTCTTTGCTGCATAGTCAGGATCTTCCTTAACCTCTTCTGAACCGGGCCATTTGGATCATTTGACTTCTGCTTGGCAATCGGGATAATAACATACTCCCATAAGCCCCTCTCCATTAACAACACTTTAACATAATCTCTCCAACTAGTATAATTCAATGCATTTAAAGCATTGATTTGGAAATGTGCTTTCATTATCGCCATGATAAATTGATAAGATTGTGCTCAATTTCAGTGTTCACTCTGCATGTTGTGGCTTTCTATTATTTTATTAAAATCTCTAACACAGTGAGGCGAATCCTGGGCCCTTAACCTTTGATGGGCCTGAGTTGGCCCTTGATAATAGATAAAGCCCCAATTTTACTTAAAGCAGAGCTAGACCAACATTGTTATTTAAAAACGGGTTTATTTACATTTCAGAGATAACGACTTCATATAGCCAAAACTAGGATCTTAAGCAACTTAATAGCAACATCATAGGACTCTGACTCAGCATCAGCAACATTACAGAAATCTGACTCGGTATTATTAGTCAACCTTGTGATTTCAATCATCCATTATATACATCAGGAATCTGCATTCGACACAGTTAACTTGACCATTAAGAATTAGTGACCAATCAGAAAAATAAACCTCGTATGACGTAACAGAAAATATTGAATGCAAATTCCTGATTCCTCATTGCCAGATGTGTGGGATGATGTCATATCGATGATATGTAATCCAAAAGCATTACCAATCAAGATTTCTTCATTTTTGCTTGTGATGTGACAACATGAACATCTATGCTTGAGACATTGCATGGATGTCCAGAAGCATGCGAAATTGAAGCAAAGCGGCCCTGCCATTATTGCATGATAAGTGAATCAGATTGGTGTTGGCACTGATGGGAAGATTAAGAATATTCTTCACATCAGCTATGATAGTTTTGTCAAGAGAAATAACATCTTTCTTCTTGGTGTGGGAATTTTGAACTATTAAGTCAGCCTTGGTATGAATGTAGGCCCTAATGGCTGTTAATTTCTGCCAGGGAACAAGATTATCTGAGAAGTTTAATATCCCTGGAAAAATCGATAAAGAACCCTGAATTGTCCTTATGATAGTTAAGGCCCACTGTGATGCCTAAGTACTTGTAGGCCCCATTGCCATATTTTTTTATGGAAGCCTGAGCTACAAGAAGAGCTTTAAAATGAACTATTTGGTCCTGTGAATTAGGCTTTACAGAAAATACCCATCTTCTTCCTAAAGTTTTTGCATTCACTGATTTTCAACCAAAGTCCACACATCCTGATTTTAAATTATTTTTATTTAGCTAATTTTTGCTTTGTTTAACCTCTGAAATAATTCACTGTCTCGAAAATATTTTATTTGCTGTTAGAAAAACTCTGGTCGTTAACCAAAATATATTAAAAAGTTGCAATTTGGTGATTTATTTGTAGAAATTACATCTTCTCTACAATTCAAGTTATTTTTATTTGTTAAAAAAAAAGATTCTCCTCTCACTGTTAATCTACAAAAATAATTGAATTTATGTTGTGTAATTTCCTTAATTGATCTGTTGTGCATCATTGAAGCTGAAATCTTGGAAAAACATTTTGATCAAGATGTCACCCACATTGGAAGAATAATAATTAAACGAGTTCCAACTAAGTATTTAATGTAAACTTTCAATCGCCATTGATTACCATTGGTTATTAAATGGCATGGCTATATTCAACAAACATGTTTTAGATGTATTTTCACTAGTTATTTCAATACAAAGTGTAATTTTAAAACTTAAATGGATATAAACTGTTCTCAATTTCATTCATCATAATCTTGTCGTCTGCAGTTACTAGGAAAGAAAATATAAAAAATTAGAGTGGAGCAAAACCTATTTTACCCTAAAGTAAAAAAAAATTGGTTCATCCTTTCCGTAGTGACTCTATTTTATATCTCCATAACTTCCGTTGCTTCCCTTGCTGAACCTAGTATCGGGAATATTATTTATCTTCCCAAACTCATGTTTCTCAGTCAAACCCAGTCCAAGATATATCTGTTCATCAGGGGCTTACCTTACTCTAGGTATGTATGGGAATCATGACTCCAAGGTAACCTAATTTTAATTCTCTTTCCTGTGGGGTTTACTGTCTTCAGAAGCTTTGCCAGTGTTTTCCGTGCCTAGGGACAAATGAAGATTTCATACCTTCTCATGTTTGCGAAATTGCAATGCTAAAAGGAAGATATTTTTTTTTAAAAAAATGTATTTAAAATAATAGTATTAAAAGGAAAAAAAAGAATTCATAATTTTTAATTTTAAGTATTTTAATTTTTACAAATAACTTTTATGCATATAATTTCAAGGTTTTGCTAAATTTATAAAGATATAGTACAAAGTGAAATAATTAAGACAGCATTGGTAGTTTTAAAATATTATTCAAATATAACATTGAATGATCCTTCTCTATTTTCAACCCTTCTTATCAATTAATTTTTACTTTTTTTCTATTTTTTCTTACGTCTGCAACACAATTGCATTTTGTTTGGCATAGCATAGCCCTCATCTTGCTCTTGAATCTTTGAACTCAACTGTCAATCTTAAGACATATCTGCACTGTTTATGTATGTGGCTTCTAATACAACATACTGAAAAAAAAAAAAAATTAAGTGTCTTTAAGTAAAGAACCTGGAAAAGAATGAAGTGGAAAAGGAAAAAAAAAGAAAGGAAACTTGACCTGGAAAAAAAGGATTAGAAATGCTAGAGCATTACTTACTGCTTGCAATATAAAAACTATCAGCTACCTTTATAAAATAGGTATTATAGATATTTATTAACACTGCAATAAGGAACAGTTTTACCACTACTAGTTCTAATTTTGATACCAATATAGAACATTCTATACTTGTAATACTTTTTCAGTTACACCAATTGAACTTCAAATTTCCGAAAACAATACAAAAAACATAAGTTAAAGAAAGCAAACCTAGAGTAGCATATCTATACCTAACATTTATGCGAATATGAATGTGTCTACAGTGTACGTGATTTCATTGGTGACAAATCCATGGTAATAATATACCTTCTCCTTTTGACAGCCACTAGGAACCAAGACGAGAGTAATTTTGCTAAATTTTATATTCTACTTAGTTTATATCATTTGACATAAATTTTTGTATGTGTAACATTTTAACTTGTAAATTGCAGCATTTTTGCCTTGTAAACAATTTTATACATATGAGCCACTATTTAAAAATTAGCCTATCTACCATCTAGGGTTGACTGAATTTATATGGTTATTAAATATGATTGTATATATTTAATAAGATTGCATGCAAATAAAATTGTGTATTTTGATCTAATAGTAGTTTCGTAGATTATATTAAAGATTATTTGGTGTTGTCATATTAGGTTGCGACTAATCTAATATGGGTAATTTCAGTACAAAAAAAAAAAAAAACTGTTCCTCATTTGCAGCTCAATTCATCTTATAGCATGTTTCAATAGCACAATTTCAGTTGTATTCTATTGACAAATTACATTTTAAACTTCATGTGATCTCTTTTTAGAACATTTTCTCTATTAATTAGATTTATAATGTCATGAAATTAACATTTTACAGTTTAATTAAAGACCTTGTTGAAGAGTGTAGTTCAGACATATGTACTCTATATATATATATAAAGATGCTTGTTTACTTTATGTTAACATTATGAAAAATTCCTTTTTTTCTCCTTTTGCAGGTTACTAAAGATGAAACTTTGACATAGTCTACTGTGTATATAATTTGTATAATGCAATTATAGTTTATTATGAATTGTGAAAAAGCCTGTATATATTTGTACAGTAGAAGCATGTTTTTTTTTTTTGTATATATTATATATAAAAATATATTTTATTTCAATCTATTCCTTTAAATGGCAATGTATATCTTGAATAAATCATTTAATTAATTCTGTGTATTTTTACTCTAATAATACATCATGAAATAGTTATCAATAACTCAGAATGCTCTAATTGATATTTGCTGTGAAGGAATATTATTTAAATATAATTATTATATTGGACTATAATTAAAAATTTCATACCTAACTCAATAAAACATATTAAATGATATATATATGGAATAAGGCGCTGACTCTGCCAGTCAGGGTGACACACTACAATCAGATGACGTGCATGATCAAAACAAGAAAGAGACTGTCTTGAAGATGTCCCGCTGCAATGACGACGATGTACGAAATGTTTTGTCACCATTTTTATATGTTCGTGTTCGAGTGAATGTCTTAACAAATGTGTTTAAATGTTAACATGAAATGTCTTAATTAAATATGTTATAAATGTTCCAGGTCAGATTTTTTGATTTGAATAATTAGTAACATAGGCAGAACCAAAAATCGGAAGTGGCATGGAGGATTCATGTGATGTAAAAAAAAAAAAAGTATTTCTAATTAAATTTCGACCTGATCAAATTTTTGAAAAGTGTGTCGACTTTTGGATTAATGTGTACTCTACAGGATTTAATTCAAGACTTTGAGGCAAGTCAGATTTATTCTTTTTTGCTAATTTAAAGATGAAGATAGACACAATTAATTTTAAATCTATTAATGATACTTTTTTCATTACATGAGTTGATTACCATTTGTGATATTCTGAATATTACATTCCAAGGAACAAAAATTGAAATAATCCTGAAAAAATTAAGTTTTGTTGGAATATTAAATCGCTCTATCAATATATTCAAAATTCGAATCAGTCTGTATCGGAAAGCGAAACAGAACTTAAAACAAAATAACAATTGTTAGTGCAGAGCCAGAACATTAATGAATCATTCAGAGGAGTGGCATTGTGTTGCTAATCATAACTCAAATATCTCTATAAGCTTCTGTGATATTGAAAGTTTTATTTTCGTCTTTTAATGGTGAATTACACGAAAACATCTCTGTTTAGTGTAAGCATTTTGAATGTGCTGCTAAAATGTTTAATTTATCTGACCTTCAAAAATTTATTTTCGCTAAACAATCGCTTAGTTGTATTGCTTCATTATTTGTAAAAAGTGAATTTAATATTGTCATGAGGGAAACTGAAAAAAGTGTTTAATAAATAAGTTTGAGGTTGCTTGATTTGGCCCATTTGCATGAAATATTAAATGAAAGAAACTGAGTTTATACAAGAATATTATTTTATAATAAAAGAGTTGGATAATCGAGGAAGAATTGAAGGTGTTGCATTAATGCAATATATTATCAATGATAAATATGAGAATAAATTAGTTTGCTTACGTGAGTTTAGAGAAAAACTTAATTTTTATGAGGTTATCAAAAATGATTTTATGAAAAGTAAATATAATTTTAATAAAGTAAAACAAAAACCTGATAATTTTGTGAATCAGAAATGATTAAATAATTATGATCAGAATACTAAATTTTGTTTCAATTGTGGTGGTGAAGGACATTTATCTAAATTTTTTACATATTAGAATAAAGGTTTAAAATGTTTCAGATGTCAAAACTTTGGGCACAAGGCATCTGAATGTTCAAAATTAAATATGGAAACCAAACCCACTGATAATGTGTAACATCTCTCGATATTGTTAAACAAATCTATTCAAAATGGTTAATATTGGTAATTTAAATATTAACTCATTGATAAATACTGGAAGTCAAGCTACATTAATTTCTAAAAATATATTTGAAAAATTAAATATTTGTGAAATGAATCAATGTAATTCAATTTTTTTGGGATTAGAAGATTGTAAAATAAAGTCCTTGGGTATATTTACGGGAGAGATACAAATTGATAACTTTAAAGTGAACTACCGACATATGTATTGTTAGAATGCTATAATAAGACGATGTAATTTTGCAAGCTGAAGTTATAAAAACTGAAAATAGATTTACAATAAAAAAATAAGTTTCTGTGTGAAGAAAATATAAGGTATAATATTTCAAATTCCATTAAAGGTGAAGTAGTCAGTCCATTATAAATTACCAACTGCAGAAGATTAAATTAACTAACATAGAATTAAATATTTTAACTTAAAATAACGAACCAATATATCAATGACCTAGACATTTACCTTTTTCGAAAAATAAAATTGTTGATTAAAACAGGTTATCATAGAACCTTGTTCTTCTGAGTATTCTAGTCCAGTTGTTATTGTAAGGAAAAAATTATAGAAAGCTAAATCTCTCCAGATTATAGAGAGCTAAATAAAATTGTAGTTAAAGACAGATTTCCCTTTCCAATGATTGAAGATGTTCTTGGATCGATCACAAGAATCGCGAGTATTTAGTACTATTGATTTAAAAAATGTTTTTTCCCCATGTGAATGTAAATGAATAGAATGGAAAATATGTCATTTGTCACTCATGAAGGACAATATCAGTTTTTGAAAGTTATTTTTGGACTATGTAACTCCCCATCAGTTTTTCAAAGATTTATAAATTCAATTTTTCGACCTTTAATCAATGATGGCTTTGTTTTACCCTATATGGATGAGGTAATAATATTATCTGCTATTGAAAAGGAAGGAATCAAAAGACTAAAACTAGTTCTCAATCTTGCGTGTAAATATGGTTTAGAAATTAATTTTAAAAAATCTTACTTTGAAGGAAAGGATTGAATTTCTGGGACATGTGATAGAAAAGGGTTGTATTTATCCATCTTTTTTAAAAACCAAAGCTGTTCTTAATTTTTTGAACCTACTAATTTGAAACAAATCCAAAGAAACTTTGGCTTAACCGGATATTTTAGAAAGTTTATTCCTAACTATTTTATTATTGTTAAACCTCTTAGTGATCTTATGTAAAAAGACTAAATTTAGATTCAATGAGATAGAGAAAAATTATTTTAATAAGCTTAAAATGTTGCTCTCTCAGAAACCTGTTTTAGGATTATGAAACACAGTTACGTACGAATGCTAGGCTGGATGGGTATGGTGCAATTTTGTTGCAAAGATCTCCAAATGATAAATAGTTTTCACCCAACGTATTTTGTGAGTAGGAGGACCACAGGCGCTGAAAAGAAATACTCCAGTTGCGAATTTAAGGTGAAGTTCTTGCCGTTATAGAAGCTATTTAGAAATTATTTAATAAGGATACTCTTTAAAATTATAACTGTTTAGCATTTCAAAAAACGACGAATAAAAGAGACTTGTCTACACGAGTAGCTCGATGGGCATTATTACTGGAAGAATTTAAGTATGTAATAGAACACTGATCTAGTTGAAAAATGTCCCCATGTTGATGCTCTAAGTAGATCCTATTCATATGCTTTGTATTTCTATGGAAAATGTTTTACCTAAATTTAAATTAGCTCAGAACGAGGATAGCGAGATAAAAACAATTAAAGACTTTTAGAAAATTTTCAATTATGATGATTATTTTGAATGTAACGGAATTCTTTACAAGTTTGTTGATGGTAAAGAAGTAACAGTTGTACCTGAAAGTATGCAAACTAAAATAATTAAAAATGTTCATGAAAAGGGACTTATGGGAGTTAAGTATACAGAGAAACACTTAGAAGATCATTACTTTATTTCTAAATTGAAACAAAAGATTGAAAGAATAATAGATAATTGTGTGCATTGTATTCTAGTAAACTGAAAAAAAAGGAAAGCAGGAAGGATTTTTTCATCCAATTCATAAAGATGATTTACTTTTACATACGCATCACATAGATAACCTAAGACCGTTAGAAAGTTCTGCTAAAAAATAATAATCATATTTTGGCTTTACAAAATTCATCTGGTTACATCCCACGAAGACGACATCAACTGAAGTTATATCTAAACCCGAATTGCAAAAAACTACATTTGGAAGTCCAATAAGAATAATTTCTGATCGTGGCACTGCCTTTACGTCAAAAGAATATGAACAATATTGTTCCAAAGAAAATATTGAACCATCTAATTATAACAGGCCTTCCGCGTGCCAATGGATAAGTTGAGCGACTAAATCAAGTTGTTATTCCCATTCTTCCAAAGTTGTCGCTTGAAAATCCTTTGCATTGGTATAAATACATTGATGAACATCAACAAACTATCAATGCTGTTTTGGGCTAATTTTAGAGAATAGGGCCCAAGGTTCGAACACATTTTTAGGTAGGAGATATGCTTCAATATTAATATAAATTACTTGGGATATAACACATATAATTATATTAAATAGCGTTCTTAGAATTTTGATTTTTTAAAAAAAAATATGCAATTTTTTGCCATTATGTAAAATGGATATTCAATTTTCTGTGTTAAAGTATAATAGACGAAATGTTCGAACACATTTTTTACAAGAAAAAATTTATTGATTCAAGAAGAATTGAATAAGTTAGAAATATACGTTTCCCGCTATCGAATAGTGTTGCCAGAATACAGTTTTATGCCATTATTAACCAATTTTTTAAGGTTTCAAATGAATTTTTTATTAATTATTGAAGTACTTCGAACTGTCTGCTACCAGGGACGTCTTAAGGCATGGGCCCAGTGCCTCGCCTTTGAGGGGGGCCTCGTCTCGTTCTCTACTCGACCTCAAATAAGATCATGATCAGAATAATTTTAATCGTCAAATGTTATTCCCGGACGTGACTGGTTGAAGACAAATTACTTTTATACTAAATATTTCTGTTTACAACGTTTGCTGAGAATCAGGGAAAATATTAGTTTTATTTCTAAAGCGAGATATATGGAAGGACAGTCACAGGAAAACAGACACTCCTTCTAGCGATCTTTTATTTATTTGCACACGAGTTAAGGGTCGCTCATGAATGGACAAGAGGTACACTTGAGCCCCAACATAAGTGACAAAAATGCATTTCCTATTTTATGACAGGCGTCGGGACAATTAAAAAAAAGGTTTAAATGACCCTGTAGGAAATCACACTTTTTCGAAGAAACGAGTGACCTACAGTTCTAAATTATCAATTACTTAGTTTAGTTTTTTATTTACGTCACACTAAAAGCAACATGAGGGCTATTGGCGACGGACCTCGTAATTTTAAGCTACGGTGAAGAGAAAATTACGACACCTGAGCTGGCACTCCCCTCTCCTAACTTCCACACCACGCCAGCGGGAGGACTTTGGGCCCCGATAGATTTAACGTGCATCAGCCTCGGCTACACGGCGGGTCTTTAGTGGCCAAGGATCGAACCCACAACTGAACGAAAACCGCCGGTCACGAATCCGAAGCCATGACCACTAGGCTACCGCGGCCCCTAATTATCAATTCCTTCCTTTAAATTTAATTTCTTTGAAACAGCAAAAGGTAATTATGTTATTATTTTTGAATTGTATTTCTTTGAGATTTAAGATAATATATAAATATTTATATCACATTAAAAAAAGTAAAGTAATATGTAATTGTATTTGCTTTATTAACAGAGAGTAAAAATAATATCCAATTTAAAAAAATTCTGCTTTTTTTTATAAATTTATATATAAATATTTCAATGGACCCTTTAGAACAATTTTATATTGATTAATATGAATAATAAGTGCGCGCTTCACTCATTTTGAATGCTCTTGAATTTTTCAAAAGAATTTTCGATGTGTATTGT
>BMAW01128941.1:16317-32448 GCA_019974015.1 Nephila pilipes | reverse complement strand
TTTTGAATGCTCTTGAATTTTTCAAAAGAATTTTCGATGTGTATTGTAATTCAGAGACATATTTTTTATTTGCTTCTAATATGGAAAGCGTTATTTTACTTGTTTAAAAATTCAAATGAATGAAACCCAAATAAAAAAAAACATTTATAAAACGATTACATTACATTACTACTAGTAGTGATGTAATGTAAATCTAGAAAAACAATCATACAATAGTACGATTTGATAATTAGATAAATAAATGCCTCATCAATATTTTAATGTTATAACAGTAAACATCAAAAATGGAGAAATTCTCGTCCAGCACAGAGATTTTTAGTGTATAAGACCCCTCACAAGAAATTTTCTATTTGCTTGTGTATGTTTAATCAGATTTTCCTGCAGAAAATTGAAAATTTAATATATATATTTTAATTCTTATATTTAAAAACTTTTACGTAATTATACTTTATTACTTGCTCATACTTTATCACATATTAGTATAAAATATTTTTAATGAAAATTACTTACATAAATATAATTCTCCTAATTAATAATTTATGTAATAATGTTCCTTAATTTTTGGAATCTATGATTTCCTTTTTATGATAATTCTTTGTTTTAACTATTGCTTTCGATTTAAACAGAAAATATAATAATAATCCAGAATAATGTAATTTTTAGCCTCAATTAAAATAGAAAGGGGAAAAAAAGGACCTTATGCAAAAGATTTATACACCTTTTTGTTTATTGTAAACAATTATTACAAAATACATGATGCATTGAAGTTAAGATTTTGCAATTTGAGTATTCTTATTAAACTGTTTAAAAAAAGGTTTTTGGTGCAATTTTGTTTTGATATATATCACCGCAAACTGTTCCGAGTCGGTTTCTGCCAGAATTAAAATTTATATTTTTATAACAATTAATCACTGTACAAAATGTGGAATATTTCTTTTTTCGTACTCATTAAAAATACTTAATTAACACTGTTGATCTTAAATAAATGAAATGATTTGATTAAAAAAACGAAGTAGCCGAAACTGATGATACTCGAACTGGAAAGCGGACGACATATTGAAACAGCGAGAAAAGCAGTTTCTTTGTAAAACTTGTACATGACGGATAGTTTTTATGTACTTGAACGATAGGAAAGGACAATAAAAGAGGAGTCGTAGAATCGGCGTTACAATTGTTGACCGTAAAGTGGAAATCAAACTGGATGCCTTCTAATTGTGAAGGACACTGTAGAAGTATTGTTATCTTTAGTTTTGAACAAAAATAGGAGGGGTATTTGCGAATCGAGCACCGATTACTGTTGGGGAACAAATAGACCCCATCCCTAAACTTTTGTAAAATGAGATATTTCTAACACTGTGAAGTCATTTTCTTTCATCATGACAGTGTTTCAGAACATAAAATCCTCAGAAAATGGAATAAAATAAACGCAAACTTGGAAAAATAAAAGCATGTAAAAAGTATTTATTTCAAAGAAAAGAAAATAATAATGAAAATTAAGAAAAAGAGAGCATATAATTTATCTTTTATGAAGAAACTATTTACCTTCGGTCATTACAACCCCTATTGCATGAGTCTTTCGCCGTTCCTTTGGATACACCCATTCCCTTCCCAGAAGATGAATTTTCTTCTTTTTTAAGTTTCTATTTCAATAAATAGGCCCCTTAAATATACACCTAATTCGATTTGTACATAGTAAATATGTTCCCGAAGACTACATGTATAACAATTCGCGTATAAAAAAAAGTATTGTATCTATGGAAAAATAGAAGATTACTTCCATTCCCAAGAAATCAGCAACAATAATACAACAAACCATGAATTTCATCTTAGGATCTCAAAAATTTCATTTCACAACGATTGTATATATCATATAAAATAAAATATTCTTAAAATAGGGGAATAACGTGCCACTAATTCGTGAACACAAAAATTAGGCAATATAATATAAGCTTGACAAAGATTTTATTCGTTGTCATTTTCTGACAGTATACGTATATGTTTGTGCAAGACTGCAACTTCATTACTATCATTAGAAATGTCTTGATTATTGTCTTCGTGTTTCATTGGTGGAATTCTTTCTGTTATCTCTTGAACAAAATTAGGATAAACCTTTTGTGGAGCCGATATTTCAATAGATTTAAGAACGAATGAATATAAAATAAAATTTAATCACAGTGGTAACAAAGTTATAAGTACATATTTTAAGCCACCACAATTGCTTTCATATTTCACAATTGCTTTATTTTAATTATTCTAGATTCAAGACAAATCAGAATGAAAGGTTTTGAAAGTGGAGCTGTAAAACGCAAAAGATCGAAGGAAAAACAGGAATTTATTGATAAATTAGCGAACCTCACCTAATTTTTCATTAATACAAATTCTACATCTATCTCGATCACTTCTATCAGTATATCCAATAATGTATCTGAAGTTGAAGGACAGGGAGGAACAGACAATTTAAGTATTCGAGAAGGTACTATAAGACCTACTGAATTAAGTACAGATCCAGGGCTGTGGCCTTCTTATATTGACAAGAATTTACAGTCTTATTGGGTTGAGAAAGGTCCGTCAATTTGTTCTAACAAACATAATGAATTTGAAAAATCAGCACGTATATATAACGAACCAAATGGTAAATCTAAAAACAAGATACCTGTGAGAAAGCCGACTTAAATTTTGTATGCGTGCATTTTTTACCTTGTAATTTTGTAATTCTGAATCTGGCAACAGTGTGTTATGTTTACATTTGAAGTTTAACGATGTAATGTTCTGTGTTCGTAGTAAGATGTATTTGAAAATGTAAATAGAGTTAATAAAATAGTGTTGGAAAGTATTAAGAATTTATTGAGTTATAGCTTTCTACATTATATGAGTTTTGAGGTTTAGAAATATCGATTAGTTATTGAGTTATTATTATCAGTTGTTCAATATTTGGTGTCCGCGACAGGATATCTGCTACGAATGGAGTAAGTTACATTTTTTTTTCATGATGGAGAAACTTAAAAACTCTCGAACACAGTATCGAAGGCTATTTATAATAGCTCATAATGACTTTTTTAATTGTGAAACTGAGTTATCTGTTGAAGATAAAATTTCGAAATTAAAAGTTCTAGAAGAGAAAGCGAAACTAATGGTCATGAGTGAATATGAATACCGATAACTTTTATTTGATTCCCAAGAGAAAGAGGAAAATATAGAAAAAGAAATTGATCTATCAGAGAGCTATATTGATAAATGGAGAGTTCTAGAAAATAAATTACACGAACTTATTATTGAGAAAAAAGAACATTCTTCGGCATCTACTGTTTCCGGAGTTATGAGTACGGTTCCAAATAATTTATTGCATTACCCTAAAATTAATTTACCCATTTTTGATGGAAATATCAAGAACTGATTGTGTTTTGGGGGACAATTACAAAAAATTGATACGGACCCTAACCTTGATAATCATAATAAATATGCTTATTTAGCACAAGTAATGGAGAAGGGTTCATCTGCTGATGAGTTAATCACCCCCCCCCCCGGAGGTGAAAATTATGAAAAGGTAGTTATACAGTTACAGTTACGCTACGGCAGACAAGAGTTACTCATAGAAGTTTACGTTCGAGATCTGTTATCTATTGTGTTTTTTAGTGATGCAAGCATGTATGCCTATGCGGCAGTAGTTTACCTTCGAGTTGAAACGAGTGAATTAGTCAAAGTACGGTTGTTATGTGCTAAATCTAGAGTTTCCCCGACTGGAAAGAAAAAGACAACTATTGCCAGGTTAGAGTTGTTGGCAGCCACAATCACTGCTCGTCTTGCCTCTTCTATTACTTGTGAGATCCCACATGAGGAAATATATTTTTTGAATGATTCCACAACAGTAATAACTTGGATTAAAAGAGAAGATGTTTGAGGTACCTTTGTCCAAAATCAGGACTCTGGCCCCGAAGGAAAGCTGGAGACATGTTCCTGGTTCGTTAAATCCTGCCGATCTCCCAAGCAGAGGATGTTTTGCGAAGAAATTGATACAGTCTAAATGGTATGAGGGCCCTGACTGGCTATATTTACCTGCTGAGAAATGGTCTTGTTCAGATTTTGTCGTCAATGAAATTGAAATTCTCAAGGAACGGAAGAAAATTGTTGTTTCATCTTCAATTTCTTGTTTGAGTGCTCTGACAAAAAATGGGGATGTAGTACAATCGAACTGGTACTATCGTTACTTTTCACAGTATGAGTACGTATGATCGGTTAGATTTTGAGAAATTGTAGAAACCAAAAAGAACAGAGAAAACATGGAAATCTGGATGCAGAGGAATTTGCAGAAGTAGAGAAAAGAGTAATAAAGATCATACAAAGAGAAAAAAAATTTGACGAGAAAAATGAAAAACTTACACAGATGAAGATGGTTCTCATCAGATTAAAAACAAAAATTGATTATCGCGAAGACAGTTATTCTTTTAGAAGATTTGAGATTCTTCCTTCTCAACACCATGTTGTGAAACTTATAATAGTTCCCTTTCACAAAAGACATGGTCATGTGGGGACTCAAATGCTACTTGATCTGCTGAGAGAGCATTTTTGGATTTTAAATGGAAGAAACACTGTACGACTGGCTATATCAAGATGTGTTACATGCAAAAGACAAACTGTTCAAAGCTCAAGTTAATCCTAGGAAAGAGAAGATCGGAATTTGACACGTAAAAGAAATCAGTGATAATAGTTAATTGTACTTCTGAAGAAGATAGGGACAAGTTGATGATTACGATTGAAGCCAACTGTACCTAAACGCAAAAACCCTACGATGATGATTAGAAATGTGCCAAATGACGTTACCGATTCGGAATTACTGGACGTTATTCAGGAACAGAATCCAGAAATCTTGTTTCAAATGAGTGTTGGAAGGAGTCAAGAGTTCGTTTTGTTTTGAAGAAATTTCAACACGTGAGAACTGTGGTCATTGAATTTCATCCCAAGATTTGGAAAAATATTACTGCGGTGGGGTCACTAAAAATAATGTGGAACATGTGCCATGTTGAAGACTTCTTAGTGATAAATAGGTGTTTCTCATGTCTCTATTATAATCATGGAGCAAATGAGTGCACAAATATGTTATCTTGTTATTTTTGCGCCGGAGAACATAAGAGTGATAACTACTCAAACCGAGAAAATCAGGTATGTGTAAATTGTATCAGATATAACAAAAAGTTGAAAAGTGAAGCCAAAAAAGTGGATGTCAAGCATAAGCCTTTTTCGCATAGCTGCTCTTGTCATAATTACACGAGAAATCAAGTAGTTGCTCGAACTGTCTATGATTAGACTCATTAAAGATCATCTTAATTTTGTTCAAATTAACTTACATAAGTCAAAAAAGGTTACACAGCAGCTTATTCTAAATCTTAAAATGATGATGCTACACTTATTCAAGAGCTACACTGTTTGAAAGGAAAGCTTCCTGGATTTCCGAACACTTACAAAAAATTTTATGATACAAAATCAGAGGTTATAAAGACGGCTATTATTGTTAGAAACATGGCGATTACAATTTTTTCCGATCCTAGGAATCTTGATTATAATTCTGCAATGATTGACATCTCTTTTAGAGGATACGATTTTACTGTTTTTTCATACTATTTCGAACCTTCAGTTAATATTGATGTGGATCTAAGAAAAATTGAGCATATGTTTTCAAATAGAGTGTTAAAAAGACTTATTTGGTGCGTGGATGCAAATAGTAAGTCTGAAGTTTGGTTTAGTCCTGTGACTGACTCTAGAGGCATTAAGTTATGCGAATTCTTCAGTACATGACAATTGATTACGGTAAATCAGGATTATGGACCTACTTTTAGTGCGGGTCAGGGTTCTAGCTATATTGATATTACAGCTGTTGGAACTGATGTGCTTGGATTGCTTGATTTACTCTGGTTTATACCAGAGTATGATTCTCTCTCTGATCATAGAATGATTTCTTTTGAGCTGAAAATTCTCAGTTCAGATAGGGCTTGTGATTGTTCTGCAGAAACAAATCTTTTCAATACTAAAAGAGCAAATTGGAACATTTTTTTTATTCTCACTGTTCTAAAGCCGAGAATACCATATTAGATTCTTTGAATAGCTGTATACTACCTCATAGTCTCGAATTATGTGTTCAAGATGTGCAAGATCTTATTATATCGGCTGCAGAAAAATCTATTCCTTTGAAAAAGAGAGGGTGTCATAAAGTACCCTGGTGGTCCGTTGAATTATTTTGCATGCGTAACAATTGAACGCAGCAAGAAGACGATATCAAAAAACAAAGAATTCCGTTCTGAGGGAGGTTTATAAAGAAAATTACATTCAAATTAGGGTAAAATATAAATTCAAACTTGATGAAAGCAAGGCGAACTCTTGGAAATCTTTACTCGCTGATATTACTGTACAGAATGTTTGGAAGAAAATTTATACTCATGGAATGAAAACCAATTTTACCAAAAGGCTTGAAATATCAGGGATCAAAGTCTCCTCTGGACACTATTGGATGGTTGTAAAGCCGTACGCCGTGGCATTTGAACAGCCCGGCTGCACAGCAGCCGCTTTGGCGGCTGCCATGCTTTTTCATCTTCAGTTCATCAGTCTGTTTTAAAATGGATCAATTTTCAACCGTTTTCTTTAGCAAATCAGCTCTTTCAATGCGTTGCCTTAAATATACGTTTCTTTCAGGATAGTGAGAACATATCTCAGGTTATGGAACGCCGCTGGTTGTTTTTTAGTGATTTCATGCGTATGTGATACATTGAAGCTTCTCCTGCAATCTCGTGTTGTTGCAACGGTGATCCAGATCGATTATTGCTTTGGTTGGGCGTCTCTCCTTCAGCTAAACCAGGCGTTTTCATCACAGGCAAAAATCAGAATAATGGCAAATAATTTTCTATCGTTCTGCAAAAGACTTCATGCCATAAACATCCTGAAACTTTATGAGACTTTACAGTCTTCTTTTCCCACTGCGGAAATAAAAAACTGTCATATTTAAGAAATGTTCACTTTTTTGACACATTCTTCAGCAGTAGTAGCCCCACAATAATTCAAAACTTTTACAGGTTGACTGGCTGGATTATAGCTATCAAATAATATACATTTTGTACACGTCTCTAATCAAAAAAATTCATTGTTGCCATCTAGATTAGAATCACAATTCCATAGATTTATAACCCAATACTTATTCTTTTGAAGATATATGGAGGAGTACTGTTTGAGGAGAAATCTTTCCTCGTGAGTCAATAGTCAGAATGGTCTCAACACCAATTTTGCGTTCAAGCTTTGATTGGGTTTAACAAGAAATTAGTAAACCCTCCTTTTCAGAACAAGAGGCTGACTGCCATTGCAGATGTAATTTTAACAGAAAAGGTTCAAATCTGCCTGGGATTTCCCAATAAGAATAATAATGAACTGAGTTAAGAAATTTCTGACATTGTTCTTCCTGATCTGCCTCTAACAAATGTTTGGAAATTGGGTGTTTTTTCCCAAAGATTTGAGAAAGAGCAAAAATTATTAAACACTATTCCTAATTATACGCATTGCCAAAAGGACTTTTTTTATAGACATCTTCTTCCCTTTTCGACTTATTCCATATTTGGGGAAGAGCTTGGGAAAAAGCCTCTGCATTACTGAACTTAACCACTCATTTAAGAAGTCTGAATCTTTAAGTGACGATATTCAATTACAGTTCTCACTTCAAGGTCAATAGGGATGCCTTGGTGCACTTGTAGATATATGATCCAAGAAGCAAAAGCAAAACAGCGTGACTTTTCTAATTTCCTTGGACATTAAAAGGCTTTCGATTATACTGGCATCCTGCACCAGTTCAAAAGTTCAAAATTCTAAAAACATTTTTGCCTTATTAGAAGCTTCTTCAATATCGTTCAGCTAGTGATCTTGCATTTGGGTAATGTCAAAGTGAGTCTTGCTTTGAAAAAAGAGTTGCCCTCAAAAAAAAGGATCAGTTATACACAGGATTTTCTTGTGGAATTTAATTATGAACGATCTTCTTTGCAATATCTCAAGTTCCAAAATTGTCATAAAAAATAGCTTTTAGATGATGTACGGGAAGTCAATCAATATTGAGCACCATGACCCTTTCAAAAATAATGGAAATGGAAAACGACCTGAAATGAAACGAAGGGATTCAATGTATCCGACACGATTTTATTTAAAGCGGTTCAATGAGTACAAAATACCAAATGTTTTAAACTCACCTTTACGCAAACATTTAAATACGCGTTTCAGAGTAACAATACGGTAAAGAATTATTGCAGTGCAGTGCAGTCTAATTGCCACGCTTGTAAAACGCGTTTCCAGCTCGCCAGCCAGCAAGCTTTTCCTTTTCACCAGCACCACTCCTCCTTCAGCTTCTTCGTCCGAGTTGTACAGTCCCCGCACGCTAAACGACACCCAGAATAGAGGCACTTCGGTGTCAGCGGAGTGCTGAGTGCTGATGCATGTACCGGAGTATGTGTACCGGAATCATGGCGCATTCATCGGCGGGTGGGAATGGTCCACGAAAACCGTACTGGGATCTCTGTCCGCCTCAGGGTCTGGGCCCAGACATTCGACCGGCACGGGTCGTCGAGTACAGGAAGATGTTGGCATGCGCAAAGAAGGTAATGCAGACATCAAAGAAGGCTCTGAGTCAAAAAATCAGATATCTTTTTGCTGCATTATGCATATACTCTTGAGGGGAGCGGAGGTGGAATGGGAGAGTGCCTCCTGTCGCTAAGAGGGAGTGTTCAGAATTTGAGGAAACACTGCTTTATGGCTGGAAGGGGAGCTGCAGTACTCATCTAATGTAAAAGTCCAACATATGAAAATGTATCACCTTTTCTGCAGTATTACACTTCCATGACCAAGTTTTGAATGAGATCTGTTCAATCTTGGCGTATTGTGTGTTTTGAAAAAAGGGACCATGTCACGACTGGTCCACTCGTGATAACTTTTAAAACAATTGTCCCATTTCAGAGTCCAGTCAGGAAGAGTCCCCCCCCTCAGGGCCTCATCTATAAGTACGGACTTCCACAACCCCAATTACCTCAGTGATCTTCTTTTTCTCTTCTTCTCCCCCTCTTTTACAAATCTGTGTGTTTTGCTTTAAGGTTTTCCTTGATATTTTGCCATTATCATAGGCGGAAAACAATTCCATAACTTAGTTTTTTTTTCTGTGTTGTTAATGTTGTGTTTTCAAAAAAATTATAAAAATAAAAAAAATATTATAAGTATTTAAAAATAAAAAAATGTTGTGGTGTCTCTGCAAAATAAAGAAAATGACGGCGTATCAATACCGATTTCACTGCATGCTAACTCTGGCAGATTTAGTACTATTTGGAGGTACCTGTAGTGGGAACCATGGGCGTGATTGGAGAAAGAGCCTGGTTGGGAAGGAGTGCGAGGAGGAAGGAGTTGCGTACGCCGTCGGTGACCTCAGACGTCTGTCTCAAAATGTTCCCAGAGGAGGAGGCACTTGTGGCTGGATGGTGGAGGCCTCCCTCCCATTGCAGAAATCCTCCTCAGCTGGCCTGGGACCACCATGCCTCTCTGCCTGAACATGTGGGCAGTTCACATTGTCAGCTGGAATCTCTCCAGGAGGTTACTCGTTTCACATTAGGAAAGGGTGGGAGATGAGGTCTGGCAGAGGCCCTGTCAGACTGGGAATTGAATCTGATGTTTTTCTCTTTCAGGCACTAACAAACAAAGGAAAGAGTCAGTTTGCTCTCAGGCTACTGCTTCATGGGTTGTTCGCTCTTTTCCAGATGGTAATCTGGTCTAAAAAATTGGCTGCATGAGTAGATGACAAATACAAATGAAGTAAATAATAAATGATCAATTTCCTTGTCTTTAACAAATAACACCCCCCACTACTGATTTTATTATAAAGAGAATGATTCTTTCTCTCTACCTTTTTAATTCAAAAGATAGTAGGTATTATAGGAACTGTAAAGACATTTAAAAGCGCTTGTACGTTCAAATTTGACTTGCCTCATGAAGTGAACAATTCCAAACAGGCAGAGACTAATTAACAGTAACAGAGACCTTGGGTCAGCCCAGTTACTACTTCTCCCCATGGTAGTCTGAACTTTTCTCTAGAGGCGTTATATCATCTATGGAATTGAGTAGAAATGTGTCAGGGTTGGGAGATGTGGAGAATTTGGGACCAGCAGGTTTGTTCCGGAGGATATCAGACAAGGCAGAGATGGTAAGGTGCTTAGTACTCATATTGGCCTTTTCGTCCTGCCTGCACAAACTATTCCTGGGCCGCATATCTCTCCGTCCGTGCATATAATTCCACCGTCTCTACACGTTGTTTCGTGTCAACGTTTTGCGTTCAAAAGCCATGCAGGGGACA
This sequence comes from Nephila pilipes, assembly GCA_019974015.1. Classification (NCBI taxonomy): domain Eukaryota; kingdom Metazoa; phylum Arthropoda; class Arachnida; order Araneae; family Nephilidae; genus Nephila; species Nephila pilipes. The sequence goes on along the minus strand of BMAW01128941.1, from coordinate 22,094 downwards.
GATGACATGCTCTTTTTTGTAGCAACGGTGGCAGAGTGCTTCCCATAGCACAGAGAGGGCCTTGCGTCCAGTGTCAGAACCACCCACCATATTCTCCAGCTCTTGCCTAAATGGGCAAGGGAGAAAGATATTATGTAGACTCTCCAGAACTTGAACTCATATCCGACCCGCTGAATAGTTTGGCTGACCTCCATTCTGGGGAAAAGCTTACGCACACAGGTAGAACATCCGCACCAAACAGAACTTTCCTCTGCCACGTAGCCTGTAAACGGCACAGCAAAAGCTGCTGCAAAGGCATGGCGAGTAAATGCGGGTAGGCAGCAAAAAAAGAGATACCGCCGTTTGGTTCCGCATGCGGTACGCGTTCACAGTACCGGCAGGGCTACTTCAAGTACGCGTTTGCCGCGCTGCAGGCTGCGCGCGTTTCAGCGGGCGAAATTCCGCCCGCTGCCGCGCCGAAACGCTGCCCGTGCGTTCGCGGCGAGATGCTGGTCGCATCACGCTGCTGCGAAGCCGCGGCTGCACTTCTCTGCGCTTCATTTGGCATATTTGCGGCGCGGATTCACTCGCGCTGTCCACGGTCTGCCGCATTTTACATCTGCCACCTTACGTTAGTGTCACCGATAGTTTGGACCAGCTTCAATCCGTCGGTTTTCAACTCCTTCCTTCTTCTAATTTGACTTTTGGCTGGTATGATGAATTTTCAAATTCTCGTGGTCGATGGGTCAAAATTGATCTCTGATGCAATCTTTGTCTGCTGAGACACCATTGAGAAAGACGTATTTCCATGCTCCACTAGGACATTTTCATTCCCTTGATCTGTCATTTGTTCACCGACACTGCTACTGCAAATCGCTGAATTTAGGGTTCTAAATGAAGTCTCTATAGCCGTAGTGTTTCCTCTCTGATCAGGTTCATGGTGGGGTGCGTTTACGTCCCCACTTACCGCTTCAACCAGACTGGTGGTTTATTCACACGGTTAGTTTAACTATTTTAATGGTTCTAAAATTAAGTATTGGCTAGTACTTTCTCTATGTGAGCATGATGCAGCGTGTTACGAGTGGAACATCACCAGAGAGGAAGATAGAGTAAAATAGTGGTATATGGAATGTCAAATCTCCTACGGGAACAAAAGGAGAATTGTGAAATTCTCTTCAGACGATATCCCACAACTGAAAAATCATATAGCAAAAGAGAGCAGAGACAATTGCTTGCAGAGTAAGGCAGCATAGATCAAGAAAGTGGATTAGTCTCTTCCATCACATCGTCTACAAGTCAACAGTTATGGAGAAAGGTAAAAGCTACAAACTCCTGTATCCAGGGAATTTTGCTCCGATGCTGGAAACTTCAAATGCTGTGCATTCTACTACTTGCAAAATGTTCATTAATTGTCCTCTTTTGCTGGAGTGTCAGGCTCCGATTCATAGAGCACATTTTAGCGATAAGAATCGTTCCCAGGCTACACCTATCTAACTTCAGTGTCACATGCACTCCCACTTGTGACTTTGGCCTTGAGGGAGTAGAGAAAGGAGGCTCTGTGTCCTTGGTTAAAAAATACCAGTCCAGGCTCTGATGTGACCTCAACATACGATATGCTTCGCCATGAGGCAGAGTTGCTTAGTAGTCTCTTTACTATTCAGCTGGATATGGAGGGTATGTGTTTCCTAGTGTGTTCCCAGTGGCAGGAAGCGTTATTCTATTCTGACTGGTAAGGATCAAAGAACCTCTCTTCTTGAGGCCTATCGCTCTGACAGGTTGCCTGTATTAGAACCTTGATGATAAAACGTATGGTCAATGTCTCTGTATCTAATTGGAAAAGAATCAGCTAATTACTCCATTTAGGAACAGCTTCCAGCAAGGAAAGTCCACGATGAATAACATCCTTCTACTCGAAAGTCAGATTCGTTCAGCTTTCGTACGGAGGAATCATTTGGTTTCTATTTTTTTTTTATATCGAAAAGGCATATGACCGTACGTGGTGCTATGGGATTCTGCGCACTCTATACGATTATGGTCTGAGAGGAAATTTGCCTCTTTTTATTCAAATGTTTCTCTCTTTTAGATCTTTTAAAGTACGGGTTGGTAATGTATTATCATCTTCTTTTAATCAATTTGAAGGAGTTCCTCAGGGGAGCATTTTGAGCCCCACTCTTTTTATATGTCACATTTCTCCCATTCTTTCTCATTTGCAACCTTCAGTTCATGGTTCATTATACGTTGACGATCTGCAGATTTCCTGCGAAGGATCGTCAATGCGTATCATTGAGCGACTACTTCAGATCGCAGTCAATAACGTGGTTACATGGTGTGATGCGAATGGGCATAGTATTTCTCCCAGTGAGAGTAGTTGCGTGGATTTTTGTAGGAAACGGGGTCTCCATCCCGATCCTGACATTCGCATTCGTGATACGTCTATTCCGGTCGTCCCTGACGTCCGCTTCCTCAGAGTAATTTTCGACCGCAAATTGACTTTCCTTCCGCACATTTTACATCTGCGGAAGAAGGGTGAGAAATCCCTCAACATCTTGAAGGTGTTTTCCAACACCTCTTGGGGAGCGGATCGAACTTCTTTACTCCGAGAGTATCAGTCGGTGATTCTGTCTCGGATCGACTACGGATGCGTCGTCTACGGATCTGCCTGCAAAACTACCTTGCGGAAGCTTGACCCAGTCCACCATAATGCTCTGAGAATCTGCTGTGGTGCGTTTCGAACGTCACCTGTGCAGAGTCTCTATGTCCTCCGTAACCAGCTGCCTTTGGCTTCGCGGCGCCTGAAACTGTCGCTCTATTATCATTTCAAAATGTCGTCTCTCCCATCTCACCCATTACAGACCATTAGTATCAGCCCGTCTTTAATGAGATTGTACAGTGCTCGTCCTTCTTTCATCCGGCCTTTTTCTGAAAGGGTGAAAGACATCATCGAGGAATTCAGCCTACATGACTTGGGTATTCAACAAAGAAATTTTATTAAATTTCCACCTTGGAATGTGCCAAGATTTACTTTCCATAACCCTTTTGCTTTATTCAGCAAATCCAACACATATCCCATTGTTCTCCAGAGAATCTTTGCCTTCCATCGCTGTCAGTATGAGGATTATATTCCTATATACACGGATGGATCGAAAGGAACTGGATACGTCGGCTGTGGTGTCGTTTCATACGACATCAGGCACAGTTACCGGCTCGACTCTTCCTGCAGTGTCTACACTGCCGAAGCAGTCGCCATCTACTGTGCTCTGAAATTAGTCCAGTTATCCAGTTCTCGAAAATTCGTTGTATATACTGACAGCAGGAGCATCCTGGAAACATTGGTTAATCTAAACGATCGCAGTCACCCGATTGTGATGGAGATTGCAGACATGGTTTGTTGTCTTTATAACAAGGATTATATTATTAAATTTTGTAGGGTACCTAGTCATGTAGGTATTTTAGGAAATGAACAAGCGGACTCGGCTGCACGTTCGGCAACGAATCCTCTGCAGCTCGCAGTCCCTTTTGAGGACATTCGACGTCATATTTTAATGCTCATTCATCAGACATGGCAGGAATCGTGGAATCTTCAAATTAACAACAAATTACACTCGGTGAAGCCGATAATTGGAGAATGGCCTGTTTTTCCAATGCGAAGAGCCGATGTGAGACTGACTCGCCTTCGCATTGGACATACTCGTTTTACTCACAAACATCTTTTGTTTGGAGAAGATGTTCCCAAGTGTCCTTCCTGTCATGTCCCTTACTCTATTCATCACATTTTAATTGACTGTTCGGTGTTTGATGATCATCGCCGGACTTTTTTTCATTCATCTGTTTTAAAACTGTCTGACTTGGTGGGGTTTTTCCCCCACCAAGTCAGACTTTTTAAGACCAAGTCAGTATTTGCTTTTTACGACATATTGGCCTTTTACACCACAGTTGATTTTTAACTTTTTATCTTTTGTGTGTTACTTGTATTGGTCTTGTTCTTTTAATGCCATTAAATTTTAATCGATTTTAACAATTGTTTGGCGCCGCATAGCCTGCTTTGGCTCTTGCGCCATTAAAATCGACAGTCACTCACCCAGTCCGAGTCCGAATCAGCATATTCGTATTCAGAACGGAAGTGTTGCAGATAGCGGGCAAACTTGAATGCTTTCACCATGCTGCATTCCGACACATCTCCTCTCACGTGCACCTCCTTGTGCACATTGAGGGGAATATTAGAATCGTAAATCTCCTTGTACTTGGGCAGGTGATTTAGGTTGATCACAGGCAAACCGTACGAGGCCAACATTTTACGTTGATCCTCTCCTTTGACGACCACTACCCCACCTTCTGAATCTTTTTTCAGATCTCGGTACCAATGCAGCACACTGAATTTGTGGTAGGAGATCGGAACGCTGCCAGGGACGTGTTGCAGCGACAGGTGGATCCGTTCCGCAATCCAGTGATTGGTCCGCCAATCTTTGGAGGAACTCGGCAAGGTCGAATGGTCCACCGTAATCACTCGCACTTGGGGCTCGGACCCATCGTCCGGGATCGTGGACAAGGCAATTTCCCCGGGCACAGGCTCTCCATGGTGCTGAAACACGTTTGCGTGGGCAAAGAAAGCTAGACGAGGCATTGTAAAGAACTCTGAGTCAAAAATCAGAATGAGTGGCTGCTGCGAGTGTCTCGCCTTATATACCCGACAGGAGCGGAAGTGTGACGGAAGAGTGCATCGTGTCGCTAATAGGGAGTGTTCAGATTGAGGAAACATAACATCCTGTGGCTGGGGAAGGGCTTCCATGGTTATCATCCTAATGTAAAAGTCCAACCTTATGAAAATGTATCACCTTTTCTGCTGTAAACACACTCGTAAATCACAAGTTTTGAAAGAGATTTGTTCCAACCTTGGCGTATTGTGTGGTTTGAAAAAAGGGGACCGAGTCGACTGTTTTTGTCGACTCGGTCCCCTTTTTTCGGTGATAATTTTTTTAAAATGTCCATTAAAAATTAGATTTTCCATGCTTTTTCGTTCCAATTCAGAGATTTTTTTTGCACACGGCTCAGATATTTTGCAAACCGGTAGCTTTTCACCATCGTGCATTCCGAAATATCTCCATCTTCGTGCACGTCATCGTGCAGGTATTCTGGCAAGGTGGGGTCTTCCAACTCCCTAAATTTTGGCAAGGCGTCCAGAGAAATGCTTTTGATTCCCAATTCCCGAAACATTTTTCGTTGATCATCCCCTTTCACCACGACGAGGCTCTCTTCCCCATGGGATAGATAGTCATATATCCCCTTCACATAGAAGGGGAGATGCTGCATCGGCACGCTGCCAGGGATCTTCCGAGGGAGGCGTAAAAGTTCATTGATATACCGATTGGTCCTCTGATCCTTGGACGTCACCGGCAGGTCACTATGATCCACGGTAATGACGGCTACTTGAGGATCCCTTCCATCGACCGGGATGGTCGCTAGAGACAATTCTACCGGTATGACACGTCCCCGATGCTGGAACACATTGGCATGTACGAAAAGAGTTGCACGAGGTATTGTAAGGCGCTCTGAGTCAAAAATCAGAATGAGTGGCTGCTGCGAATGTCTCGCCTTATATACTCTTGAGGAGCGGAAAGATGACGTCAAACGACTGATCTGGTAGATTATAGGCCAACGCCTGCCAATGGGAGCGTTCCACGTGCGTCTACAAGGTCCTTTTCCATTTTTGGCCATACACGATACGCCATGGAAGAGCTTCCTCCCGATGCATTTCCCACGCATCCAACCACGTCAACCAGCGAACGTAGGCCTCTGCCAAC
>BMAW01128941.1:0-16307 GCA_019974015.1 Nephila pilipes | reverse complement strand
GGTTCAAACAAAACGAGGTAAGGATAATCGGCTTCGTAATACGTGACACGATCCGGCCACCGACCCACATGTTGGAAATAAATTACTCGGATCCCGCCAGGAGGCGCCTTGTCTCGTGTGAGTGAGAGCGCACGGGTTCATGGGTAATATTTCGAAGAATGCTATTGCATCTTGACCGCTTAAGGCGGTTTTTTTTGCGTGTATTGGATATAATTGCTCCTGACCGCATATGCGGGTTGAATTAAAATATGGACTGTTTGGAAGCTTGTATAGTTTTGTAAATTGTATAAATATTCGATTATGTGTGATTGGCACGTGGAGTCCTTAAATAAATGTGTATTGAAATAACTGCTCTCCCTATATTTTGGACTTGGTGGATAAGACATCTCCAGCATTTGGTGCCGAAACCCGGGAGGAGTCTACGTGGCCAGTTAAAGGTAAATCTTTGAATATATTTTGCATTTATTCTTAAAATCGATTTCGGAAACACTATGAATACTTTTGAAAAATTAAAAGCTAAAAGATCCGCTTTGCGCGGAAGTATAACTAAATTAATAGAGAAAACAAAATTAATTTTGGGTTCTTCGGTGGAAGATACTGATTCTGAGGAAATACTTGAACTCTTGGAACAAATAAATAAAAAGGAAAATGATTTGAACATTGTGAATTCCGAAATCGAAATTGCCATAACCGACCCTACTGTATTTGATAATGAATTAAAAACAAGCGTGGATTATTCTGATAGAATAACAAGAATAAAATTTCAATTAAAAAATCGAATTAAAAGGATAAATGATCTAGACAATAGCGTTGCGGAAAAGAGAGAGAACAGACCTTCTCAGTCTGTATGTTTAAAATTACCCAAGTTATCAATTAAACCTTTTTATGGTGATTCCAGTTTGTTCTTGGAATTTTTTAATAGTTTCAATAGTGCTATACATGAAAGTCCTTCTTTGTCAAAAATTGAAAAATTTGTGTACTTGAAATCTTTAATATCAGGGCAAGCCTCTAACGTGGTTTCAGGATTTTCTTTAACCGAAGAAAATTATGAACAGTGTTTGGAATTGTTGCGGGATCGTTATGGCAAAAACGAAAATATAATTGCATGTCATATGAATAAATTATTAAGTTTAGAAGCTGTAAGAAGTTCTTCTAATTTGAAAGGTCTAAGAAAATTATTGGATGCTTGTGAAATTAATATTAGGAACCTGAATATTTTGGATTTAGTTCTTGATTTTCATAGAAAAAAAGATCCGACCAAAAGTGATGTAACTGAATTAATAGTATTTCTAAAAAAAGAGGTCGAATGTAGAGAAAGTGTGTTAAATGTATTTGGAAAGAATTTCAATGATGAATCGATCATCAACAGGAAACATACCACTCCTTCAGCTTCTGCTTTGAACATAACAACGTCTAAATTTTGTAAAAGTAATCAGCATTATGGATCCCGATGTAAAAATTTATCTGATGATAAAAAACGTGCTAAATTAAGAAAAGAAGGAAGATGTTATAGATGTTTTAAATTTCATTTATCCAAAGATTGCAAAATTAAAGTTAATTGTGAAAAATGTATGAGTTCTTCATACATACAATTATTCTGCTCAAAGGAACGAGAACCCGATTCACAATCCGAGCAACAGGAGAATGAAATAGTTGTAGGCACGTCGCATTCTCAATGTTCTAATTCAACTATTTTACAAACTTGCAATGTTCTAGCGTCATCTGAAAATAAAACCTTAAATATAAGAATATTGTTGGATTCGGGAAGTGAAAGAACATTCATACTACGAGAAGTAGCAGAAGCTTTGAATTTAGAACCGATCCGTAAGGAGAGACTGTTACTCTATTCATTTGGAAAAAAAAAAAACCCGAACCTTCCAACTTCGATTTGGTTCAACTGCAGCTGAAGAATCCCCATAACCCAAACCACAGAATTCCGATTGAGGCATTAATCACTCAACACATTTCCGGTGCATCTTTGGATTCACGATTTTTAGTTAACAAAATAAAGATGTTAACTGAAGTCAGTGGCCTTGAACCGGCAGACTCTGGTAAAGGAAAAATTCAGCTTTTGCTTGGTATGGATTTTTTCTGCGAGGTAATAAGGGGCGCTCCTGTAAGAATATCAAAAAGTCTGTTCGCTCAAAAAAGTTTATTTGGTAATATTATTTGTGGAGCGTTGCCTAATATGACCTCGAATAAATCGTCTGCTTGTTTTCGCGTTTCAGTTGAGGATGATTTGAATCAGCATTTGAGAACTTTATGGGAAATAGAGTCGATCGGATGTGATACGGCGCAGGAAACAAAACATGATTCTGAATTTATTAAAGAATTTGAAAATAATTTAACTTTCGCGGATGGTCGATATGAAACAAAATTACTTTGGAATTTACCCAAGACACATTTAAACAATAATTATGAAGTGGCTAGAAAACGGTTCTATAACTTGTCAAAAAAATTAATGAATGATAAATTATTATTTGAGAGTTATAGTGGAGTTTTAAAGGAACAATTACGAGATGGTGTTATTGAGGAATGCCTGGATAAATCTGTTAGCGAAAGTTCATATTACTTGCCCCACATACCAGTGGTAAAAGAAAATAACGTGAAAACTAAAGTGAGGATAGTATACGATGCATCATCAAAGGGAATGAACTGTCTTTCTCTAAATGATTGTCTGCATCAGGGTCCTTCGTTATTACCTACTGTATCGGATTTAATCCTTAAATTCCATAAACATAAGATTGCATTCTCTGCTGATTGTGAAAAGGCATTTTTACAGATAATAATTCATGAGAATGATCGGGATTATTTGAAATTTTTGTACTATAAAGACTGCGACATTGAACAGGATGTGGTCCCTTATAGAATAAATCGGGTTGCATTCGGTTTAACCTGCAACCCCTTTATTTTAAATGCAACTATTAAGCATCACGTGTCAAAATATTGCGAAAAAAATCCCTTGACCTGCGACATGTTGAATGAGTCTTTTTACGTCAACGACTTATTTCATGGGTCGCATTCTGTCGAAGAAGCCTATAAATTATCTACGGAAGCTGTAAATATCATGAAAGAAGGAGGGTTAAAATTGAGAAAATTTGAAACGAATTCCCCCGAATTGATGCAAAAATGGGAAAACAATATATCCTTGTTCAAAGAACACAAATACTCAGACTCAAATGCAAAAGTTCTTGGATTGATTTGGTATAATAATAGTGACAATTTGGGACTTGAACTACAATCCTTGCTATCATATCTTGAAAAGAAACCTCCCTGCACCAAAAGGGCGGTTCTCAAATCGGCAGCTCATATTTTTGATCCAATTGGATTTATTTCGCCTTTCGTCGTACGCATCAAATGTCTTCTGCAAAAACTATGGACGAAAGGACTCGGATGGGATGAAGAATTTCCTGATGAATTACAACAAAATTGGTTACAATGGTGCAAAGAAATAACTTTATTTTCAGAATTCAAAATTCCCAGATATTATTTTCCAAACATGGAGTTGAATTTTGATAACGTTCAACTTCATTTCTTTGGAGATGCCAATCCAGCCTGCTATGGAGCTGTAGCATATTTTAGGTTTGAGAATAACTTGCGCGAAATTTACACATCTTTCATTATATCCAAATCAAGAGTGGCACCCTTAAAAAATTGACTCTGCCTAGACTTGAGTTAATGGCTGCATTGATTGCATCGAGATTAGTGAAATACTTAACGAAACTCTTTCCAAAGATTAAAAGGGTGTTCCTTTGGTCTGACTCGACCATTGTTCTTCATTGGATCAAAGGATCTGCCCACAATTGGAAACCCTTTGTGGCGAATAGAGTCACTGAAATTCAGGAAAATACTGATCCATTAGACTGGAGACATTGTGATGGGAAGTTAAATCCAGCCGACTTGATTACAAGAGGTTGTGATGCTGAGGAATTATTATATTCAACGTACTGGTTTTGTGGACCTCCATTTCTTTCGTTGCCTGAAGAAAAGTGGCCAATAAGCAAACTACTTCCTTCAAAAACCATAGAAGGTCAGAGCGAACGAAGATCCAAAATAGAAATCTCCTTACATTGTGCTACCGAGAAGAATGAGAATGGAAGAGAGCCTGTGTTAAAATTCGAAAATTATAGTTCCTGGGAACGACTTAGAAGATTGACAGCATGGATCCAACGATTTTGCAGAAATGCTCGAAAGGTTAAAGATCATGATTCTGGAGAATTGAGTGCCGAAGAGCTTCAGGGTGCAGAAATTTACTGGATGAAATATATCCAAAAGGAGAATTATCCTGAAGATATCAAAGCTCTAAAGACAAATAAATCCATTCCTAAGGATTCGAAAATATTCAAGCTGAGTCCTTTTCTTTCAGAGAATGGTCTACTTCTGGTGAAGGGTAGGCTACAAAATGCGAATCTCTCTTCAACCCTCAAGCATCCAATTGTGTTACCATCAAATCATCTCCTCGTAAAAATGATCATTTATGATGCCCATGAAAAGGTGTTCCATTCTGGGGTATCAGCAACTCTAACACAGATAAGAGAAAAATATTGGATCATTAAAGATTGACAATCTATCAAGTCTACATTAAGTAGGTGCATTATTTGCAAGAGGTTTAATGTCTTGCCAGGAAGGCAATCAATTGCGCCTCTTCCAGCCACAAGGGTGGAACAATCATCCTTTCACGTTGCCGGCATTGATTTTGCAGGTCCTCTTTATGTTAAGAACAATGAAGATAAACATTACATCTTGCTTTTAACCTGTGCAACTTCGCGTGCTATCCATTTGGAACTTGTGAATGATTTGACTGCTGATACCTTTTTAATAGCATTCAGGAAATTTGTATCTCGTAGAGGAATACCAGCTGTAATTTACTCGGATAATGCCAAAACTTTTAAACGTTCTAATTTGGATTTAAAAACGATCTGGTCTGGTGATTAAACACCCGACCGTTGTACGTTATTTCGCCTCGAATAACATAAAATGGCAGTTCAATGTTGAGAAAGCCCCATGATGGGGAGGATTTTACGAGAGACTTGTGAGGAATGTGAAAACTGCTCTCAGGAAAGTTTTGGGCAAATCCTCCCTCAACAGAGACCAGCTCGAAGCGACCATTATCGAGATCGAAGGAGTGATCAACTCCACACCCCTGACTTATGTGTATAATGAACTAAATAAACCTTTTCCTTTGACACCAGCTCATTTGTTAGTTGGAAAAAGGATTCTCAACATCCCATCAGTGAAAATGCTTTGTGATTCCCACCTTTCTACAAGGAGGTTGCTAATAAAACAATTTAATTATCGTGAAAAATTAATGCAAATGTTTTGGAAAAGATGGCAAAAGGAATATTTGTTAGAGTTGAATTCTTTTCATACTGCTAAAAATACGGGGGAAATTAAGGATTTTGAAGTAGATGATATAGTTTTAATTAATGATGAATATTTGCCGAGAAGTTTTTGGAAATTAGGGAAAATTATTGCAACCTTTCCTGGTAGAGATGGGAAAGTTAGATCATGTGAGGTGAAGACTGGTTCTACAGTGCTCAAAAGACCAGTACAATTATTATATAACTTGGAACTGAAAGATGATAAATTTTAAAAATTGATTCTTATTTTATTTTTCTTTTAGTAGCTACATTTCAGTCTATGATTTTCATGTATTGTTTTTATGTATGTATTTGATATATTTCATTAATTTTTTTTATGTCATATTTGAATGTTGTCTTGCTTAGTACAAAATTAATATTTTGTATTGCATACATTTTTTAGATTTAAAATATTTGTGATTCATGTATTGGATTTTTTCTTGAAGTGCATTGAATGAGTTTGAAATTTCTTGATTTTGTTTAGTTTATGAATCTGAGCGTGGTAAGTATTTAGGTTATTTAACAATTTGGTTAATGTGGTATCCTGGCTGAATTATATTCAGAGATATAGAAGAATCTTGAAATTATAAAATTGCTTGGCTCTCTTTAAATCTTCCTTCAAGATGATTTATGTTACATGAGTATGAAATATATTTGAGCTATTGAATTATTTAACTAGAACATTTGTTCAATCATAAATTGACATTTGATTATTTTTTGAAGTCTAGTACACGAGTAGTGTTAAGCTTTGAATCTTTGATTTGAACTTTATTGTGTGAAAAACTTTAATCAATTTTGAATATGATTATTATTTGATTATTTTGTACTTATGATGAATTTTTTTTTTGATGTTTTTCAATAATTGTTCATACCTATGTTCTTGGTCATGAAGCCGTGTGCTCTCTAGATGATGAACCTCCGTTCATCCGGGGGGAATATGTTGGAAATAAATTACTCGGATCCCGCCAGGAGGCGCCTTGTCTCGTGTGAGTGTGAGCGCACGGGTTCATGGGTAATATTTCGAAGAATACTATTGGAACTTGACCGCTTAAGGCGGGTTTTTTTGCTTGTATTGGATATAATTGCTCCTGACCGCATAAGCGGGTTGAATTAAAATATGGACTGTTTGGAAGCTTGTATAGTTTTGTAAATTGTATAAATATTCGATTATGTGTGATTGGCACGTGGAGTCCTTAAGTAAATGTGTAATGAAATAACTGCTCTCCCTATATTTTGGACTTGGTGGATAAGACATCTCCAACACCACATTGCCAAAGACAATGGTGGTCCGATGCCGACATTGTTCCAACAAACTTTGGAGCGAAACTATCGTCTCAAGACTTGTTTTGTCAAAGAAAAATGACACCTAAACAGTGGAAGGCTTTCAGAAAATGGGCGTCGTGAGATTTGAAAAAAGCCTCTTTCCAAGATTGGTGTTTGTTTGGACAAAAAAAAACGACTGATCTGGTAGATTATGGGCCAACGCCTGCCAATGGGAGCGTTCCATGTGCGTCTCCAAGGTCCGTTTCCATTTTTGGGGATACACGATACGGTGGTATGGTGTGAAGCACCTGGGGCTCGTTGGAATGGAGGGAGGCATGGGAATTGTTTCTGGCACAGAGTATTCATCAAAGAATTGAAGCTGGGAGAAATCACCTGGGGCAAACACCGCATCCATTAACTCATTGTATGTCTTATTGTCTGTCAGGGTAGGCTCAGGTAGAGCTGGGGCTGGAGGAGATACAAACATAGGTGCCGGAGAAACTACCACAGGAGCTGGAGGAGCTACCATCACAGGTGTTGGAGGAGCTACTACCACAGGTGCTGGAGGAGCTACCACCACAGGTGCTGGAGGAGAGACTGCCACAGGTGCTGGAGGAGCTACCACCACAGGTGCTGTAGGAGGAACAAACACTGAGGTAGCCGGATCAGGTGTTGGCTGTCTCTGGATCCGTCTCGTGGCCGGAGCGATCCGCATTTTCTTGTATCGGCTGGGCACTTCAAAGTAATTCTTGGCCAAGGCTCTTTTAAAAGAAGCAGGTCTTTCCTCGACAGGTGTATGCGCCGGGGGCGGAGGAGGCAGCTTGTATGCTTTTTGGTGGTAATGTTTCACCTTCCGAAAATCTCCCAAGAGAAAGCCATTTTGCAACAGGGTCGTTAGGATGGTTTCAGGTAACACGTCCAACGCAAAGACCGTCTTTTGAACGGTCATCAGAATATACTGCGTTCCTGACAGAATGGGATAACTGGTGTGGGGTTCCATGACCGTTCGATGATAGAGCATTTGATCGTACGGCTCGAAACTCCTTCGATACAAATTGGGTTCGGCCTGTCTCCTCCGACTGGACGGGGGCAACTCGTAGATGAGCACGGGAACATTGGTTGTTTGAATCAAATGAATCATGCCCGGCTCCACCTTTCTCAGTCTAAACGTAAAAAAACACTTGACGATGAACATGTTGTTGAATTGGAACCCCATTCTCTTGTCGGCGTTTTTCAAAGTTCGATCGCATTTCTCATAAAGGCTTGAGAAATTTTCTCCCACTGGACGGCATCGGGATCATAGCGATTCTCCACTTGGGCCTCATGGATCATCCTTTTGAAATTGTCCATCAACGTTTTCTTTTGAAACCAGGTGGGGGAAGAAAACGAAACAAAAATACGATTGTTTTTAGGCTCCTGGTACGTGATGAAGGCTTTCACCAACCCTTGCCGGACCACATGGTCCAATGCATCGGTCTTGTCCGGAACGCAGACGGGCCGCACGGTCGACGAAGGAGCAGCTAGGAAGGCATCCATTGTGTCTGAGAGCGAAAGAGCGACTGATGAAAAGGCCCCGAACCGCTCGTTCTTTTATACTGTCCCAGACCGGATGGGGGCGGAACTTGCGTCACTAACGTTGCTCACGTGTGATAAATGGGATGGATGGGAAAGTGCAGGAGTGTGCTCATGCCTTGCGTCGCCAGCCAACGATGACATTCCTTGCGATTGCAGTACGGACACGAGCCATGCTCCTCTTTCTCATGGTTGAGCGTCACGAGGGTGAGGCGCTTCCAAGGGGACAGGATGGGTAAGCTGTTTTGAAAGGCCCGAAATTGCACCTTGGATCGGGCATCGGTGACACAGACCGTACCAATGTTGATGTAGGTGAGACATTTCGATAAGGTCTTGACGCACCACTGGTTCGAAGCGTAGGACACGACGCCGTTAGTGAGCGTGAATCCATCGTCGCGGCAACTAAAGACCGCCATCCCGTGGTGGTGGAAAAAAATTTGGGGATGGGCTTCTTCCCAAGACGAAGGAAGGAAACGTCTCCCAAAAGCAGGGATATGACGAGTTGGGGTTTTGAAATCCCGTGGTCGGGCCTCTGGAGATCTGGGATCATGCGGTCGGGCCTCTTTAGATCTGGGATCGTGTGGCCTGGCATCGGGAGAAGTAGGTCTATCGGAGTTTTTCCTTTCATCGGTGCGGCTCTGTTTGGAAGATTTTTTCTCCTCTTTGGAACTGGATCGCTTACGACATGGAGGATCCGTTTTCCGTTGAACGATCGTGGGTTTGGCCATGGAAGGCCCAGGTCGAGGAGAAGCTGCTCTGGGTTCGGTTGAACAGGGCTCCAGAGATTGGGTAACAGATTCGGCAAGGGATCTCTCAGGAGATTCTTCAACAGATTTTCCAAAATACAACTCTGGTATTTCAGCAGGTGACATGGACCGTGGAGAAGATACAGGAGTCGGGGGGTAAAGGTGAAAGAGGTACTGGTAAATCCACCTCTTCAAACAAAGCGTCAAAATTCATAAAGTCACTCATGGTTTACTCTTTTACTAACGAGTAGCAAGGAATGAGGAGCCTCAGCAGAGTGGTTGTATTTAAACCCAGCTCTCAAAAAAAAATTTCACTCTCTCAAAAAAAAAAAAAAAAGAAGAAAGTTTTTCTGTGGAGCTGTGAGCTCAAATTTTTTTTAATCTCTTCAACACTGTTGTTCCATTTCTTTTCTTGACATCAACTCAATTTGGGTCATGGTGAATTTGAAACATTTATTCCTTTTGCATTTACATTATTTTCCCCTTCCCCTCGACCCAATCTTGGCCATTTGGTTTGATGCACTCTTTTTTATAAACACCAAGCATGAAACGATGTTCAAACATTGTTTTTTAGCTTCTTTCGTCCCGTTTCTTTCCAAAGTTGGCTCAAACCCTGTGTTTTTTTAAAACCTTTTTTTTGGGGTACATTTGTAAAACCACGGCTGTTCTCCCCATGATTGACTCGTGATTAGACTCTCACGTTAAAACCGAGTGATTACATCAGAAATCATTTGAGCAAGATCCCTCAAGGCTCTTCTCAGTCTGGCGTTTTCGGTCAACAAACCATTCCGTTTTGGTCACGTCTCGTTCGGTTTTGATCATGTCCCGCTCCGTTTTGATCACGTCTCTTTCCATTTTCAACTCTGTTTCTTTGGTTTTCAACATGTCTCTTTCCATTTTCAGCACGTCTCTTTCCATCTTCAACACGTCTCTTTCGGCCCTTCCTTCGGCCACTTTGCATTTCCAGACAGCTTCCTGTGCCATTTTCATCTCCTTGATTTGATTCATGACATTTTGTTGTTTTCGGGACAACACAAAGAGTTCGTCCCGGATGCGTTGAAATGACCAGCTCACGTCCTGCTCCGCATTTCCCCTTTTCAAATACAGTTTTTGACCTCAATGTAATGTCGAATACTGAGCAGTGTGCTCTTCGGTCAGCTGGTATCGTCGGTCCAAGGGAATCAACGCAATTTATAAACTTCCATCCCGTGACTCGGATCGGTACACCCCATTTTTATGAAACCATTGGTCCCTCACGCAGACCGACTCGGATTCCCAACGGACCACATCCTTATTACGATTCTGCTCCAGGAGCAACTGTTGGATCCCGCCGGGAAACAGCGTGCATAGAAACGCAATACTATGCTCGTGCAACGGACGGTTCATGTGAAAATGAGACAGTTGTCACGCCTCCATCAGATCGTTGGGAATCTTACCGTCGCATCCGGCATTCCGTTGACTCACGTTCACGATCGCCCGTGCCAGATGGAAAGCGTCCTGAATTTTGACGCATTTCTTGGCACGGCCACTATTCGGGAAGTCGTAACAGATTTTGTATTGCCAAATGTCTTTGAACGAGCTCTCCAGCTCACATGCCACAATCATGTGGCGATGTTGCGTTCGGCCTGTTCCACTCACCATGCCATCGCAGAGGCACCAAAAGGGCAACAGGGCAAATTGGCCCCAAATCTTTCCCATTTCCTTGCAGAACGTTTCAAACGCATCATGTTTCACCATGAGATGAAACCAAACCAAGTCTCCCCGGGTAAAGCGTTGCAGGATGCCGTACGCATCTTTACCCAAACCACTCGCCTCGGTAAATTCCACAGGGTCGTCGCATCGCCACCAGTCGGGATTTTCAAACATGGAATCATAAAACCCGACATATTAGTTCATCCTCTCTTTGCGGCGACCCAACATTTGATGAGGGGTGGACACAAACTTTTTACATTCGCATGCTTCTGCGGATGTCATTTCTTCCTCCTCCTCTTCTTCTGTTTCGTCCTCCATCCCAGGCGATTCGTCCCTCGCGACAATCACGAACCGGTTTAAGCATTCCACCACATGCTTCACATTGTCGGGACGATTTTTTTCTCCGTACGCCCAACGTACCTCTCCTTTGCAAAAAAGGCACTGTTTGCGGGATTGCAAACGATGATTTTCCAATGCATGGTGGTGATAAAAATGATGGACGGTCATGTGTTCGTTGCAAAGGGGACACCGAATCGGAATATCCGATGCTAATTTCAAATGTCTGTATAATGTCTTGACCGACATGTTGAGGGGACAATAATATTTGTCTTTGTAGCAGCAAGATGAAAATTCAATGGAGCCTACCATCCAGGCGGGTTCCTTTTAAAGCCAGTTCAGAAAAAGTAAAAGGTAAAAAGTTAAAAACTAGAAATATTTTTGTTCCATTTCTCCTTTTGGTGATTTCCTCCCTTCCTGCATTCCCTTTCCTTTCGGAGGTTTTTCCATTTTTTTTCTTTGTCTGTGTTTCTCTTTTCCTTCGACCCATGGCCTGCTGAGCTATTGTTTTCTTCTTCCCCCCATTTCCCTTCTCGTTTCGACCTCCCCCTGTTTCTCCTTCTTCTTTCCTTCGTTTCGTAGGATCCCCTTTTCTCGTCGTTCCCCTCTCCTGATCTTCTCCGGTTCAACATCCCGTGTTTTACAGTTCTTTCCCTAGGTTTCCTCTCCCCTCGTTGGGACATGGGCTTTCCCCTCCTACGTTACCCCTGTGTTGGAACGCATTTTTTTACTCTTCTTTCCTCCCCTTTCACTCCAAAGTTGGCTCCAACACAGAGGTTTTCCACACTTTTTCGTGCAAATTGAGCAAAACCTATTTTGGGACATTTTTGTCCTAAACTGTGTGTACGTATAATAGGAGGACACTTTGTGTCCTCCTATTATACGTGGTCCTCCTGCAGTTGTAATCTTAAATTTTTTTTTGATATTGATCATGAGAAAAGTTTAGGAAGAAGGGTGAAGAGACTCGCGTGGAATAAACTTGGTCGGAGGGAACCATCTCACAAGTCCTGTCAGAATGTCTGGCCCAACGTTGGCAAAGAAAAGAATCCAGAAAAAGGGGAGAATGTGCCGAATGACTGGTCCCGAGCTATGCTCCTTTCCAGCCATCCCACACATTCTCTCCTTTTTCTGGGCCCTCTTTCAATCGTCGTCGTCGTCTGCCATGGGTCGAGGGCATCGGCACAGCGGACAGGTGTTGCTATGCCTCAACACGTGATTCGTCAAACAATGCACGTGGAACACATGGCCACACACGGTGGTTTTCGTCCACACCATCGTTTGCAGGCAGATGGGACAGGGTTCTGCCGCTTGGAAAACGGAAGGAGGTCAGTCGTAGGCGTACACCGATTTCAGCAGCGTTTGACCAACGCTATCCACCGATCGAGGGACTGGGGCCCGTGATCCCTCCAAGCCCACAGGAACAGGTAGTACAGTTGGGTGATGCCGTATTCTTTCCAAAGGAAATACGGGTAGGCTCCGTACCCCTTCTCGGCCAGCTGTTCCCCCCTCAGGGGGCTCATCTACCTGAGATAATTGACTACCAGTACCTCAGTGATCTTTGTTTTTCCCTCTTCTTCTCCCCCCTCTTTTTTCCCGTCATGTGTTTTGCTTTGGGAGGTTTCCGCTTGATATCTTATATTATCAAGGCGGAAAACAGACTAAGCTAACTTAGTGTTTTTTTCTTATTAATGTATTGTGTTAACTCTTGTGGAAAAAAAATTAAAAATAAAAAATGAATAAAATATTTAAATTAAAAAAAAAAATCTTGTGGTGTCTCTCTACTAAAACACTAAAAGGCCGACGGCGTATCAATGCGAGTCACATGCCCTAGCTCTGGCAATACAGGGGCTAGTACCCCTCATGCGGAGGTACCCTGAGTGGGAGACCGCATGGGCGTGATGGAAAAGGCCCTGGTTAGGAAGGGTGTGCGAGGAGAGGAGTTGCGTGCGCCGTCGGTGACGGTTCAGACGTCATCCTCAAAATGTTCCCAGAGGGAGGCAGTTGGAAGTGTGGCTGGATGGGTGTGACTCTCCATTTGCGAAATCTCCTTGGCTTCGGCCTTGGACTGTCCTGCCTCTACCTGGGCACATGTGGGGCAGATCACATTGTCCGGCTGAAACGAATCTCTCTCGGAGTTACTCGTTTCCACGTTAGCAGGAAGGGGTGGGAGATGGGTCTGGCGAGGGACCCATCAGACTAATCTATCCGTGAAATTTTTTTTTCTTAAGGCAAAATATGGATACAACTAAAGGAAAATCGTTTTTTTGGCTCCCAAAGCTATAAAAAATTCTTTAAATCTAAAATGAACCATGGGCTGACCATGGAACGTTATGATAATACAAATGTAGAAAACTCCAGCATACCAACCGAAATAGTGAACTGGTTTCTTTTTTAATAAAAGAGGCCTGAAACTTTCTACCATATCTCCTTTCTACGATCCAAAGGGAATTCGGGGTATGGTAGGAATTTATTGTTAAAGACATATAAAGAAATTGCGCTCTGGGGACATCTTGGTTGATGAGCGATTCAAACAAGCTCAACTTGTTATGAAGATGAAATCCTTGGGACCATATCAGTGACAACTTCACCACATAATAAAAGCTACTCTCATTGGCCGTAGTATCCTCAAAGGGGTGGAGAAAACGTGTCCGGAGGAAGAGATTCTGGAGAGAGAATCGGCAGGACCAGTAGTTTGTGGTGTCCGGAGGATTCACGATTAGGAGAGATGGTAAAGATGTAACACCCAGCACCTCATCTTGACCTTTTCGACTCTACCCTGCCACAGAATTCCAGGCCGCATATCTCCGACTCTCCGTCCGATATATATTCCAAACCCACGCTTTAGCAGAGATGTTTCAATTGCCAACATTAGCCATTCCAAAAGAACGCGTGTAGGGGACAATTGACGTGCGCTCGCTGTGAGCCACAGGACACGATAGTTAGCCACCACTGTAACGCTGCAGAGAAGTTAAAGTCAATTGTCAGGAAGCCACCCTGCATGCCATCGTTCTTGCCCTAAGTGGACCTTGGGAGGAAAGGAAATAGCTACGGTGAGACACTGCAGAATATGTCGTGTATCCCGAGGGCTCGCCAGTAGTCGCTTCCCATGCCCCTGGCCTGACTACGCAACAGCAACCCAGACTATTAAAATTTCAAAATCTACGCAATTTCCTGAACCTACCCCATCAATGAAGACTAAACAGTCAAAATCAAGCGCAACCTGAAAGACGCCTCAACCTAAGACTCTACAATCAAAGAAAATAAATATTTAAAAAACCCGCTATCTGCAAGAGCCCCTAATCAGACTAGGCCATTGGCCAGGTCAAAGCCTTTGCAGAGGCAAAAGAAATAAAACTTTTCGGGGAAGAACAGCGTCCCTCGCAAAAAAACTAGAGTCATTGACGGGGATGCGGTGTTTTGCCCATCACCCGAAGATTATGACTCCCATGGGGGGTCCTGAAACGGGACCTTCCACTTCAGTGCGCCCATTTAATGGCTTTGTTTCCTGGAACTGCCGTGGTTTACGACCCAGACTAGAGGATCTCAAATCCATACTATCTACGCACCAGCCTGTGTGTTGTCTTCAGAAACTTTTTCTGAAGAGTAATATATGACAACCCGCGTGCGTGGATATCATTATTAATACGACAGGTTCTTGATGTCGCATCGCAGCCTTCTTCTGGAGGTGTTTGCATTCTGTATCCCAGAACTGTCCTCATAACGTCGTTACACTGACCTACATCGTTTGCAGGCTGTGCGAATTCCTTACTCGCACATTGTCACAGTCTGCTGCATTTTATCTGCCACCTAACTATGTTGTGTCTGAAGTAGTTTAGACCAACTGGTCGAACGGTCTCCAACTCCCTTCCTTCTGGGTGACTTCCAATGGACACAGCCCATTGGGGGGTATGATGGTACAAAAATTCTGGTCGGCAGATGGAACGATTGATCTCTGATCACGGTCTCTGCCTGCTGAACACCAAGATGACGTATTTCCATGCTCCACTAGGACATTTCATTCCCTTAGTCTAGCCATTTTGTTCACCGACATTACTGCCGTCCTTTGAATTTAGAGGTTCTAAATAGTCTCTATAATGGTGATCCATTTCCTCTCTGATCTCCCAGGTTCATGGTAGTGGGGTGGGTTTGCGTCCCCCCCACTTACCACTCAACAGGCAGGTGGGATTTATTCACGGTGGCAGTTATTACCAGTACAATGGTTCAAGATCAGGATATTAATAACTCAAAATGTCACTTTACCTCTGTCGTGGACGCTGCTGATGCAGCGATATGCGAAAAAAGTGGAACATCACAGGAAGATGAGTAAATAGGAATAAGGAATGTCAATCCCTCCTACCAGGAACAAAGGAAATTGTGGGGTATCTTCAGACGGTATCCCACAACTCAAAATCCTCACCAACATAGCCTTTAAAAGGGCAAGGGCAATTGTACTCGCAGAGTAAAGGCGACATAGTCAGAGAGGAATCTTGGATCAGGTAATGCTTCATCACATCGTCTACCACAAGTCAACAGTTATGGAGAAAGGTAAAGCTGCAAACTCCCTGTATCGGGAATTTTCCATCCCGATGCACAGGAAACCTACAAATGCTGTGCATTCTTCACCTGTCGAAGTGGCCAATGTAATCGGTCACTCTTTGCTAGTGTCGGCTCCGATTCTTACAGCGCTACATTTTGGCGACAGAATCGTTCTGAGCAGACACCTATCAACTTTCAGGTGTCGGCAACCCTCCCTTACAACTGTGACTTTGACATGTAGAGGTGAAGAGCTCTGTCATGGCTCACAATACCAGTCAGGCTCTGATAATTTATAACATACGATATGCTTCGCCATGAGCGAGGATTCACTTGTCGATCTCTTTACCTATTCAACCGAATACGGAGGGAGCATGTGTTTCAGTGGCAGGAAGCAATCGTTATTCTATTCTGAAGCCTGGAAAAGTCAAGAACCCTCTCCACTATATAGGCCCTATCCTTCTGACGAGTTGCCTGTGTAAGACAGTAGAACGTATGGTCCGTCTCGTATATCAGTGGAAAAGAATCAGTACATTCCTCTCCGTTTCAGAGTGGCTTCCGTAAAGGAAGATCCACAGTAGATAACATCCTTCTACTCGAAGAGTCAGATTCGTTTCTGCTTTGTTACGGAGAAATAAATTTGGTTTCTATTTTTCTTTGATATCGAAAAGGCATATGACCGTACGTGGCTATGGATTCTGCACTCTTTACGATTATGGTCTGAGGAGGCGCAATTTGCATTAAAATGTTTTAAATTTTAAGACCATTTAAAGTACGGGTTGGTAATATTTTATCGCTTCATCTT
>BMAW01128940.1:0-12862 GCA_019974015.1 Nephila pilipes | reverse complement strand
CCAGGGTATATTTTTGTTTTCCAGAAAAATGTCTGGTTCTATTTTTCTGTAGTTTCTGGAGAAGAAGACGGCCTCTGTCTTGGAAACGTTCAGGGCTATTTTCCAAGTAGAGTACCATGCTTCTAGTTTCTGTAGGTGTTCGTTTAGTGCTTGGCCTATTTTTGGTGAAAAGTAGTGTCTTGCTAGTATCGCAGTGTCATCTGCATACATGCATATTTTTGTATTTTGGTGTTTAGGGATGTCGTTCACGTAGTAATTGAACAAGGTGGTTGAGAGGATTCCTCCTTGCGGGACTCCAGCTTCAACTTTTCTTAGATTTGATAGTTGTTCATTAACGGTGACTTGAAAGCTTCTATTGTGTAGATATGAGTTTATTATTTTTACGAGATGTGCAGGGGTGTTGTAGTTGATCATTTTGAAAATTAAACCTGTATGCCAGACTCGGTCAAAGGCTTTCTGGATATCCAGGAAGACCACACCAGTATTTTGACTTTTGTAAAATCCAGTCTTGATGAATTCCACTACTCTGAGCAGTTGGTGTGATGTGGATAATTTCGGGACGAATCCATGTTGTTCGTGGATGATGATATCGTGGTCTTGTAGAAATTTTGATAGTCTATTGTGGATTATTTTTTCGGCTAGTTTGCTGAGGATTGGTAATAAGGAAATTGGTCTGTAGTTTTCGGGTCGGGTAGGATCCTTACCCGGTTTCAGGATAGGGATGACAACAGCGGTTTTCCAGGAATCCGGGAAGTAACCGAGATCTAGCATATTGTGAATGATGTTTCTTAGTTGAAAGATGCAGAGGTGTGGCAAGTTTTTTATCATTTTATTGGTGATGCCTTCTCTCCCTGGTGCTTTTTTGATTTTTATTTTCTTTATGTAATCTGCAATTTCTGAGGCTAGTGGTGGAGGGTAATCCGGATTTCGGAAATTTTCTTCATTTTGTAGATAGTTATGAACGACATCCTTTACATTATCGTCGTGAATAGGTGTGTTTATGTCATTTAATTTGAATTGGTTTTGTAGTGAATCTGCCAAAATTTCTGATTTTTCAGTGTTACTAAGTGCGATACTAGCTGGGCCTTTAAGGGCGGAGATAGGAACTCGCTTTTTTCTGAATGCTTTGGCCATACCCCAAAGGTTACCGCTTTCAGCACTCAGGTTTTCAAGCGTGTCTTCCCATTCTTTGTTTTTGTGTAAGTGCACTTTACGCCTAATTTCGTTTTGAATTCTGTTTAAAATTTCTTTATCGGCAGGAAAGCGGGTGAATTGCCAGGTTTTTCTGGCTTTGTTTCTTTTTCTGAATAAATCCCGAAGTTCCTGTCCGATGAAGTCTGTTTGCTAGTATTTATGGGTTTTGAGGCGATTTTATGTGCACTTAAAATGTTTTGTGTGAGTTCTGCGACTTGTTTTTCAATATCCTCTCCACTGTTTGCTTTGGGGAGTGTGAATGTGTTGATTGTGTTTTCTAGCAATGTGTTTTTGAAAAGAGCCCAATTTGTACGAACTTTTGGTTCAGGGAGTTCGTATCTACTCTGTGTGTCGAAGTGGATCAGCACAGGGTTGTGATCGCTACTTAACTCCGGTAGCGAGTGAATTTGAGCGGGCCAATGAAAGTTCTTGGTAATTGCTATGTCGATGATGGAGGCGGAGTTATGTCCGTAGCGTGTTGGAGTGGGCGGGGCTAGGATTTCTAAGCCGTTTTGATTGGCAAAATTTCTTAATGTGTTACCTCGAGATGAATTATAAGTGCAGCCCCAGCTAGTGTGCTTAGCATTAAGATCTCCACAAATTAATGAAATCGGCCCTAAATTTTGAATAGTCTGAATATCCTTTGGTACTAATGAGGCTCTAACAGATGGTGGTATATACATTGAGGTAACGAGTAATGGGTTTCCATCTGTTGGGGTGAGTGCAACAATGGTTGCTTCTGCACCGTTTAGTGAGGGTGTTGGGATTTGGAAGTGTGGGAGAGGCTTTTTAATTAAAATTGCAGTGCCACCGTAGGGTTTATTGATCGTTGCAGTGGGTGTTCTATCGTTTCTGTGTATGGTGTAGTTAGGCATAGAGAATTTCATACCCGGTCCTAGATGTGTTTCTTGTAAAAGAATTAAATCTGGGGAGTGCTTATCAATAAAGTGTCGCAATTCAACATCACGACACTTTACCCCTCGGGCGTTCCAGGTAACCAGTTTGAGGCCGAGTAGGGTGAATTTTAGTTATTGTTTGTGGGAGGTGAAGCGACCACTCCCGTTATAAAGATATTAAGTTTATCAAGATCGTTATTGACTTTGGACATATTATTCAGTGCTTCAAAAAGTTTAGGGAACTTATTGAATAGGTTTTGAAGTTCACTGATTGCAGTGATGAAGTTGAAATTTCCTGGGCAATTATTAGTATTATTACTATTAATTTGGGTATTGGGGGTGTTTGTCGGCTCAAACTGATTTGAAGCTTCTGTCTGTTTTGGTGCTATGGGTGGCGCCATCTCTCTGGTGGTATTGTTGCTACAAACTCTCGCAAAAGTGAAATCTGCAGTAACTGGTCTTGATTCTATTATGGTGTTTCTTTCGACTATTTTTTGGGTTACTTCTCCTTTTTTTGGTTTCTTTTTAGGGAATAAGGGGCAGCCTTGCCAGGATGCCATATGATTTTGTTTGCAGTTAATGCAGGTTGGATTCTCAAGTCTTTCTTTTATTTCGCACTCTCCGGTACGATGGTTTGCTCCGCATTTCAGGCAACGGGTGTTCATCCGGCAGTTCATCGACGAATGGTGAAAATAGTTGCAGTTGTAACACTGCGTTGTTGTTTGTTTTTTCTTGAATGGCACTATTTTCACCATTATGTGCATTACTGCACTGATCTTATAGATGTCGAGGGCGTCCTCGGTTCTTCTCACCTCTACCATGAAGATGGGGAGGGGGAGTTTAGTTTTGAGCTGGCGTAGCTGAGCGACTTTCTGGACTTTAATGCCTTGGTTTTCCAGATCTTCCTTGATATCTTCTATTTCAGCGTGAGATGGAAGGCCTTTGATACAGACCTTCAAAGGCCTCTTAGATAAGGGCTGGATTACGTAGTATTCCGCGTTCATGTTGGTTAGCTGGGTGGTGATTCCTCTATGGTCGTCTTCTGATTCGGGGTTGATCTTAATATATTGTCCTGAGAGTTTGCAGGTTGACTTTGGAAAATTTCTATTGATGGCCTGGATTATTAAATTGTAGTTAGGAGTAAGCTTCAGCATTATTGGTTGAATTTTGGGTGGTGGTGGAGGGAGGTCGGCGTCAGCTTCGTCTGGATCGCAATCCGATAAAGTGTCAAAGCTATTGCTTACATTTAATTTATCTGATTGAACATTAATTCTTTTATTATTTTTAATGGTTTTAATAGGTTTTGAAAAACCTTCGTTATCGATGGTGCGCTGAGCTTTAAGAGCTCTGCTCGTACTTGGCTGGGCCTCGTTAGGCTTAAGTAAGGAGTGAACAGGTATCTGAAACATTGGTTACATAATGGAATATAAGAAAAATTCGATGTATATGAGTCTTTATAGCAAAGGATATGATGTCCTGTTTACAAGATTTCGGAGAATGAGTACCTTGGAACTCGTCAGTCATTCATAGAATTCAGGATTACTCGTTTCAAATCTATTGAGTTCGTGGTTACCTAGTAGTTATATTCCTGGAATAGCGGCTGGTGTTTTATTTCATTGAATTCTGGTTCCGTGTCTTGATGCCGATTAAGATCCGTGTGGCGGATATTATGTTCTTTAAATCTGGTGAGGGGTTCCAATTCCTTCCATTGGCAGGTTGTGGAAGATTGGATAGAGAAGAGAAAATATTTGATATCGTCCTTGTCACTTGATTGAGTCTCAAATTATGATGTCCATGGCCTGTAGCCCCCTGATTGCTTATCAGTATGAGGTTAATAAGAAATAAAAACCCATATAGTTAGAATTTGAAAATTTTATATATATATATATATATAAACTGCTGTTTGTAGAAAATGCAACACCATGAAGGAATCATCAGAATCAAATGAAATTCGCAGCAAATGTCAATTATAGGATATTATGCAAATTAATAAGGTTTCAGAGCCATCGCGCGTGCGCGGCGCGCGCAGCGCCCTCTGAATTGATGCTGAAAGCGTATAAATAAAGTGCTGTAGCGGGACGTTGAAAAAAGTCTATGATTATTTGTTAGTGGCAAACGTTTAGTGAGACCTGAGTATGCCTCCACGACGGAAGAATAAGAAATTCAAGCAACTTACGGAGTTTGAACGAGGGAGGATAATCGGCCTTCGAGAAGGAGGATTTTCCTATCGCGCAATAGCAGCTCGTATGCAGCGGAACAGTTCCACAGTGATGCGAGTTTGGAAGCAGTGGACCGACGAGCACCGAACAACTCGAAAAACAGGCACTGGACGACAGAAGGTGACGTCAGAGCGCGATGATCGACACCTGCTCCGCATGGCGGTGAATGATCGCACAGCTTCCTCCAGGCAGCTGGCAGCACGTTGGTCTACTGCTACAGGTGTACAATTGTCGGCTTCGTCAATTCGTCGTCGTCTGCTGCGCCGTGGATTGCGTGCAAGGGTGCCTTTATACAGGATTCCCCTCACGGCGAATCATCGACGGCTGCGTCGGCAGTGGGCTCTTGAGCACAGAGACAGGCGAGCTGATTGGCACCAAGTTGTCTTTTCAGATGAATCACGCTTCAATTTGTGGACCCATGATGGCCGTGTTCATGTTAGACGTTATGCCGGTCAACGCTGCCTTCCTGAGTGTATTATTGAACGACATAGTGGTCGAACACCCGGAGTTATGGTCTGGGGTGCGATTTCGTATCATGGACGATCCAATTTGATACGAATTGAGGGTAATCTCAATAGCAACAGGTACGTCCGTGAAGTGCTACAGCCCGAAGTCGTTCCTTTCCTTCAAGGCATCCCTGGAGCTATCTTTCAGCAGGATAATGCACGCCCACATGTTGCGCGGACTGTTCGAGACTTCTGTTCAGCACAACGCATGCAACTTCTTCCTTGGCCTGCTTATTCACCGGATATGTCGCCTATTGAGCACGTGTGGGATATGGTTGGTCGGCGTCTCGCTCGTGATCCGCGTCCTGCAGTTTCCAAAGACGAACTTTGGTTGCGCATACAAGCGATATGGAATTCTCTTCCTCAAGCAGATATTCAACATCTGTTTGACTCCATGCCACGTCGTATAGCAGCACTTATTGCAGCGCATGGTGGCTGCACCAAATACTGATTTCGGACGCTTAATTTGTTTCTTTTGTTTTGAAAATTTCATCATTTATTTGTATCAGTACAAGTCGTTTCTGCATTAAATTTCATTTGATTCTGATGATTCTTTCATGGTGTTGCATTTTCTACAAACAGCAGTATATATATATATATGTGTGTGTGTGTGTTTATTGTGTGCAAAACTTAAGGAATAATGTACATTTTAAGCAGATAACCAGAAAAAGGCAGAAAACTGGTTATTGCGGTCAGTACAATGAACACGCAATTTAGGTGATGGTGATGCGTATGCAAATGTCAGGAACAAAATGTCATAAGCGACGAGTGTGTATGCAAAATGAGCAACTTAAAACTACAATAAAAGGAAGAATGGTGGCACAATTAAAGAATTTTGCTGCTGGTACAAGTGAATTCCTTCTTGAAATATGGCTAGAAAATATCACCTGGACGACTTCACATGTCGAAGAACGATCGGAAAGCTGGAGGAGGGGCATAGTTTGACCAGTGTAGCTGAAGAGTTCAGGATCAACAAAAGTGTCATTTCAAGCGCTTCGAAAGCCTTCCAAACCATAGGTACAGCTGTTAGAAAAATTGCTAGAGGCCGCCCTAGAAAACATCTGCAGTGTATGACCGATATATCGTCCTGTAGGCGAAAAGAACCCGATACCAGTCAAGCGCATTGTTACAACTGCATTAACATCTGAGTAACTAGTGTCACCAATTTACCTCTGGCCAAGACATCTCATAAAGATGGCCCTATCTCCAACCCTGTCCAATTTGCATCCCTTTGAACGTTGGCAATCAGTGGCTGTTGCATGAGATGGTAAGGAACACAAAAACTGGATATCTCGCACTATACATATATAAACTCGTTAGACAGCATTTTCTCGATGTATGAATGTGTACTTATGCACATAACAGAGATATGATCATCATACAAAACCAGAATGAGACATGAAAAGAAAATTAGATTTGTTTTAGGGTCTAGTACCAGGAAGGATATGTGACTAAGGGAAAAGAAATTAGAAGAAGGCAAAATATATGCTAAAGTAAGTTGGAAGACTTCACTGACTGAAGGGTGTTTATGAGATTTCCAGTTTTGGAAAAAGAAATGACATTTTCTGAAGGAAAGAATTGTAATGTCTTGCCTCCAAATATTTGTTTTCGATTAACTTGATAATAAAGATAAAGAAAAAAGCAAATGAAATCACATCTGTATAAATGCATATAGTTATGAGATCATCAGGGAACTCTCAGAATGTATCCCAACAATTAAGATGACCTTTATTATTGTACTTTCCATCATTAGCTTTGAATAAAATCACTGACATATGATGTGTCATTGTAAAATCTTCAATAAGGAAATGATGATAATCTTAACGTCTCTGAAGAACTTGTCACAGTAGATGTTAAAAGGAAAACTCAGTCAATTTGAGAAAGAAAATCATGAACTCTTAAAGTAGGTGCGCAAGTTCAACAATGAATATGATGACTGACAGGCGTCATCAATTAGGTAAAATGACACTTTATAATACATCAACACACACACACATATGTGTGTGTGAAAGAGAAAGTGTATAGTGTCAAAGAGTGCTAATGTAACATTTAGATGTAAGATAATAATTGCAGTGTTGCCAGTACGTCAATCAGTTTAGGAAGATAACGATGGAATTTTCTTGGAATTTCATTGAGCATGGATTTTACTCGTAGATTTTTGACTTATAAAATGTTTTCATTAAGGGCGTCAAAATTCTACATTTTATGGGTGGTAGTCCATATTTTCCATTTTGCTATTGCATCCTCAATGCCCCATTTTAACAATTTAATTTATTATTTTGCTTTTCCGGAGATCAAAAAGGTTATAGATATATTAATATTCAATTGTTGTTATGTCATGATAGTTAATGACGGTTTTCTTTTTCTGTTCAAGAGATGAATAAATTCTGTAAGTTTTCAAGAGTGTATTTTATGTTGGGTAAGAATTATGGTGGAAGATAAACATTTAAGATAAATAATCAACATTTATTAAAGCTGATTAAAACATCGATATAATATAATACCATGTCTATGTTTTCAAACTGAATAATTCTACACGCATTAAGAGGTTTTCGAAAAAGGTGCCTTTTATTGAATAAAAATTTTCACGTTTGTTCCAAAGGAAAAATTAAAATAACTGATAGGATGGAAGTCTTGTTTCTGTTATATTCTATACAGATTTTAATCATTGTAATTCAGAATATGTTAGTGGTATTTATTGAATATTAATCGTTTCAAATATACTGTAATCTTAATGAAGCTTAAAAATATTATATGCTGTTTTTTTTTGTAAAAACTTTATTTCTTAGAAAACGTTTCTTATTAGATTAATACTGCATATTTCTATTGTTATTAATAAATTTTCTGCAATAAGCACCGCATGATATTTTTAAGCTTCTTTGTGATTACAATGTGTCTGAAACAATTAATGATCATAATGATGATAATGTGTCTGAAGTGACTAATACTCATAACGAAGTACAAAAAGCATGTTTCATTTCATTCATCAATTGTATCCTGTATTTTAAAATGGTTGTATCTGCATGTATAACATATTTCGTATCAGAATTGTACCAGTTCCGCCTCCCAACTGTAGACTTCTTCCTTTGCAGTTTTCTGGACTGCACATTATTTTATATGGTCACTAACAACACGAATAGATTTTTCGCTGCATAAGTCTCATAAATTTGGTTTGTATGAAAAAGATAAATACAAATTTAAGGTGAATGTAAGAACTCACACATATTGTATCAAACCAAAGATACTTCTATTTTCTAATCAGTTTTATCTGTGTATGTGTAGTGTTGGCAACAATATTCGTATTATAAAGGTTTTGAATTCCTGAATTGATATTAACGATATTTTAGCCAGGGCAATTCAATGAGGATATTGATTATAACTGATTCTTATTAATTATAGGCTTTATTTTGTGGATGATGATTGTATAACATATTTAAAATAGATTATTATGTATACAGATTACAATATATTTCACACATACACGGATATAAATACATCGGTGCAATTTCGTATATGCATGGATACATAATGTTTATACATAGGTGTTTATATTTTGTACATCATGTTATAGATATACTCATTACGACAATATGAGACTGATTTATTACTGTACATTAAGTTATTACCGACTGTACATAGAATCTGCAAACAAATACGTGATTTTGAAACAATACTCTTTACTCTACAATTTGGCAACTACATTGTAGTGTGAAACATGTGGAAATGACGACATTACCACCAGTTACTGGGGAATACATATATCATGGAGCCAGGAACAAATATCGTTATATGTAAACGCAATAAAAATGCCATGTTGTTGAATTGCTGTACAGAGTGTATATGAGGATACTTGTTTGTTTCGTGCATAAATATTTAGGTGGTAGGAAGGTTTTTAAAAGGCGTGGAATCGATTGAAGAGGAACAATCTGGGTGTCTAAAGATGTTATTATGAATTTGGCTAGAAGTCCCACAGTGAAGCTCAGTTTTGTAGTGTTTTGAAACTCACGAAGAGATCAGTCGTATTCGGCGCAGATATTCAATACAGACAACCAGTTCCTTCTCAGAAAATGCACCAACTCACCAGGCAGTTCTTGTAAAGAAATATTTTGTCAAAACAAGTATATGTGTATGCTGAACCACCCCACATATTCTCAGATGTCACTCTGTGATTATTTTGTTCTACAAAACTGAAGTTACTTTTGAAAGATGACTTTTTGACAATTCCAGGAGTATCTAAGCTTGGCTAATGACAGCGGGCTTTTGTATGGGCATACTAGTGGGTTACAGATGTTACTCCAGTCCTTACGTGATTGTGCCTCGTCGCTGCATTAATGCAGGTGGGATTGTACTTTGAGATATTATGGATTAATATTAAATTATCTTTGCTTGGTCCGGAACAAAATCAGCTTACATACTTAATTGTCGGACTGTGTTAAAGATGTACACCCCCATCACACATACACACTGAAGTACACACATATATTGTTATAATATTTTAACTACTAAATGCTACTCTCAATTTTATTTATTATTATTTCATAAGGAAACATTTTCTGTTATTTTCATCGTAAAAATTTATTTAATTTTAGTATTCACTTCATAAAATGTTTTAAAGAACATTTTTACGGATGAATAGACTTCATATCGGTTAAATAAAAACCGAAACACAAGGGCTGTTTGATCCTTAATCTTCTTAAGAGAAGACTAGAAGATCAAGCACAGGAAAAACTATTTATATTTATTCAACAGAAACTAGTTAGCAACAAACTATCAAATCATTGTACACAACTTCACCGACAATTCCAAGCAGTAGAATGAGCTTTCCTCAAGCTGTTTTGAGACACTGAACCTTTCCATGCCTTTTTTCACCTCTACCTCTACACTTAAGACCCCTGTGACTAAGGTGGGAATCTTTCAGTGCAGCACCCCCCTCCACCTCGAAAAAAAAAAGAGAGAGACTAAGCAAGGGCTTACTCGAGCGATTGTTCAAGATCTTCGAATCGGAAAACGATTTCCACAAACGCAGCTTCTTCCCATTTAACACCAGGGTTGGTTTTCTCAAAAGAAACGAGAAATCTCCTTTTCTTTTCTTCTTAACAGTACCTGCTTCTTTGCCACTTCGTTTTTCCTTTTAAATCATTATCTTTGAGTACCTTTTTAGAGCATGCAGAGGCTTTCTTCATGCACCAAATAAGAACATTCGAGTCAGTTGCGTCGTTTGGAATAGATTAGTGGGGAGGGCAGGAAATGTTAAGTCAGAAACTGTTCTAGAATGCTGGGAAACACAGAAAATAGTTCGTGTAATTTTAAAAAGCTTAACTTTCTTCTTTGAAATTTAAAATGATTAAGTTTGCAGTTAGGGTAAAAAAAATGACGTGACTTTTTTAAGTTGGAAAAGCTAGACAGAACGTTTAAAATAACTGCGTCTGTGTTTTTTAAGACTTAAATTCAAATTAAATGAAATAACAAGTCTAGTCTGAGAATTTTAATTCTTTTTAATTTAAGCTTTTAAAGCTTTTAACAATTTTTTTTATAAGACTAAAATACGTAAACGTAATTTTTAAAAGTTCAAAACAATTCTAAATGAACAAAATATAAATTTCTGAAAGAATTAGAAAATTTTTTTTTTATTTTTTAATGTGTTCAGTATTATTTGAGAAAAAATTCTTTATAAGTGGGTGATCTAAAAATGATTGAAGTAAAATAAGCTGCTATTCACTATAAAAATTAATGTATAATGATTCTTCTTTGTTAATGTTACAGCTTTAAGTTTTATAATTAAATCCTTATTATTGAAATTAAATAGTATTGGATAGAAATTTATTCATTGTGATTAAATTGCTTTTAAAATTGAAATTATTGCATTATTTTTTATCATGTGATGTAATTTTTTTTATTAAATTAATATATTTTGAGTCAAAAAATATATATCTGTAAAATGAATATGAAAAATTAAATTTAACAAATAAATTTTTAAGAAAATTAAATGAAAATAATTACCTTAATTGTTCCATTGATTAAAGTTATTGAACATTCAACATTACTAATTTTGAAAATGCATACATACATTTATTAGTTTAATATATATAAAAAAGAAAAATCTGAAAAATAAATTATTATTTTCAATAGTTTGACTATTAATACTGCTTTATTAGTTAAGTAACAGATAATGAAAAATTAATTAAAATGTTTAGCTAACTTATTAGATTACTTTGTGTTAAATGCATTTTTAAATAAATAGTAAAGAGTAAATACTAAGTACAATTTTATAGTAATAGTGAAGTGTAAACACTAACTTAGTAATTTTTATTGCAAATTTTGGTTAAAAAAATTACAATGTAATTTTTTTAATGTCCATCAAGAAACTGCCAGATAAAATGTAAAAAAATGCATTTCTATTCAAATCTGGAGAAACGACCCCACCTGAAAAATAAATTAATAAAATGAATTTTGAAATTTTTTTATAAATTTTATAAGCAATTTTAAATATTTTACTGATGTATAAATAAATTTATTTCCTAAAATTAGATTTTAATCAACATTACGGCGATAAGCGGATACAAGCGATTGTATTAAGCCCATTATTTATAACAATGAAAACAACCAAATTTTCTGAAAATGGGGGAAGAAAAATTAAATATAATTTTAATAATTTACATCTGGAATGCACATAATTCACTTTTAAGAGATATTGTTGATCCATCAAATTCTTGCTACATTAGAAATTCACCCACATTTCATAACACAAAACAGTGAAACGTAATTTTAACCGTGAAACGTAATCTTACTTGCGTTCACGGTAGCCTGGTGGTCATAGTCTCGGCCCTTTTCGTCGATTCGTGGGTTTGAGCTATGATTCTACTAAAGACCCATTATTGTATCGGAGTTGACGCATGTTGAATCTGATAGAGGGCAGGGTGTTGAAGTTTGGAGTGGGAGGAGACAATTCAGGTGTGTCCTCGTCGTGTGACAGAGGTTCAAAACTACGAGGTCTGTTGCCAATAAACCTTATGTTGTTTCAGTAGGATGTTAATAAGTAATATCTCATCGCTGACTGTATTGCTTTTCAAGTGTTCCTTAATATTATACTACGAACGTGGTTCGAAAATTATTGTGTTCGGAATGGGAATGGAATAAGTCACTATAGGATTTTTCATTCATTATTTTTCCTTTCTCTAAGAAGTTCATGAGTACGAACTTTTCGCCAACCGCTGAAAGTCTTAACCCCAATCATTCCGGTTGATGAGACCACCTTTGCTGCAGAATCGCCCAAAACAACCAATTATTCTGATTGTTGCTGATGAATCTAGATTGACAGTGGAAACACAACACTAACTGACGACGGGGCAGCAATCAAATTTTACTTTGGAGTAAATGGCTGTCAAATTAAAATTAGCATTTGAATCAGTGTTTAATTTATTTTGGAGCCATTCAACAAATGACAAGGTACAATGGTAGCACCCAATTGACTTAGAAAGGCAATCTGTCTTCAAACATATGTAATTTTTGAACCACACTCTTACACCTGGGTTTGAAAAAACAATCTTCAGTCAAAATGATTTGTTTTGAGGTAGCTTCCCACTAAAATTACCCATCGTACTCATGGTGACAATTACGTAAGCAATCATGGAAAATTACGTTAGATGACAAATCGACACTTGAGTTGGTATTTTATACTCCTAATTAAATCACATGAAGAATTTGGGAGCCAAATGAGAATAACGTGCAATAGACTTCATATTCTGACAGGATTACCATTGCACGTGAATGATGATGTGGTAGTTCTTGAGGGTATATTTGTATATTTATGATTGCTTTGAATATTTATGCATTACATATACAAATAATAAATTTGCATGATTTGCATAGCAAAATATTTGCTTCATTTTATTCGAGAATGGAAAAAAATCATTCACGGAACTTAATTATTTTTATACAATTTCGTTAAAAAAAAAAAAAAAAAAAAAAAAAAAAAAAAAATGTTTGTGACACCCACCAATACGACTATTTATTATAGCTATCGAAACTCAGTAAAAATTCAATCAAG
>BMAW01128937.1:7210-24258 GCA_019974015.1 Nephila pilipes | reverse complement strand
GTCTTTTTAAGTGTTTTAAATTATTTTTTCATAGATTTTCAGTATATATATATATATATATATATATATATAATTATATATATAGAACACATGGATCACTAAGTTCCGAGAGTTCGGAACTTATTGATCCATGTGTTATATATATACAGATTGATCAATTTAAAAGAGTACCCGGTTTTCTTGTGTTGCCTATAATATGTATACTTCAGCATCATTACTCTTATTTAATATGTTTAATATGTCTATATTTAATGTGCGAATATTTTTTTTCCACTTTTTAAATCCGAAAACTCGTTTTTGAAGCTTAAATTTGCGTGAAATCGATAACAATTTTTAATCCGAATCTGCACTAATGATTCGAGTAAATCGTCGGCTTCTTTCAACGTTTTTGTTATTTTTTGTTTGTTTGTTTCGGAAGGCTCAGGCTGTAAGATTATGAATGGCAATCATAAAAATCGTCTGTATGAACTAGTTTTCTGATTTCAAATTTTTATCTCTTCACTTGAGATGCAAAATAGTTACTGCTAGTGACTGCTGATATTACGGCTAGTTTCAGCAAAATGGAGCCACTCCACTCCCGTCAAACCTATGAGTGAAAGTGCTTAAGGAATTCGTTGATGACCGTTTAATTTCAATAGGCCTTAAGCCAATGTCTCTAGACCTCACCCAGTTAGATTATTTGTGGAGGTTTCTCAAAAATAGGGCTTGCCAGAGAGGTCCTGCAAACATCAATGAATTAATACAAATCATAGTTGAAGAAATCTTGTCTTTAACAACAACAATGTTGCGAAGAGTGTTGAGTTATTGGTTCGACGTGTTCATGTTTGCGTTCAAAATGGTAGCAAGTATTTTCAACATTTGCAGTAAGGAATGATAATGTAAAAAGAAATTGAATTAATTACGTTTATCAAAAATATAATTATTACAGGATTAAGTAACATTGTGCTTCTCCATTTCTGTTTTAGCTCACAAGTAAAGTTGTAACAGTCCAACAATGTTGAAAATTGTCTCTCCCTCTTAAACAATGTTCAAACAGTAATAAATAATATTTAAGTGTTAGAATATTTGCCACATCCGTCAGACTTAAGGATAATAAGAAAAACCAATGGGTACACTTTATATATATATATATATATATAGGTAGTCAATGAATATCACGCCATGCGTATCCCAAAAAACTGACGGCATGACTTTGCCAGCTGACTGCTGCGTTTTCGGACGCTTCGGACGGCTTTCGCCAGCTTTGTGCCACTCAGATGACTGCCGCTTCGACTCTGGAGTGTAGTGATGTATCCATGTTTCGTCCATGGTCCCGTAACGACGCAAGAAATATTTTTTGTTGCGAGTAAATAGCGATAAACAGCTTTCTGAATCATCGACTCGTTGCTGTTTTTGTTCCATCGAAAGCAATCGCGGCACCCACTTGGAAAAAACCTTTTTCATGCTCAATTTTTCATGAAGGATACTAAATACACTTCCATATTATATCTGTGTCATCTCAGCAATCTCACGGAGCTTCAGTTTACGATCTTTTATTATAATTTTTGTCACTTCACTCACATTTTCCGGTGTAACGGCTTCCACAGGTCTACCCAAGCGTTCCACGTCATTTGTGTCGGTACGACCACGTTTAAACTCGGCAAACCACCGACCAATCGTTGCTTTTGATGGACAAGAGTCCGGGTAACATTTTTCAATCCATTGTTTCGCTTGCACGGTGTTTTTACCCATTAAAAAACAATGTTTTATCAGAACACGATTTTTCCATTTTTAAACAAATCAAACGACTTTACTCCACCTCGATAACTCAGCTGTTTCTGGTCGATCGACTTAAAATTTTGACACGTTTCAAGCAAGGTTAGTACTCTGAAAGATCTAGTTACTGGTTTACTACGAGCGCCATCTCTAGGTTAGATCTCAGGACTATTGAGATCCATGTATATATATACACGACACTGTAAGTAATATTGAGTTCTTTAGCTATCTGCGCTAATGATTTGCCTGCCTCAAGTCTCCCGAGAATTCTCCCTCTCATTCCGTCCTCAATGAGTTTGTGGCTATTCATTTTATCTGATAACTTATAAAATTTACCCAACTCTAGAGAAACGCATAGCAAAAAAGTCGTACAGCACTACCGGCACACGAATCGCCGACAATCCTTCGCTTATATCCCCTCTACAGTCACATCTCCGCAGACTCGCTCGTGTACGCTTACGTATTCGATTCTGAATATTTTCAGAATTCTTCGTCGGCAGGATTAGTACCATTGGTTCAATACGTTTTGTAAGAATAGACTTAATTTTTAATTTTTTTTCCTTTAATTTTTCAAATTTGCACGCGAGTATATATGTAATATAAAATAATTCGATATAAAAACCAACGTTTTTAAAAATAACGTTTTTATATGGTAGCAAAGTATATTAAAGAAAATTATTGAAATATTAGTTAAAACTGTTAGTTATTTTTAACTTTAAAATTTACTTAAAAAGATACATTTGTGAGCATATTAAGAAATTCATAATACTCATAAAATCAAAACATGCATTTGAAAGTTTGTAAGTCATTTTATTAAAAAAAAAAAAAAAATCGCCAAGTTTGGTGCCAATTTTTGAAATCGCGCCAAGTGTTTGGGCTAAACTGCATTATTAAAGAAAATATGAGTTAAAACTTGTCGCAAACGTCTAAATATTGCATTGTTAGGCGAGTACGAACGATTCTCAAAATTTCAAAGCTCTAGCTTGATGGGAAGTTGGTTAAATTAACGATCGAAAATTTGATGACACACACACACACACACACCAAGTGAAATTCAGAAAAACGTTTTAATAAAATAGGAATTTTGTTGAATATCATACTTATAGAAAGGGTGTAGCCAGAGCATTTTACTGTACATCAAATGTGTATTATGAAACTAAAAAAAGAAGTGGTGCATTTTTTTGGAACATATATATATATATACAAGGCGTCGAGTTCATAGCGACCAAATTATGCTAAGAAGGTGCTTTAAATATTCTTAATACACATGTTAATGTGGAATATGTCCACCGGCAGCTCCCATGTAATTGACTGCTTGTCAGAACATATTGTTAACCCTATCATTCAGGAACTGTTTAGGTAAGTTTGTAACGGAATTTATTACTAATCTTAACTAATAATAGCTGGAAAAAACAAACACCAGTTATGATGATAACCAATTAATTATCTTAAAAGTTATGATGATTTAATTCTTGTCACTTATATTTCCTCTTGCTTGATTAAACTGACGAAAATAATGTTTAGGACACTAATTTAATCTATCCCTTACCAACTTCCTCGGGTACTAGTAAGTAGATAAACTGGAGTTGAGGATTCAAGTTCTTAGCAGTAGTTCGAACACCTCTAGGTATCACTTAGAAATGCTTAAGGTTCTGATGTCACGAACAAATTAACTTTAAACAACTGTTATTATTCAAATATTTTCTGCATATAAATGTAATTTATCTAATTTACTCGTCACGCTTAATAATTTAATCTGATCAACATAAGTCCTGTTGCATTTTTTTGGGAGGAAGTTTGAATTCAAACACAATCTGAAAGAAACTCCAGTTAATTGAAGGACAAATCGCAATAGAGCCGTCAGTTTGTTTATTGCTCATATAGAGAAATGTATCACCAAACGCAACACGGAAAATATGAAAATATAGCAGCAGAACTACAACAACGTATCTATAAGTTTTAATAGTCCCATCAGGAATTAGGCAACTCCTTGAAGTTCTTCATCATGATGTCGACCTATACCATTACAAGTACCTAATCGATGCTTTTCGTGGACATTTTGGGGTCCGTACGCTCTCACGCCAGATCAGTTGGTGTTTATAGTCTGATGGAATTACTGTCTTCCCAGAAGATAAGTGGTTTTGTGACACATTTTAATATCGTCGATACAAGTTCAAACGTAGCTCATTGCTACTTTTTTGTATGTGCAGTAAGTCAAAACTGACCATCTCTAACAGCATGAGTCGCATTTGACCAGCTGTATTGTCACTGTTCTGATTCGCAGTGGAAACAATATAATTATCATGGGACTCCATGGATAACTTTCCATTTTGTGTCTGCCATACATTCCACATGGTCTTACTAATGCTTAAATTCAGGAAACAATAATGTTAGATTGCTGATTATGTATTGCTTAACAACATCCGTTATTATCAACATTCTTGCAGTTTCCGGAATTCATTCTTAAGGTAAGGGACTCACCTGAAGTGTTAAGTCACCTAAAGTAAATCTCTAGGACATATTCAAAATTTTATATCATTTTATTTAGTCCTTCTTAAACTAAAACAAATTAAAATTAGCACCAACAAGCTTTAGTCCCTTATCGGCGTTGTCGCACGAGCCAGGCACACGCATAGCAAACATTTGCATGCATAATGTCTTTTCCACTGCGTCACACAATTACGTAACTTTAATCATGTTAACGTGTTTGATTTCGAGGTTGTCAGATGTTGAAATTAGATACATTCATAGGTTTTTGTCTACGAAAGTAGATTTCGTAATTAAAACCAATCGTTCAGATTGAATAGTTATTTTAAAAATCAATGAAATTTAAGGCATTTATTTTACACGCTTTAAAATATGTGCCATATATACATATCCTTTACACAATACATTTATTCACCGAAGAATTGAAACACCGCGTGATTTGAATATAAAAGTATAATTTGTGTTATTTTAAATATCAAGGTCACAATGAAAACATTAGAAAAACAACTCAGGATAGGAAACAAAGCAGATGTTATATATTCGTTCCGGAATTAAGTATAGAATCTATACAGATTTCTACATATAAAAGCATTAACAGGCACTGAAATAATAAATAAAACGTAGAAGCATATGTAAAATATGGCAAATAAAAGAAATTATTATGTAGCAGCAAGAAAACTTTCCATTTCAATTCACTGTGATACATGACTTTTGCCATATTTAGTAAACAATATAGGAATACATTGTTGCTATACTATTTGATGCCATTTCGATTTTCCAATCGCATACATCGTGAATAATAAATATTGTCTGCAATCATGTGATTATAATGAAATATATTGTTATGTTCTGTCGTCTGATACACAGAGAGGAAAAATATACTGGACGTAAATATATATATATATATATATATATATATATATTAATTTATAAGAAAATATACGTTATAGTTATTCGATAATTTTTTTCTATAAATATATAAATATACTACATTACTATAATTATTATAAATAATTAGTATATATATATATATATATATATATATATATATATATATTAATAATTATTACAATATATTATATTTATTTTAATTTATGTATGACTATAGGCTATGAAGAATAAAGTAAAGAACTGTAATTTATATTTAAAACATGAATTTAAGAAATTTATGCAACTTATAGCGAAGTTATACAACAAGATTTATATAAAGACTTACTTTTTTTAAAGTAGCTCCTATGATGGAGGATAAATTAATGATTCATTGCAGACTTAATATCCTTTTTGCAAATCATTTAAAAAAATTTTCAGAATTAAGTCTTTATCTATGCATCATGCATCTTTATCCTTGGGGTAGCTTATTGGTCATGGTTGGTCGAAAGCTTATTGGATAGAGTTGATTTCATCGAGTCCTGATTCCATTAAAGACACGATGAGTTGCGCACGATAAATCTGTTAAGGCTCTAAATTTCCCTTTGATAAAGTGTGGAAATACGGAGAGGGATATACCAAGTCTGGGGTCATCCTCGTCTCTTGAGCGAATGTTGCCAACAGCCCTCGTGTTGCTTCTGAGTGTGATGTTGAAAAAACAATTAATCAATCATTGTAAGATATGAATTTAACCATTTAACTTAACCCTGCATAACTCGCGCAAGATATCACAACACCCCCTCCCCTATTTTTTCAATGTAGTTTGTAAAAAGGTTAATGGAACCCCTTTATAACTCAGTGCGTAATTTAGCAATTGATAACTGGTATACATCTTACCCACTATAGCAGGAACTTTTGCAGAAAAAAAATAACTATTTTTGAGATCATGAAAAAAATAAAAAATAAATTCCTCCAACGATTTTGGTTTCAAAGAACAAAAAAGTTTATTATTCCTCCATATTTGGTTTCCAAAAGGAAACAACAGTTGTGTCATACACACCCAAGAAAAGTAGAAATGTTGTTCTACTTCCAACAATACGTAATGATGACACAATAGATTCATCTACAGGTGAATTGAAAAAATCTTAAATAATCACATTTTATAATTTAAGGTATCCGCCTACCTTTAAAACGCACGCGCGCGCGCGTGTGTGTGTACTGGGGAGTTATAATTAAGGTTACACTATTCAGAGGCCCGTAGAACCTGTTCTTATTATCAGATTTTGATGAAACTTGTAATATATGATATATGGACAATTGGAAAACGATTTCTGCAATAAGAAATT
Organism: Nephila pilipes; assembly: GCA_019974015.1. Classification (NCBI taxonomy): domain Eukaryota; kingdom Metazoa; phylum Arthropoda; class Arachnida; order Araneae; family Nephilidae; genus Nephila; species Nephila pilipes. The sequence goes on along the minus strand of BMAW01128937.1, from coordinate 17,803 downwards.
AGTACAAATTTTGACCACCAGGTAGCTTTAATCGAATATTCTTGATGCAAATCCGTAAAACCTCTATATAAATTTACAGTCATAGCCAGAGAATCATTCAGCGTCCGTTTGTAATCGCTAATCATACCCTTATAAAAGAAAAGATCGATCTTTACTGGTAAAACTATTTTATCAGAATGGCAGCAACCACTTTGCTGCTCTGTGTAAAAATCGTCGTTTCAAGGATCTGCGAAAAGGCCCCATATCGAGGATTGGTTTGAGGAAGATGATCATGAAGTTTAAAGAGACTGGAGATTTGGGTGTGCTGCCCAGAAGAGGACGGAAACCGGTTGGGACTGTAAATGTCGCAGAAGTCGCTACTGCTGTGTTTGAAAGGTCCTCTAGTTCCATCTGTTCTTCAGCAAGTGATTGTTCAATGGAGATTCCGTGGTCGATAGTACGAAAAATTCTGCAATCCATTTTAAAATGGTATCCGTATAAGATTCAAGTGATGCAAACGCTGAAACCTCAAGACCACAAAACACGCATTGAATTTGGTTGCCAATTTTTGGCGAGAATAGAAGTCGATGACACGTGGCCCAGGAACATTCTATGGTCAGATGAGGCACACTTTTATTTAGATGGATCTGGGAATAGTCAAAATTGCCGCATATGGGGTACTTCACCACCTAATGTGTCCTGCATCAACAACCACTGCATTCTGTTTACGTGACTACTTGATGTGGATTTACTGCTGAATTTATCCTCGGACCTTTTTTCTTTGAAAATCTCACTCAACGAGGTCCTACAAGATGCTCTGCCACGAGTGCACGGTACATGAACTCCTTCAACAGCAGGTCATTCCTGCTTTACAGGAACGACAATGTTTGCAAACCACTATCTTTATGCAAGATGGAGCAACTGCTCACATTGGGCGAATGTCAAAGCACTGCTTAGTGCTAACTTAGGCTATAATCGTATAATATCCAGCCATTTCCCAGCTGCATGGCCTTCTCGTTCAGCCGACTTAATTGTCTGTGCTTTATGGTTGTGAGGATTTCTAAGAGACCGAGTTTATGAAGGAGGAATTAGGACTTTACCGGATATAAAAGCTAGCATTTTAAGCCATCTGGTTAAAATCCCTCGTGAGTTACTTCGAGCTACCATTGAGAACGCTATAATGCGCTTTCAGCACGTTATTGATGTCAATGGAGCACGTATTGAGCATATTCTGTAATTGTGTAAATTTTTACGATTCAGACGTATTTTTTGTCCTTCTTTGTGCACCCCATTTCTTCCTAGTGGTCAAAATTTCAAATATTTTTTATAGCCGAAACCTTTCCCCTCGTGGTCCATATAGCATATATTCTAAGCAGAACGAGTTCTACAGGCCTCTGACTAGTGTAACTTTAATTATAATCACCCGGTATGTACGTATATATACATATATATCCGTTCACATACCAAGAAAAATAACTAGATCAACAACAACTAGATCGGTAACATTTTCGCTTAATATGCGAAAACTAAAATGACTTTTACTCGTGAGTGTAAGGATGAACTTACACTCACGAGTAAGAAGTTCCGAAAACTAAAATGTGCAATTTACCCCTTAATATGTCGGAACTCAAAAATGACATTAGAAAAAAGCTGCTTCTATACACCTCCCTTCTACGTTCCATTAAGTCATATGGATGGCCGGTAAGGGCTTATGCGGCTAAATCTAATATTGATATACTAGAACGATCCCAAAATTCCTCACTAAGATTAATTACAAAAGCAAACTGATACACTAGAAGTGATTATATTCCACCTTCAAAGAATATATCAAAAACCTATCCATAAACATTTTCAACAACCTCCATTCCACTGAAATTGAAAATATGATAAATTTAGAAGAATACATCCCTCTACCAAGTACCAAGAAACCTAGAAGAACTCTTTTAAACTCTCATCAACCACCATAATTTTATTAAACATTAAAAGCCAATCAACTAAATTACATTTAAAACAGTTCATACTATTCATAAAAAACTTAATTCTCCATGGCCGCATAGCCTTTACCGATAGTCCACACCCACTCTCCTCCTTAGTATTCGCAGCCAACACAGGAAGCCAATAGGACACCTCCCCTCCGCCCTCCTGCATCCAATGAGAAAAAGGACTATCATATCCTACCGCCTCAGACAAGCAGAGACCCAACTTTACCAAAAATCAACAGTATGAGCCTCGATAGCCAATAGGAACTCTTCATTTTACCAATCAACCAATAGCAGCTAATCTTCTCATTACAACCCAACAGAAAGTGTAGAAGCCATCAATTGCCAAGATTCCAGATACTGACTCTGTCTAGCGCAGACAAACGATCCTGAGCGCATTTTTCATACAAGCATACTCTTTCTCTTCTCACCTCTGGTGATTTGAGATTTCTCTCTTGAGGGTTCTATTATTTGAGCTGCACCATGGATCCGTCCATGGAGATTACTAAGGAGAGTGATTCTCCTCCTCTAACTACTAATGATGCTACTTCCGCCACCGGTATTCAGACGGAAACGACCGCCTCACCACCACCACGTCTTGACCCTGATGCTTCTTCTGAAGAAACCGAAAGGTTCTTCGTTGAGCATTCGGAGGGTGTCAGATTGTAAATTGAATTACGAGATCGCTATGCCCTTTGGGCAAAAAAGCTTCCTGCCGCTTCCTCACAGAAGCCTGACGATTTTACGAAAGCTCACGCTGAGCTAGGCATTGCCTACGCTCAGCTCTCCGCAATTAAAGGGAAATTAAGTGTCCCAATCTTCAAACTTCCGGCGACCGCCGCAATCCTCGACAAAATTATCGAGGCGGCGAAAAAGAATGCCAAGAAGCGAGCGAAGAATTCGGCAAAACAAAATGTCGCCCGTTCTCCAGCCCAAGCACAGGAAGTAGGTGTGGCTACCACGAAAGCTCCGGCTCAGGGAGGGGCCTCACTTCCAGCGAGCCAATCAAAGAAGCGTTCTGCTGATGCGGAACAAAAAAGGGTAGGAAAAACTTTCCTGATCTCACCACGGTCCAGACAACTAATACTACTGCAATTAATACCTAAGGAGATGAGATTACTGATCTCAGTGAGGAATAGGACGCTGGGGAACCAGTGAACCCCGCCACTCCTGCAAACCGCACCAAAATTCCTCCATTCTTCATCACGCCGAAGGGTGATTGGTGGCAACTCCTCAACTTCGCACGTTTAGAAGCGACATCGCTGTACAGCAAACTAAGCGGCCGCTTCCTCCGTCTCACTGTCAACCATGAGACGGAATATAGGAAACTAGCGAACTTTTTACGCACGGAGGGCGTAGAATTCAAATCCTATATGTTAAAGGCTGACCGTCCTTTGAAACTAATTCTCCGTGGCCTCCCTTCTACTACCGATTTAGAAAAAGTCAAACAGGAGATTGAGAGCGCAGGTTTTACTGTTCACAAAATCTTCCGTTTGAGTAAATTCCAGACTAAAGCACCGATGCCCCTTATTTATTTTCAAATCCTAAATAATCTACACGCTGAAACCATCTATGTTATAACATTACACCGACATGTTCGGTACGGTCATCAGCATTGAAAATTATCGGGGCAATAAGCGCCCTTCTCAATGCTGGAGGTGTCAGGTTTTTTTTCACTCCTCTGAGGTTTGTCACCTCCCTATTAAATGCGTAAAGTGCGCAGGGGCTCATCGAGCTAGGGACTGTCCAAATGATTTCGACACTCCTCTTAGGTGTGCAAATTGTGGCGGGGAACATGCTGCGAATTGGCGCCAGTGCCCCCGTTTTCCCAAGGGTAAAAATTCAAGCCCTAAATCTAATGTTAAAAATCAAATTAATAAAAATTTAAAAACTAAAAATCCGGCCCCTAAGCCTAAAATTGTTAACTCTCCCAAGAGCCAGCGTCCTCTCGAGAGTTATCGATAGGCCACCCCACAGGTATCATACTCTCAAATTTTATCCGGACAGACTACGGTTCATCCCGCCTCTGTTTAAAATTCTACGGCTTCCCCCAGCTCCGGAAATTTTGGGGAAATATTCCGAGCTGTAATGGTTATTGCCAGTGACGCGAACGTCGACAAGCAACTTTTTGCTCGGGCATTCCGGGAGTGTCTCCCTGCCCTCCGCCAGGTCACAGCGGCTGACGACAAGGCCTGCATTATTGTTGAGGCCTATGTCGCCCTTAAGCACGGGCGCGCTTACCGCGTCCCACCCCAACATTAAAATTCAATCGTGACGTGCACAACATTTCTCTTTGGTTCTGGAACGCAAATGGTCTGCGTTCCAAGATTGACGAAGTTAAGGCTACACAGTACCCTAAAAATGACAAATTTATCGAAAAAAAATTTTTAGCATTTTCCTGTAGCCCATACATTTGGGAATCATGGCCCCAAATTTTAGATCCATTAACCAATTAGTTTTTAAGATATTTGAAGTTTTCTGAGCATTGTCAGTCACTATTTTTGACAGCTGAGGGGGGCGTGATTAGTTTCGGTTTCATTTTAAAGCATTTTTCCATTCTTAAATTTAATTAATTACTGATATTTTTTAAATAATATCGATACTTGCAGAGAAGTAGATATTAACTTCAACTTTCACTACTAAAATCATTTATGTTTGTTTATATTTTGAGTTCTTGATGTGCTTATAGTTACTTAGCCAAAATTGATAAGAAAAGGTATTTCTCAAGACCAATATTTATTCTGCATATAATTAATGTCACTTAAAAGCTATTTTAAATTGTTTAAGTGAAGTTTTTTCTGTTGAGAAAATGCCACGGACAAAACTTTCGCAGCTTGAGAAGAGAATCAACATTTCTAAGAGATGGAGTACTGCTGATAATGACAATGCTAAAAACCTGCTTTAGTGGATATAACTACAAAACTTCAGAATACAAATGTCTTTAATACTTCTGCTACATATAAAAGTATCTTTCAAATTACATTATAGTGGATACTGAATGTTTGTTTACAGATAATTTTGGAATATTTTTAAGCAATATTTGCCATAGTGTATCTTTAAAACTTTGCTATGGTCAAAGAAATAGATTTGCATATAAAGTGAATGTTGTATGTGTTAATTGTGACCAAACCTAGAGTGAAACATGTTCATAACAATTAGTTGATGCTATATTACATCAAATATCAAATGTTAGCAAGCATCAATTTTTTAATGTTCCATTTGATATAAATATGAGATTAGTGCAAGGTATGTTAAGTTTGTGACTTGGCTACTCATCGTTGGAAAAATTCTGCATGCATATGAATTGAAATATAATGTTTAGTAAAACTTTTAAAAGACATTATAAGCCAAAAGTTCTGATTGGACATCTTGTTGGGTCAAATCAGCCGTTGCTTTATATTCGTAAAGATGTCATTGAGGCGTAGGGCTCAAGGAATGATAAAGATATAGTCGGTATTGGAATGTCATATGATGGAAGCTGGTTGACAAGAGAACATACATCAACGTCAAATATCGGAATAGGATATGTTATCGACTTGCTGACTGGCTTTGTGATAGACTACGAAGTAATGTCAAAGCGGCGTGGAGAATGTGAACCGACTAAATTTGAGCTTGGAGAAGAAAGTGCTGAATTTCGTATTTGGTACAAAGGACCACAAAATGTTTGTAGTACAACACATGTCGGATCATCTAGTGCAATGGAAGTAAATGCAGCTGTGAAATTATGGGAAACATCTGAGAGTCTAAGTTTCCGGGACACAATCTTGCTCTTTGACTCTTGGTGTTTTTACCAGTTATCATTAGCACGTGGAAAAAAATCAGGTATTCACAAAGATTGGGTAAAAATAACAATCAACGAAGAATATTTGCCCAAAATCTTGCCTATTTATCAGCGATTAGCATCAACTGAATTATTAAGCACATGTGTCAGAGGTTTGACACACAATTCTAATGAAGCATTACATTCGATGATATGGGACAAATATTCCAAAGAAAATACAGCTTCTAGGAGTCGTGTTGATTGCCATGTCGAGTGCAATACCTGAATTTATTGTTGCAACATTAAAAGCTCTAAAAACATTTCAGGATGCTAATTGAATTTGAAACAAGTTTGTCATCAGAACATTTAGTGTACTTTCCTGATTATAGGAGAACCTATTTCCGAAAGAAAATAAAATCTGCAAATTTTAAAGTTGCGCAGAAAAAAATAAAACTTGCTAAATTGCGTCGATTTAAAATTCAGAAAAAATTAGGTGCTATGTACAAACCTGGTAGTTTTTAACTTTTTTTAAACTTTTATTTATATCAGTATTATTTTTTATAAGTGTATTGTGTTTTAAAACTTTTGTGAAATTATTACGTTAACTTTAAGCTGAATTATCTGTCATCGTAAAAAATGCTATATCGATATTTTGCAAAAACATATTTTGAATAAATAAAAATATTTGCCATAATATTTAATTAAAGTAGTGTTTTCATATATTATATAAGTAGTTAAATAATATATTAAAAATTTAGATCTTTGCAAGTATTATTAGTTTTTGTTTTATGCCTTTAAAAACTTTAAATGCATTTTTCTCAGACTTTTATTTTTGAAGATGTAAGTGTTTTCTAACCCCTAAGGCTTTTTTTCTGTTCAAGATAGAGTCTTGAAATTTTTTATACATACTGAGATATATGTGTTCTATAAAAGTTAGTATGGATTTAGGTCTGGGATCCCTAGTTATTTTTTTAAAAAATGTTAAAGTTAATATTTTAAAAAATTTCCTGTTTTTTCCAGGTTTAGCTAGAAAACTAATTATTAAAAATCAACAAGGGAACAGATTTTCAAATCCATACTAGCTTTTGTTTGCAATAATGTATGAAATATAAATCACTCAAAATAATTAAAAAATTTCAAAAATTGTGTATTTTATAAGGGTTTAAAAAAACTTCAAAATTTTTAAATTTTAAAATAAGGACTAGTTAAATTGACTTTTTATTTTCAGAATCAATTTAATAATATAGTATGAAAACAATACATAAATTACTTTTAATATTACTGTCTCCAAAAAAATTTTGTGAAAAAGAGTACCGTGTAGCCTTAAAGACTTCGTCACAGAGCATCATTTTGATCTGTTTTTGGTTCAAGAAACAAAGCTCCAACCGGGGCACGAACCCCAGATCGCCAACTATCGTCTTTACAAAAACGATAGAATAACTTTAACTCCTCGTATCGACGGAGGTACCACTTTATACTGTAAAAGTAATTACGAACACTGCAGAGTCCTCTTACCGAGGTTACAGTATATTGATGCAAATGCTATCGAAATTAAAATTAATAATTATCCACCACTGCGAATAATTTCTGCTTATACTCGCTATACCCCACACAAATGTTACTTTTTTCCAGAGGAGGATTTTATTAAACTTCTAAATTCTGGTCAAAATGTAATTATTGCTGGGGATATGAATGCCAGTCATAAAGACTGGCATGATTCAGGATCGAACAATTTTGGATTTAAACTCAAAAATGTTATAAGCAGAACTCCAGGAGCTAGGGTTGTTGCACCATACACCCCTACGCACATTAACCCTAGATCCCGACCGGGGGCTAGGGATTCTATTATTGATCTTGCAATCTTTAAAAACATTCCCTTTAATTATGATATAAGAGTCATTCATGATCTGAGTTCAGATCATCTACCGGTCATTTTGACTCTTAACACTAACTCTGCATTTTTAAAATTACCAGAGCAACTCTCTACCAATTGGGGGAATTTTAAATTTATTTTTAATTCAAAACCCCTCCCTATTCCGGAAACCTCCAGCAACGAAGATATTGAAAAATCTATCGAGAAAATTGGTGAAACTATTTCTGAGGCACTCAATTCTCAATTCGGCCTCAATTCCAAAATTTAAACCTCCTCCTCTGAGACTCCCTATTGAAATCAGAACTAAAATTTGTCGCAAAAATTAGGTACGGAGAGTCTGACAAAGATGTAGGAATCCGGCTCTTAAATCTGAACTCCGTGCACTCAGCAATGAGATTAAACGAGACATTCAACACTTTTCCCAGGAAAGATGGGGAAAACACATTGAAGGTCTCTCGCCTGATACAAACACCCTTTGGAGGGAAACCTCCCGACTCAAAAAGCCTTTTCACACCATTCCGCCCCTGAAGGGTGCCCTAGGCAGTGTTGCTGTAGCTCCTATTGAAAAGGAGGAAGTTATAGCTGATAGCCTTCAAAAGCAATTTGAACCAAATAAAGACGAGAATCCCAGATTCTCAGCTCATACTACACGAAAAGTCCAAAGATTTTTGGCCTCCCCCACTTGCCTAGACCTGGATCCAGTCCAGGCTAGCGAAATTTTGGACTTTTTTCACAAAACCAAAATTAAGAAGGCTCCAGGATTGGATTTAATTTCTAATCGCATTCTTAAAAATCTCTCACTTAAATTTATTTTTCTTCTCGCGCTGCTCTTTAACTTTTTAATGGAGAACTGCTACTTCCCCAAGGTTTGGAAGATCGCCGTGGTAGTCCCCATTCTCAAGTCTAATTCGGATGATTCGAAACCTCAAAATTATCGCCCCATATCGTTACTCAGTTCGCTGAGCAAAGCATATGAATACGTTATTTTGAATCGCTTGGACCAGTTCTGCAATTCCAGGAATATTGTTATTCCGGAGCAGCATGGTTTTGTTCCCAAGTGCTCTACAGTAACAGAGTTACTTAGAGTTACTGAGACGGTCCAGCACGGCTTTTCCAATAAAAAGGCCACGGGTTTGCTTTTTATCGATATTGCCAAAGTTTTTGGTAAAATTTGGCACGATGGGCTTATTTCCAAGATGATGCGACTTGGAAATTCATACCAGCTTATCAAAATTATTCACTCGTTCCTGGAATCTCGTAGTTTTCGGGTTCGAATCGAAAATTCTGTCTCCTCCTTTCGTCCATTCTTAAGTGGAGTCTCCCAGGGATCGATTTAATGTCCAAGAATTTTTTCTTTGTAAGTAAATGACATCCCGAAGGCTGCCAACATTCACTTAGCAATGTATGCTGATGACACTGCTATTATGTCTCAAGACATCTGCAATCGGAAAATACTTGCATGATTGCAGAGATACATTTCTCGTTTACAGCTCTGGCTCGTTGACTGGAAAATTAAAGTTAATGCATCTAAAAGCGCTTGCCTCCTCTTTAACAAACAAAGGTGTATCGGCAATTAGCCATCAGTCACCATTTTTGACCAACCCGTCCCCTGGGTCACTGAATATAAGTACCTAGGGTTAATTCTAGACTTCAAATTAACTTTTGCCCACCACATCCATAATGCCCATCAAAAGGCTATCGGAATGAGCAGTTTTCTCACTCGCTTGATTTCTCGTAAGAGCAAGCCGGCGATCAGGCACAAAATTTTGCTCTACAAGTCGATCTTAAGACCGATCATGTTGTATGCGTCGTCTATTTCGGCATCTGCGGCAACCAACCTTCTGAAACGACTGCACGTCTTTCAAAATATCCACCTTAGGAAAATGATAAATGCACCCTGGTTTCCGGAACGAAGTCCTGCATAAAGAAGTCCTGCACTTCCCAGCCCTAATTAGGCTGCGAGCGCATTGAAGTAATGCATTAGTGATATCCTGCTTATTTTTTAAAATTCAGGACTTCACATCGATAATTGTTAATGCCCCATGGTCAAAATGGACCTCGCGTAACACTGTCGATCACTTTCAAAATTTTTAAAATCTTTAATTCTTGAAAATTTAGACACTTTTTAACTTATAATAGCATTTTCCTAAGTTTAGAATCATTTTTAGTCACCAGGCGTCGCTAGTGGCGCAAAGCTGACTTCTGCTTAATTCTTTCTTTTCAAACTCATCTCCTCGCGTTTTAAATTTTCCCTCAAAATTTTAAACTGCATTTTTCTCTAAATTGGTTTCGGTACGGCATTTCTTTTTATTTCAATTTAATTTTAACTTAATTTTACCTTGTTATAACCTCTCAAAAACCAGCGGACGACAGCTTTCACACAGCCGTTTTCGACTGCGAACTGAAGTCCCACCCCTAACAGCAGCAATCGGATGATTATATTGAGTGCTAGCCTGAGCAGGCGTTTTACTCATGTTTCAGCTGGGATCTTTTTTTAAAAAAAGCTCCTTAAGTAAGCGAAAGAACAAGCAGATTAAAATGCACCGAAGTGCTTAGTATGAGATAATGCGAAGGTTTAGAAAGGAGGAATAATAAAAAATAGATAAAAAATCATTTTTTAAAAGTTTTTTTTTCTCCTCCTCCCGATAAAGTCAGGTGGAAGAACTGTATAATTTGTTTAAGCAAACAAATTAATTTTTATGTTTTTTGTGTTTTTTTGTAATTATAATCTTAATCATAGCTCGTTGGAAAGTTGGCTAAATTAACGATAAAAAGTTTGATGAGACAATGATACATACACAGACAGACACATACAAAGTGAAATACTTAAAAACGTTAAAACTAACTAAAATTAATTAATTCACCCGGTTATTTAAATGGTTGGAAGGCAGTTTAACCTAACCACCCTTGGAGATAAGAATTATTTGGCAGTATTTTGCCAAATGTGGCTACCCTGGTCCGTTTTACAGACTTAACGTTCAGCAAAAAAAATCGGAAAGTTT
>BMAW01128931.1:0-73633 GCA_019974015.1 Nephila pilipes | reverse complement strand
TCGGTAGCTAGTTCCGGTTACGTATCTACTACATAAAAGAGAAAACAATATAGTATGAAATTAAATCAGCAAAAATTCACCCAAATAATACACCTGTCTACTCTCGATATTTAAATGGTGTTAATGGTTTTATATATGTTTCGTATTGTGAGCTATATCATCTCCGCAGATTTTTCTTCTTCTTCCTTCTTCTTCTTGTAAATCTTTAATTCTCAGATTGTACGTCTTCTGCATATTCTTCGTAGCATCTTTTGCTTTAACTCTGTTCTTCTATATTTGTAATATGTAAGCCTGGGCTAGTATTCTGACTTGACATAATTATATAGACATTCTTCTATCTGTTTATTTTCTTTTCTCTTTTTCGTAAAATACTTCTAATCAGCGTGGCGATTGATAAACTTCAGTTCTTCCTTCTTTAAAAATAATTCTCGTGGTAACATCGGTGCCCTTATTCGAAGCATGGCTTTCTATCATTTTCTTAAGTTCTTTTGATCTCAGGATCTCTATGTGATTCAGTTCTACTTCTTCGACGTTTTTCCGCTTGTATCTGCATTAAGAATGCTTGCTTTTCATATTTAACAAATTCTACACCATTCTCGTAGAGTTGATTGATGCTCTTTCTAAAATATCTAAACCTATGACTACTTCGTACTTTAGTTTTGTTGTAGGCTGTACCAAGTAAGTGAATAGTTTTTCTTCCATCCATCTGAAATTCTTGTTCGAAAAGATCTATCGTTGTGACTTGAGAGCATCTGCCTATGCCTGTTAAGAGAATTTTTGATCGCTGGCGTTTTCGCTGGATCGATGATTCTTCTGCTGGTATTTTCTCGTAGTAGACTGGCGGTACTTCCGGTGTCGATAAGCGCAGTAATTTTCCTTGTTTCCATATTATTTCCTTGGTGCGTAGATTTTTCTTGACTGATAGTGGCAGCACATGTTGCCGTTGACGCTTGTTTCTCTCGTGAGGGGTCGTAGTTCTCTTCGGCTGTATTTAGCTCTTTCATGAATCGTTGAATCTTCTAAACCTAATTCATTTGAGAGGCGTGATTAGAAACATTTGAATTCAAATACATTTCTCTGCCGTGAGTTCGATTTTCGATCGTCGATTCTGAGTTTACGTGATTTCCTTCATAACTTCCGTGACTGAGATTGATGTCATCATGGTAGCAGGTGTAATTAATTAATTTGCTGCAACTTTCCAACTTGATCCTCACTGCTCAAAACTTTCATTGGCGATTCAAACGTGAAATTATTTCTGAAGCTCACAAAATCTTGTTTTCCCTAAAATGCGTATTAACTGGCTTTTGATTTAATGTTCTCTAAATCCTTCGCCTCTTCGAACTTTTCACTAATTCGGCTGGCGATTTATCGTTGTCCGACCTAGAAAATGTTGCTTAAAGTCTAAAAGGCTCTACGTTTCATTTGATCTGAGATGATCAGTTTCCTTAATTCTTCAAAGATTCGATTTTTAACCTGATGTCATCCGTATATGTTGCAAGTTCATTACAGTAAAAATCTGATTCAAGTGTGGCTATAAACTTTTTGATGCATTTGTAAACTCCCAGCGAAACTTTTCTGGCGTTAATTTAAAATCTTTTAAGCAGAAGTTCTTTACGGTCGTAGTTGATTTGCTATCTCTCTGGTTCACGTGCGATGATGTGAGAAATTTCGGACAGTAAAGAGTCCTAAAAGATATAAGAAACCCAATGTTCTTTGGAAATTGTTAATCGTTGCACTTGACGTTTCAGATAAGACTAAATATAAGCTAATATCTTCTTTAACTTCATATTTATGGGTGGAGAAATTTGGTCTTCCTTGCCTAGTAATTTCAGATAACGTCGGTTTCGTCAACCGTTGAGTATAATTTGAGTTGATTCTCTAATTTTTAATCACTCTAAGCTCAATTTCATGTTGATCTTGATAAATTCGTTTCTCTTCTATAGCCGCTCTAGACATAACTTTTCTTCAAATTCTTGTTTTCGTTGTGCTTCGGCTTAAGTGTTTCCAAGAGCTGTTTTTCTTCAAGTCTTGTTTCGTTGTTTCAAAGCATAACTTTTCTTCAATTTCTTCTTTTCGTAGTATTTCAAGGCGCAATGTTTTCTTCTTTTTCTTCTTTTCGTTGCTCTATTATACTCGTAAACAAATTTTTAGTGAATTCTCATGTATTCAGTATCTTTGTTGATTTAAGTCCATAATTTCTTAACTGTCATTGAAAAATCAGGCTTTAGATCTAATTCTTTCGCTAGGATAAATATAATCAAACGTCCTTTAGTGAGGTACGACATTTTAAAATTAATATGAGAATAGTTAAATAGAATCAATAAATTTGAAAATTTATACTCTAATCGTTTTTTGCGTAATAACAACAAAGTGATTTTAAAATACCACGATTATTATGAAATTTGAATATCGTTTAATTAATTTGCTTAGATAAATGTATATGTATCAAAAATATATATCTAGAATACAATAATTAATGCAAGGATATTTGAAATGTCATTGTAATATAAATAATATTGCAATAATTTGTTAAGTACACCTTTTTTAAAAAAATGAATTATTTATCACTTATCAATCTGATTCCTTAGTTGGAAATTTTCCACAGACTAAACATTGTGAAGAATATAAGTAATTCAATTGGAACCAAAAAAAAATGTTCAGACATGCAATGAAATAATCATAGAAGAAAAAAATAACAAAATCATCTATTTTGAGAATACACTTTCAATTAAAAGCGAATTTAGAATTCAAGGAGTAAACCTATTTTTTTAAAAGTAATAGGGTATCATTCATTGAGACTCAGTAGAGACCAAACAGTTGACATGTTATTTGAGCTACACGGAAAATATCTCATGGAAGGGCAAAAAATTATGCAGCTGCCTGGAAGGATTATTGTTTACGTTAACTGACTCGAAATCTAATTATATGCATTTATTCGTTTCTGGCGTGAGAACGCTGACTGATTTGATATCAAGGCATACACACACAATAATAAATAAAAAAAGACTTGCTCCTAGATTTTGAACTTAAGATGACAATTTGAAAATATATATGTATAAAAATGCACTTGGAAAATATTACGTTTAATTTACTTTTCTTCAGATATTTCTTCTTATAATTAAAAAAACATTACATGACGGCACTTCATTAAAATTAGATGATTGTCCGAAAAAAATAAATGTTTTACAATTGCCATCTTGCGATAGAAACTTGCACATTAATATAAGCTGGATTTTTATATATATATTTAAAACAAAGCTCTTACACAGCAATCGACAGCATTTACAAAAGGAAAAAGCTTAAACAGAAACACACATTTAGATTATCACTAGCACAAATAAATAACTTGATGCGAAGAAGCATTTGATAGAAAAACTGAGGTTTCTACTTGTAGGCGGGACACTCGTCGTCGTAGGAAATCGTGGAAATGGACAGGAAGGCACACATTTTCTTTTGTAGAAGATACGTTGTCTCACTGGACACTGGCTATTCTTGTTGAAGATGCGTCGTCGCTGGTTACTATTATTTTGTTGATCGGGCGAGCATCAATTTCTTTTCTTCATGTAATTCTCTCCCATTAATTTGTGCAATCTCGGTCCGATCTCATACATTTGAAGGAATCACTGCCGGAGCCGCTATAAATTTTAGTAGTGGACAGAAATCCCCATAAATTTTGTAGAATGGGGGTTGATGGAATTATTCATCGAATCTACGCTGGTTTTGCTCTTATGCAATGGGCTGGTTGTGTCTAGGGGGGGGTAATTTCGGATTCCATGTAATGTTGTTGATGATATTCAAGGATGAAGCTTGCAGTAGCTTTACTTGTTTATTGAGAGAGATGATGAAGAATGATAATTTACACAATGAAAATTATTAGTAAGTTAACCAGTTCATCAGATAAGGAATGGAATGCATGCCTCATTTAACCCATATTGTGGCGATGGACGTTGGAACGCGCTCAGGGCGTTGAAGTTTTCGACACTTGAGTAGCGAAAGAGAAGAAAGCGGAGAAAGTGGCGGCAAAAGAAGAGAGCGCGAAAACGAGCTGGATTTGTTCTCGAATGGAGTGGCGCTACGCTAGGCTTATCATGAAGCTCTACGATTCGTGGCGACATCTATTGAATATCGGAGGAACTGGTTTTACGATGCAAAGATAAAAATTAATTTGCTTAATAATAATAGTGGATGGAAAATCTACATATATATATATATATATAGTTATAGTTATATATGTATATATGATTATATATATATATATGTATATATATATATAGTTATAGTTATATATATATATATATATAGTTATATATATATGTATATATATATATAGTTATATATATATATATATATATGTATATAGTTATATATATGTATAATTATAGTTATATATATATATATATAGTTATATATATATATAGTTATATATATATATATATATATATATATATATATATATATATATATATATATTAAATGTTAAAAGTTGTTACAAAGAAATAAAATTATGCTATTGGCAACACCAGATCACATTTTTTGTTTTAGAAGATTTTACTGGCAACAGACAAGAAATAAATTTGGTTTGGTTCCAGATGTAAAAAAACAAAAACGTTGAAAAATTATGCATGTGAAAATTGTGCATATAGCATGTTTTGAAAATTATGCGCAAATCGTCTTGATGTCTGAAAACAAGTCTATCTTTATTAATAGTCTGCAATACACGGTATTTTCCGATTAAACCCAGCTTTTGCGTTAGCATTTTTAATTACTTTAATTGGCAGGAGGAATCGATATCAGACTCAAAGGTGCTGCGTTTTCAATGCTTTCTATTGGCAAACTAATTGGTTAGCATAAGCTGACAGATATGTGCGTTGATAATGCACAGATAATTAAAATTTGCATCGATTTATAATTTTAAAACAGATTCAATTGTATGAATATGGGGTCAGTTCTTAATGGGTATTATTATTGTATTGCACATTTTCCATTTCAGAAGATTTTAACTATACTTCAAATACAGAAAAAGTTTGACTCTAAAGGCATTATTAACACAATTGTGCATTTCAATATAAGTTACTTATGTAAAACAACGGTATTATTATAAAAAATAAAAAATATTCAAGAAAAATTTTTAAAACCAATTAAAAGTTTTTTACTTTCATAACTAACGCAAGAAATAAGTATGATTGCTATTAATCAAATTAAAGGAAAATATCACAATATTACCTCTTGGTGTAGCAAAACTGACCCAAAACGATTAATTACAGTCTATTTATGAGAATCTATAACACTTTCAATTGATACAAAATAATCACAAAAATGAATATAAAAACTTTTTCAAAATATAGAATTCAAGAAATTATGTCTTCAGAAATTAAAAAAAACACCTATTTAAAGAGTATTTAGTTCAGTTGATTTGAGTGCGTAAAGTGAAGTTTGAAAAATGTAATTATTAAAATTTCACATTTTTAAAAATCAGTAATAACTGAAATGTGAAACGTAAATTTACTACCTTTTGTTGAGTAATAAAACGTTTTCATAACAAAATCTTTATAATTAAAGAACATTACGTGAAAGTATTTAGAAAAGGCTCAATATTATACAATACATAAAAAAAAGTTAAAAATAAAATTTTGATAAAATTCCATGAAAGGAAAACAAAAATAATGAAGATTCGTATAATTCTCTTAAATATTTTTTGTCCGTATCTAAATTTTTTAAATTCTTTTTTTATTACTTTTCATCTTATATAACAACTAAATGTCTGCTTATTTTACAAATACCATAGAGCAAGCTTAAAGCATTTAAAAATATTAATTTTTTTTTTATTTTCTCATATGATCAACAGTTACGAACATGATAAGGAAGAAATTGAAATCCATCACCACGAATAAATAATAAAGTAGTATTTGCTTCCACATAAAAACGAGTGAAATAAATTTATCTGATGATGGTTAAATAAGATAAATAATAACTGAAGAAGGTTTAAAATTAGGAAGAAATTGTGCTTATGATGGAAAAAACCCAAACTTTTATACCATAAGTGTTAGAAACAGAATTACGATATATGGAAGAGTGTCAAAGTAGAGATTTAGGTTTTAGGATCAATCAGAATTTAATGCTCAATTTTGAGTGGCAACGATACAATGGTTGCTGGTAAATTATTTCTGGCTGCTTTTTTTTCAGATCCGCCAAGTTAACCGCGTCTGCTATTGAGACAAACTAAATTTCATTCATGAGAGATTTTTATTGCAGTGAGTTGTATTCGTACGTGGTTGCATTTTCATTTTTTTGAAAATTGAAGCTTTTCTTAAATAATGTTGTATTATTTTATTTACTGATCTTTTTTATTGTTTGATTTCATGTGTGTCTTAATTTTTTGCTTTTTAAATTTTCAAGCTTCTGCAATTAAAGTATTCAAAAGAAGAGATTCAGAAACCTAATATTTTACTTGCCAAATTAAGTTGCTTATTGAAAAAATAAGTTGTCAAAGCTATTCTGTTATCTTATTTAAATGTAAATTCAAACCACCAGTAAACGTGAATCAATTGCAAAAAGAAACAGTGAAATGAAACTAGAAAGAAATAATTTGGTTACCCTCTTAATCATTTCAAACTAGCAGTATACATTTAAACGTACTAGTAAAGTTAAAAAAAATTGAAGAGAAAAGCTTCGAGATAACTTTTAACTGTCAAGAGAGAAGTAAAGAAGTATTTAAAATCAGAGCAATTAGTATTATGTAATGCAAATAGCTTATTTAGGAAGCCAACTGAATCTTTTACGCCCCGAATTTGTTATTTATGTAATTACACTCAAGTAGTTTTACATATTGAGGATATTAAACTACGTTTTTAAGAGATGAAATCATTGGATAGTTATATATTTGATGAGAAAGTAAGAATTCTTTCAAAAAAGAGAGCAAATTTTCATAAAGGATAGCAGTAGGATAGTATAATTGATGCATTCAATATAAAAATCATACAAGGAGAGATTCCATCGTGGCACGATGTTACCTCACGCAAATTCTGGAAGTTGGAGATAATCTTGGAAACTTCTTTAATTTTAACCAACTTAAGAATGCAGAATTCATTTTCATTCCCATTGATATGTCTTGTCATTAGGTTTTATTGAGTGGCTAAGTTAAAATGTCAAGAGAGATTATTCTTTTATGATCCTTTAAGTTTCGAAAATGATGGTAGGCCTTTAACAGATTTATGGAGAACAATAAATACTTTGCTACATGAGAAGAACAAGATAGGCATGTTTCATATCCTATTCATCGAAACAAACTAATAACACATAGTTTTACTTATGTCGAACCTTACAAATAGATATTAAACAGAGAAAACGATAATTTGGATATAAATGAATTAAGAATTTACATGTTTGATTTTATTGCAGGTAAGTGTTTAAATAATATCATATATTAACATCAGATGAGTATTTAACACTTGTTATGTGCAAAATAAATTATATATACAATAAAACAAGTTTATTCGTGTAGCTTTTTTATTTATAGAAAGTATTAAATAAAATGAATATTATTATTCTGTTTTTATTTGTATACTAATAAAATTCATTATTATTTTGTGCTGTAAAATAATTGTATGAGTTTTTTTAAAGTGTGGGAATATATATATCTACTGAAAACCTGACTCTTATTTGGAAAAAGTTAATGCATTTACACAGCATTTTCACGGGTGACATGGAGAATGGTGGAGATAAACAAGTTGTCATGTGATATATTACTTCAGGGAAATATTTTTAATTTCTCTTATTTTCCTGGATCTTATATATTTTATTATGTTTGTCAGTACCTTATTACTGAAGACGCACTCATACATATCGGAAGAGCCTATATGAAGAGAATGCTAGATAGAAGTTTCCATCTGTGTTGACATTATCTCATGTTATAATTGCACAGTTGTGAAAGACGTTCTGAATCATTACAATTTGTAAAATGTAATAGATAAGTTATATTTATGTGAAAAACTAACTACATAGTTTTATTTAATGTTGTCTGGCTATGATAAAACTTTCTTTAACAGTCTTCGTTTTAAGACTATCACTTTAAAAACAATCTTTTTTTTGTATATCTCTATTTGGTATTATTTGCAAACATTAACCAATTTTGTAATTTTATCAATTTTTTTTTGTTCACATTAAAGAAAGGAATAAATCTTGATTATATGAATATATATGTATATATATATATATATATATAATATATAATAATATTGTGTGTGTGTGTGTGTGTGTGTGTGTGTGTGTGTGTGTGTGTGTGTGTGTGTGTGTGAAGCTGTGTGTGTGTGTGTGGTGTGTGTGTGTAGTATATAACATGTATGTATATAGTATGTCTCCCTGACAGTGTCTGGAAATTACCATGGATAAATCACAAAATTTCAATAAAATTAAAAGAAATGCTGCTCAAAATAATAACTTTATTAACATTTACAGGGTTAAAGCAAATCATAAGGAAAATGAAAATGCAAATCATTTCGCCGTAGAAATCACACAGAAATTTTTGCTCCATACTCCTTTTTGAAAAGCATGGCTCTAGGGCAGCATATGTATGTTTTCTATTCATATTTTTAATGAATAGAAAACATACTAGAATAATTGTGGCACTGGGAAATCATATCTTACAATTCCTTTACCTACAATTAACAGAAAATTTAAGCTACTAACCAATATATACTTTCTTGATCAATTATTGGTTTTCTACTCCGTCTTAAATCAATTTAAAGTTAAAAAGAAACTTCCCCAACTGTTTTGCTTGTCTGTTGGACATTCAACATCTTACACATTTGATTATTCATGTACTCTGGTCGAGCAAAAACCATCTTTGCTAACGAGATACAACAGATTAAAAAATGTATTGAGTAATTATTTGCATTATACCGTATTAAATTTTAAAACATTAATGCATAGCTTTTGTCATAAAATCTTTATTTTTAGTGATTTTCAATAATCAGTGCCACTTTGGTCTAATATCTGACAGATGAAAAGAATACTGCAATATAATTTATTCTATTTCAATACCTTTAAATGAAATTTTAAAATATTGGCATTTATAACAGTTTGATTAGAAAATGAAGGTGCAATGAAAGAAAAGTAAATAAATTCCCAACATTTCATGCTTCTTCTAAAAGTCGAAATCCATCACTTTTTTTTTTATAATGCGTAAAAAATTATCTCGAAACAAGATTTTTTAATTTCATCATTTATTTCTGAAATAGGCGGAGCTTATAAGTTTCATTTCCATGGGGGGAAAAAACATCATCTACATCAAATACATTTACACTCTAAACTTTTGCTTTTGTAATGCAGAAAGCAATAATCATCCTCAGATTTCTCATGGAGTTTTAGTCCTCTGCCTATATTTTAGGAAAATCCAAAATTATATTTTTTATATTAGTATCCATAACAGAGTGCAGTATACGTAAAACAAGTACCAATCAAAGCGAGAATCGTACTTCTTCTGAGAGGAAGAATATTATATCCTGTCAGAACGAAATCACAGTTAATTGCAAAATCCGCCGAAATTGCGTTTCTTCTTCGCCAACGACAGCGTGATGATGAAGCAACCTCGTGTGCCTTCTGGTGAAAGCTGTTCCAGATCTACTCATCTCGATTGGGACGACCCGCTATCACAGAGTTCTGGCTACACATAATATACTGCGTTAATGAGGTAGTACAAGAAATCCATTTGTAACAATTTATCCAAAGTCCCTACACTTTTGATTAACAATCCTCAGTGTAACTGCACATAAAACATTAGCAAAATTACGAAGAAAATGGCACCGACAAAAGTGTCTTGAATGTTGTCACAATGCATCATATACCTTTTTCTTGCTTTTAGATGTTAAGTTGCTGGAGTAATCAAATTCCTCAAGGCGAATATTCTTCGATTTGGTCTGTTAGAGATTTGATGTAAATAAAAACAACGCCAACACGAGAAGTATAAAACACAGCCACGATATTTGTTATGGATGGATATAGCATATAGTAAAAACAATCTTTACAATTATTAAGACAGTTATTATCATATTTCTAATTGTATCCGTATGTGTAAAAAACTGAAAGTAGAACCTCTGTTATGTATGTTAATACGGCAGGAAATATTATTGTCATAGAACAGTTGACAAACAATAAAATCAATTTTTTCGCATAAAGTTTATGTCTCGAAAATTTCTAATATGAGAAAGTGATATTCTTCTTTTGGTATCGCATTCCGTGCAAACCACTGCACTTGACACATTATAAGCTAGAACTGACTTCAAATCGGTCGAATCAGTGCCTATTATCATAGAAATACTTAAATCTACATACGTGATAAATACTAATATATCAAATGCATGGGATGAAAAAATGTGTCTTTTTTTTATTTTGGATTCATAGACGAATCCTGCCCATAGCAGAAATTTAAATAAGAATCTAGAAACATTTTCGGATGATTCGTTTTCATTAAATCCCGAAATTGTCGTCTCGAATGTTATTTGCGCTTTGTTTTTTAATTTAAGGTAATGCATTAAACCATTAAATCTTGACATATTGTTTCAAATATTCGATCTACAGAATTTCGTTTACTGTTTAGCGTTTTTTGGAGCAAAAGGGAAGCTCTTCTTTCTGAAAAAATTCTTAGAAACTTAAGAAAATCTGGAACTCATTATAGAAAATTTACTTACGTAGAATATCCATTGTTCCTTTCTTTAACATTAAGTAACATTAAGATAACACCATCACTCGTATTTCATTCTAAATATACTATAATATTAAAGAAATATAGCTACTTAGAAAAAGACCAAACTCTATTGAAACTATTCGAATGCATGGATCAACAACAAAATTCTGTCTAAGCCTACTTTAATTCCATTTGGCACTGAAAAATATAATTTTTTAAATACCAGTGAAAAAAGTAACTTATATCTTGCCTAAAAACTTTTGTGTTTGTATTAATCGGTGTCAAAACTTTCATGCTTTTTATGATTGCTATCGGAAATCAATATTATATATTTTCTAGTTTCCTTTACTCCGTTGGTCGACAAAAATAATGAAAAAATAACAGAAGATCAATTTCATTATTTGAATGCAATTTTATGTTTGGTAGTAATCTCTATAACGAATATTCTAAAGTAATTGTACCGTTTTTTTTAGAGATTTGCTCTTTTCATAAATATTGTTCATATGTTCAATTTAAAAAGTGGTATTTTTTTACATAGTTCAGTACCCATAATTTCAGCGGAAAAATTTCATTCATCTGGGCCATTCCGTCTTAATGGTAATGTACACACAGGTGCATACACACACAAGCTCGTCCTTTTAGTGATAAAAGTTTGGCTTTGAACAAAATCTAATGCTGTTTCTCCTGCCCCTCTTTTAATCGATTTAACAAAATCGAATTCCATTGAATTATCATAAGAATGCATATCTTTTGCGCAGAAGAAGGGAGTTAGAAGGGACGGGGCTCGAAACATGTTACCAAAAAAATATCTGAAAATTTTATACTCAGTATATAAATATAAGCATGCTTATTTCGCCTTCGACATATCAGAGAACTACACCAAAAGTAATGGACAGTCAAAGAAACACACTTCCAAATTCATATATAATACATTAAAATAATCCTACAAACGTAATATTCAAAAATTTTAAAACTGCTAACTTTTTCTTTTTCAGTAAAAATTTCCTACGGTAATAATAATAACATGCAGACAATTATCTTTCTAAGAAATGAGAGATGAAGTGGAATTTCGGTAGGAAATCTGTAGAAAACTGTCGCTCACACAAAATATAAAATTGATTTCAAAAACGAAAATTCGGTAATTTAGCATGGATATGTTTTTGAAAATTAGGTTAAAATCCATTCGGTAAAGCTTTTAATTATATATAACATCCTGCTTGAAATGTTTCATGACTTTAAGTTGTAAGTATAGTACGTCTCATAAATAAATAAAATAGTGTTTATTTAGGAAATAATTAAATTAAAGATGCTGGGGCAATAAACAATAATAAATTATATATATAATACCATGAGTATAAAAGGGAAATAATCAAAAATTTGCTCGAATTGTATTAAGTTAAAACAAAAGTGAATTAATTAAAATTTGGTACCTCCAAAAGTATAGAGATAATTGTAATAAATTCAGAATCATAAAATTTATATATCCTAAGTACTTTTCCAGTGACGTAATTCCTGTTGAATGTGAAAAAGGAATCACTTTATCGATTTGAACTCTATTGCAATATCTGAGAACTCACAAACAGACAAAATTGAAATATGGCATTTAAAATGTGAAGGAATGAGAGTTTCGGAATTTTCCAAACACTAGCAATACAGCAAATTTGCAATGCATATCTTGTAGCACATCTACAATAAGGAAGTTCCCAAGCAAACCGAAGAAGATATCTCGATGGCAAGATAGAAAGCTTTTGCGAATTGATTTCAGTCAAAAATGTATGTTCGCCAAATTTTCAATAGCATACTCATTCCATCATCCATATTTGCAAATACTGTATGGAACTCTCAGATAGTGGCGCCTTCTATTGGTACGAACTCGGACATGAAACCTCGCTCTTCCACACTATGGAGGTAGTTCTATAATGGCATTAGGAGTGTTCTGCTTTAACGGTGTAACTGTTATATATTTCGCATAAAGTCTTCAATGTTCAGAAGATTGTTATGATTCCTTTTTAGCATATTTGCATCTATTTGGAAAAGTTATGGGAGGTAATAACCTGATAATTCTACAGGACAGCGCCTCACTTCACATCTCTACATGAACTAAAATATAATTCAAATGAAATCAAATTACCCTTGGTGTATAAAAAGGCGTGCGAATAAAATGAAATTTTACCAACCAAGTAAAAAAAACTTAATATCGAACTATTGTCCATATTATGTAGTTTTACTGAGGGTTAAAGTTTTTATACATGTGATTTGTCATATATCAGGCCGCATGGTATCCATGAACTCAAAAAAAGTCATTAAGTTACCAATTTTGAGAATGCTACAAAAATACGTTTAACTGAAAGCAAATAGAACTTCAACATACCGTTTTTATATAAGCGGTCATTTATTTATTTATTTTTGAAATTATGGGTTCCTTATCTCAACAGGAAGTGTATAAAATCATTAAAATATTAATTATACTTATTTCTTTGAGTGAGCAATAGATGTACCAATATATATTCATACAAAATAAGTGCTCATGTGAATAGTAAATTCCCCACATAATAAATATTTCACAATAATTTTTGGAAGTAAGATGTTAGATAAAACGTTGATCACATTCTGCTATGTACGAAATACAATGATGTCTCTTATGGATAAGAGAATGAAGTTTGTGTCACAGGAGTTCGAAATGGTCTAAATTAATTAGTAATATGAGCAGACTGACTCTCAACTTAATTTCAGCGTCTCGATCAAATCAAGCATTTTTGTCAAAATGAAATCTAACCGACCAGTAAAATGTTTGATAAAACATCAGCATTCAAAATTAAAATGAAATAATGGATCTCCAATTAAAGTGCAAATTTTTAAATATTTTGACACTTCGCATAAATATATTTTTGTGAGCATTGAAAACTATGTAGCTTTGGGTTTATATTTAATACAGGAATTTGAAGATATGTTTCAAGATTTCAGGAAATATTAATAATCTATTGGTATAAAAGAAATTTTATTTATCAGTGGATATCTTTATCAAGAGGAATGCATATAACTACAGTCTTTTATTATTTTTATAATATATGTATATATTTATATATATATATATATATATATATATATATTCCCGTAGATCGATCTGTTTATCTTTTTTAATTACAATAATATAATTTGAAAATAAAGTTAAATATATTAAGGATAAAAGTAGGTACATGTAAATGATGGTACAAAGAAAACCTAACAAACTCTTTTAACACTCGTAAAAATCTAATGTAGTAGTTCTATTTCTTTCAAAATTGCAGATGAACATTTAAAATCTTACTTGTTTTTCTAAATAATTAATTTCATTTTTTAGTCTTTTAAATAACTTATTTTATTTATCGAAAATGAATTTTTCATATATCCATAAGTAATTATTTGCAAATATATTAAAACCAGTACTGACTCAAGAATCAAGATGATTTTCTATGTGTAGAATTTTTTCTAAACAAAGTACTCATTCGATATTTCATTTAATGTGCTTTTTTCTCTAAACACATTCTAATTTCTCCCTATTTCACAAAATATAAAAGTTATAAAAGATAATTAATTCGCGTTTTTTGCTTGATCCTTATAGGAACTTTATTTCAATCTGCTAATTACTTTCTTTCAAGACCGTGCGTT
Source organism: Nephila pilipes (assembly GCA_019974015.1). Taxonomy (NCBI): domain Eukaryota; kingdom Metazoa; phylum Arthropoda; class Arachnida; order Araneae; family Nephilidae; genus Nephila; species Nephila pilipes. Next base: position 59,304 of record BMAW01128931.1, on the reverse strand, counting down.
AAAATCCATTCTTAAAACTTTGTATATTTCAACTTTTCAGGTATAATTTAAACGGATTATGTAAATACGAGTATTTTCATATAGCTTAATGTTATATAAATTATTCATAATAAGTATTTAATAATTACATGTTAAAAATGTACTTGTACATAAGGTCATTTTTACTTCTGTAACAAGAGATGAGACTTACCATAGTTGAAAAAAAATATATATTTAATGAATGTATAATATTCGTAATGAATGATCAAAAGACATAAATATATAAAAATTTTAAAAAACAATGTATGTAAGGAACATCAAATGAAATTTGCTCTAAGATGCACTTATTTTCACTCAAACTATGTTAGTTGCTAGGAAATAGTTTAAACATTTTTTACAAAAATTAACGCACTTTCTGATGAACATGATCTTCTATTTCCAACACACACGCACGCACATACATACACATATAAAGGACTTAAGCTAGAAAAATTATTATACTTAAGAATAAAATTGAAATTTTCTCACAATATTCATTTTCTTTTAGCTAACATTTGTAAGCCCCAAATAAATTTGAGGTAATTTTGCTAACAGCCAACAAACAATTGTTTGCAACGATAATGTGTTGTGTTTTTTAAAATAAAAATTCCTTCCTTAAAATAACTATATGTACATTTTAAATTGGATATGATGTAATTATTAATATTGTATTGTTTTACACACGCACACACACGCGCGCGCACACATACACACACACACACATATATATATATGTAATCATACGCTGATTTGATAACAAAACAAAGTATCTCGTCAAAACAACTACTTACGCCTTACCTAGCGTACGTTAGTTACTTATGCCAAGAATAAATAGTCTTTTGGGTACAATTCTTACATAAATTCTCAAAGTGAGTTTCTATTAAAATTTAATGTATTTTTATCTCTTAAATTTATATTCCCTTACATTTATAAAATAATCCCCACCCTTTCATAATGTATGTCAAATTCACATAAATTTTGAGGAAAATATGTTAATTTTTAAAATTTTGTTGACTTTAACTAAGTTTCGAGTTTTTCGTCATTATACAAAATTCTAACTCTAAAATTATTTCGTTTTTAAAACATATTTTAATCATTAATGAAAATGAACTCATACCTCGAATTCTACGCTTGATTTATTCCTGTTAATGAAATTGAGTTTCAAACTTTATACAAGAATAAAGAAGTAAACAATTGCTTTGTTTAAGCCTTTCATTTGCATAAAAACCCAGCGATCACTTTAAAAAATTAAATTGCAAGTTAAAGTAAAAAAAAAAATTTTTTTACAAATATATCTTCAAAATTGAAAATTTCGATTTTCTCATCCGAAAGAATAATATAATAAAGTACTGAAAATATTTTACGTTGTTTTTAAACAGCCAATGGAAATCGTTTTTAATATTATATTATATGATTGACACCTTTTAAAGAAAATTCATAGAAACATTCGTGTTTACCGATACGTCGTACAGTGAGTCGTAAGTATTTTCAAACATAAGTCTAAAATATTAGTTTCATTTCTTTTCAAATGATTTCGAAATGTGCAGTCTTAGGCAAGCAATCTTTTTAATGCTAAGAATAAGATTTCAACAAGTAATCAATATAAGCCATTAGTCCTTCAAAACAAATCAATGAAACATGAAAGTTTCTTTGCTACAAACCAAACATTTTATGGATACAGTGGGACACGCATTTAATTATGGTTAGTTAAAAGCATTACTCTGTCAGAGTGGCATGTACGTTGTAAATGACTCAAGAATGATCTTTTGACCTTTATAACATTTTAGAAACATAACCACAACTTTTCAAATCAAACCTTTTATGTAAAAGGAAAACTGTATTATTTGTGTATTAGTAAAGTCTTAAAATCAGAACTAAGAAATTTTCTGGAAAAGGATAGTTGAATTTTTTACAAAAAAGTGTCAGATTTTAAAAGATACACAAATCTGAAATAGGTTCACAATTTGCGAGTCAAATTGTTTTTAGAGTAAACCTTATACTTTATAATAAAGGGCGCCTAAATATGAAGAGTGTTGTTTCAGATTTCAAAGAAAAAGAATGTTCCAACTCAATGCCAAAATTTATAACTTTTTTTCGTTGGACTCGATTCATTGAAGAACTCAATCAAAAAAATGAGACACGTTTTTGCATCACAAGTTTTTGATATTTTATTATTAGTAACATGCGTAGATTTAAGTATTTCTAAGATTGCGCACACGGATTCGACTGATCTGAAATCAGTTATAGCTTTTATTTTCTGCTACATATCAAGTGCAGTTTTCTGGTATGCCCTGCGGTATATAAGAAAAGACAGTAATACCCTTCTAAAAAGTTTAAGAGAGATAAATTCGACTTTTAACGATAAAGCGATAATTTTTCTTGTGTTCATTGACTGCTGCTTGTCTGTGATTTTTGCCGTCATCTTCACATACGCTACATCTGAAACCGAGGTTTTGAGTTCGTATAATTACGCATTCGATTTAAAAAAATATTGAATAGTTAGAATCTTAATAAGTGTTAAGATTTATTTGTATTACACGATATATCCATTCTTTCCAATCTGCATGATAGTTATAATCAGGACACGGAAAGGCATGTGAAAATTTCTTTAGTGCATGGTAAGATATCATACAGAAAACCGCATAAAAGAAAACTAAACTCAAATGATTCACATGTTCCCTTTTTTCACAAACTTCATGGTCATGTGATTTATTTAAAAGAAAAGAAAAATTGAGTATTGAAATAAATAATATTCAAAGCTGCATTCTAGAAAAAAAATTCTCCAACAATTAATCCTTTTGCTTCAGAAAAGCGAAAAAACTGTTATATACATATGTTACCTGGAAAGTTTAAAATCCCGTATTATATAGATAGCCTAGGCATTGTATATAACGCCTAAGACTAGCCGGCAATGTATGAAACGATTTATATTTCACACATTTTGTAGGTATTCTATGGAATGCCAAATGAGAAACCGGCAAAGTATAAAATACATCTCCAATTCGTTTCGAATATCACGTGGCAAGGCACGGGACTAGATCAATAGAGGCCCAAAATTTTCAATATTTTCTCAACCACCTTTCTATTTTATAGCTTTGATACTTATTATGTATGCAATAATTTTAATAATTAAATATTAACTTATATTTAAATAACAAAATCCGGTCATATATTCAATCGTTAGTCCATGTTTCGAAAATTCCAGTAAACTTTCTAAAACGCGTTAATCGAATAAAAAAAAATTTTAAATTTAAAAAATACTGTTTCACATTTGTTTGCAGTTGAAAAATGTCTCATGAATCATTGAAATTTAAATAAACAATTGAAATATTAAATTATTTCATTTGATTATCCTAATTGCCTTCTTTACACATACTCGCATAAAGTAAAAGGAAATCTCATTCTAACAAAAAGCTAATTACATAAACTTAATGTTCTAAAAAGGATTACATAAAATAAATAATAGACTTGCAATGTTCGGCCAATCTTGACTTTCTCTCCCCTAAACTCGAGGAGTTTATAATAATTTAAATTGCATATAATTATAATTCCTTTTAAACCAAATGAAACGTGATTATGTAAATTAGATGAAGGCAGAAATGAAAGGAAGTAAATTAGAAATAGGGACATATAAATGAAATTTAATTGAAAGAAAAAGGAGTAGAGAGAAAGTAAAAAACGGCAAACTGAAAATTATTACTTAGATTGAAATATCTAAATTGATTTTTTGGATTGAAGTGATTCTTATTCTAAGTATTAAGATACGATGATACTGTTAGTTAAAATTGTTGGAATAAGAACGAGGGATTTGGTACGCTAAAACTTCATTTTTAATCACAATCTAGGATTGACAAGTAAAATGATATTCGATAGAGAGTAACCTTATCTATATATTTTACATTGATAAATAAAGAATTTTATCTTGATCTTACTTATCTTCAATTGGAATCTAGTTATTATTTTTGACAATTTAATTAGAAGGAAAGAGGTGTAAGAAGAGGTGTGTGAAGGTACATGTACGAAATATTGAAGACAGTTTGGATTGGGAACGAATTATTTAAGCGTATCTGAAAATTCAAAAAATTATGAAGTCCCTTAAACATTTTATGTGTTCCTCGGCATTCGCCATTGTGATTAGTAGCATGACTGGATTGTTCTATTTGAGTTACACCTTAATATTTTCCCCTAAATATAGCTACATAAAATATATGGGCTACTTTTGTAGAGGAATGTATCTCTGGTCAATGATAGGAACACTTATTGTGACTGAGTCTGCAGCGAACAGAGCTGCAGAAGACGCAAAAGATGTCCATGTCTTTGCCTGGGATATTCCCGAAATAATTCAACGAACTGAAAATTAATTTTGAGATAGAATTGTATGCAGTGCATTTGTTTAACATTATGGAAGATATATGTAATCAACAGATCTCTCATCATCGCTGCTATAATATGTTATTAAATTATAGAATTCTCGTAGCAACCTTAGATACAGTAAGCAGATGCAATGACTAAATTTAAATTTTGTTTTCTCAATGGAAATTGTTTCAAAACTTTTTCGACGTATTTTACAAATTATCAGGCGTAGTAATGTAGTGTTCTTTCACTGGATTTGAGAACATTTAGATTTAAATATCCTTTAAATTAATCACAATAATTTAAATATCTTTCAATTTTAAATAAAACGCTCTCAATTCATATATTCCAAATGCTAGTGTGTGTGTATTTTTATTTATTTATACTTTCGTATAAATAATCTTACTGAAACAAACTTTGACGTTTTCTTGGTAATTTTATAATTTTTTTTCTAATGATTGCTATAACAAACAAAGTCTTGAAATTATAAATTAGAACTTTTTCTACATCAGTTTTAAACTCTTCAATTTTCGATTCGTCTCAACCTTGCTGTGAACATGACAAATCCCTTGAAAAATTCTTGAAAATGTATTTTATCCGAGAAAACCTTGCTTCTTCTCCACGGATAAATTTATCTTAGTTCTTCCAGATCTGGCAATGAATAAAATATTTATATCTTTGGCTCCTAATGGAAATGTATTGAATATAAATTAATAAGAAACACATCAGACTGCTTATTAATATTTAATCACAGTTTATTGCTTTAATTATATATTATTTACTCATCTAAACTATTTACTAGAACGCATCTTATCGTTGAACCATTTTTTAGGACAATTTATTTTTTTCACTTCAGAAGTCATCATTTTAAGTTTCTAATCTCTTACTGTTATTAATAATGCTCTATTTGTGTTATTCTTTTTTTGTATTCTTTCGTTCTTTTCTATTTATCTCTATGACGTTGTGTGCATTTTTTGTTTTAGTTTAAAAAGCATGTTTTATCAAAGGCTATTTCCAAGACCCTTTTGGAAAGAAATTTGATTTACTCTTCGAATTTTAAAAATCACTGTGGTTATGTGTTATTAATGTCTCTTTTAAAAATTAAATTTAATAGTTGGCCCATGAGTGAATTCTGGTTTTACCACTGCATTTTCAATAATAATTTAAATCAGTGCTCCGCAACCTTTTCTCACCTACGACGCACCAAAATTCTTTCTAGAATTCCGCGGCACACCAAAAGCTAAAGTATATAGGTATTAATTGATACACAAATTTTACAATAAATGTTTGTTGGGTTCTTCATCATCTGTACGTGAAGACGAATCTTTCCGACGTAAAAATTTATCCATATTTAAAGGGGTATAAAACTTAAAAAATTTTATACGAAGAACGTTAACCATACATAATTCAGTAAGATAATTAATAATAATTATCGTTAGTGGTAGGAATGTGTTTATTTAACTTTGTGCTGTAAAATAGTGACAACAATGACATACGAGTGAACGTGATGTACCACGCGCAAATGCAAATAACACATGCGCATGAGTCTTCAATAACGCGCATAACGGTCATTTTGCTTTATCTATGATTAATTTGGTGGGCCTTGGTGTTTACGCAACACACTGTGCAGTTTCAACTGTTCTCCCCAGGGGACCATTGAATAATTATTTAGTTATAATAATTATTCTATAGTATATTTAGAAAAATAGACATTATTATGAAAAAAAAATTGTCATTGTGTATTAAATGCATGATGAAAAATTGTAAAATGTCAAATACAATGTATTTGACCGCGGCACACCTGTATCTGGTTCATGACACACCAGTGTGCCGCGGCACACCGGTTGCGGAGCACTGATTTAAATGATTAAAAATGAAGTTTAGATGTAAAATTTTATTAATTCAATTCTTATTAAGTTCATTCAAGGCGTGAAAACTATATACCATTTCAATCAAAAGAATTAATTTTAATAAACTATTCCCTAATTTTAAGCTACATTTTACATATTTCTAGTAGTAGTTTTTATAATTGATTTTTTCCCACAAATCAGAGTATTGTCCAGATTTTGTTTTGTTGCATTACAACAATTACTCATTATATCGACAAAAATAGAAAGAGAGATTTAAAATTATTCTAAACGTGCAACAATAAAGTTTTATGCTATAGAAATAGAACAATAACCACTGTTGTGGTACAAGTATTGTTAAAAATTGCTCATTGTTTGTCTGACAATGCTAGTAAATAAGTTTCATTTGAGAAATCTGCGTTGAAAAATATTTGCTCTTATGTTTATTCAGCAGTAACATCTGCTTTTCACGAACTTTTTGATTTTTTTTTTCCCGCTATAATATTTGTTTCGATTTTACAAAAATCTGCAATCCTAAATTAGAAATCCTAGAACAAGAAAGTAAGTCATAGTTCGTTGAACTTTATTTCGGTAATTGATTTCTGTTTGCAACATACATGGATAACCTTTTCGTCCTGAAATTCTTACCACAATAGACAATCTTTTTTAAAATGTACGACGTCTTATATGGAAACACAGAATATGAAGACTCTAAGCGGAAACAAATTTAGTTTACCAACAACAAATTCAAACAACTGAAAAATGGAACCCGAAATCAGTTCGCAAAATTACAATAATTTAGAAGCAAGAAATACTGCTTTATTTTTATTCTTGGACAACAAAATCAAGCAAAGAGAAAACTGAATCTTTAGCACAGGAAATCCGTTGTAACAACAATACCTAACTCAGCAACTGAAGAAGACAACCAAAAAAAAAAAAAAAAAAAACATTACATGTTTATAACCGTCCAATTTTTACAATCTTGGACAGATCTACTTAAATTATCGAAATGCAGTAAAGCATTTCGAAGGAAGGAAGGTTGTTGTCTTTGCTATATAGGAAGAATTCTTGATCAACCAAAACTAAATGCAGTAATAGAAGAAAAGAATGCAAACAGAATTTTCATCTTTAACAGCAAAAGAGATGTCAATGTTAAAGTTTCTACAAACTTCCACAATCTACTCAGATGATAGGGAAAAAAATCTTAAGGGAATGAAGATTATTAGCTGTAATTTCTGCTATTTTGGAGGACACGTCAATCAATAAATATCAAATTCAGAAGAAGATCAACAATTCTAAGAATTTTCAACTTTTCTATGTAAACAAAATAGAATCTTCTGTAAAAGAAAACCAATATGTTAACCAAAACCAAATTTAGCAATAAAAGAACAATACATGAACAATTCTCAACTTTAAAATACCACAAATTCTTAAGGCAAGCTTTAAATGCCTTAGACAATGAAATTAAATCATTGACATCTTGAAAATTATACCAAAGAAGATGAATTCTTATTGTTTTACTGATAAGAAACTAAGATTTAGCTGCACTAGAAGATAGCTCATTCAACGCGAATAAGATCAGCAACAGAAAACCATATTCAGAAAAAAATTCTCTTCTTTATAATAGAAGAAATGGTTACGAAAAGTTCTTATGGTCTTGAATAAGCGAGAAACGCTATCGAAATACAGTAAATAATTTCGAAAGATGAATTCTTACTAACATGGAAATAAAACAATTTTTCCTACATAAGAAGATTCCGCAGTTGACCAATAATTTGGCAATAGAAGAGTATAACTAAGAAAGAATTCTCTTCTTCCTCTTTTTCTTTTTCTCTCAATAGTAGAAAAGAATTCCAAGAAGAAAATCCAAGAATTCTCTTTCCAATAGTAGAAAAGATTACCTCCAGTTCTTATAATCTTTAACAATTTCTTAAAAATAAACGAAAAACAGTAAGAAAACCAAAAGGAGGAGAATCAACTCATAGGAAAAATCAAAATAGTTTCCCCAACGAATCAAGAAGAATCAACGAATCAATTAACAGCAAAATTAAACAATAAAAAACAGGAATCCAGGAAGCCTTCACTACCTTACAGCAGAAGAATTATAATTAACACAGATATGTAAATACCAAGAAAAATAATTAAATGGAGACAAAAAAGGCCAAGATGCAGTATACGTCCGAAAGCCAATTTCGGTCTTTTTTCATGAACATTTATATGAGTGGTATTTAGGCCTAACATGGCAACTGACATATACGAAATTTGACATAAATGCCTAATCGCCAAGAAACAAAAACAAAAAGAACGCATATTTGGGCGTATACTGCAAAACTCCAAAAAGATATTAAAACTAGATTTTTGGAACACATCAAAATGTATGAAGACTCATTCTGTTCTTTCATATTAATAACCTTGGAAGAATCTGATCCATCGAACGAGATGAATTAGTTCGAATATGTCAGGGCTTCAACAAAGGAACACAAAAAGCGCCACAAATAAGAAATGAATTTAAAATTCCAACGAGAAAGGTAAAAAAAGAAAAATGTGTAATCGTAAATAAAATTGCTTTTTTTTTTCGAAACAGAAGATTTTCTTAAAAAAAAATCTAAATTTATTATAGAAATTTTAAATTTTAAGCCAAAATTTTTAAAGCTACATATTTATTTTTCTTAATAGCTATTCTTCTAAAATGTTTTAATATCCTTAAAAGTTAAAAAGTTGTTTTTGTTATCCACTTAACCTCGAGCATTGCTGGGGCAGCGGATCTACTTAGACACTGACTGTCCCTAGTGTCACACAAGCCCAACGCAAGCTTCTCCAAGATTTTAACGATACACCTGGCGTGAATTTGCCGATCGGGCAATATCTTTTGAAATTTTAAGTTTTAAAATTTAACCAAAAATATGCAAATTGGGCTCACCAGGCACATAACAAAATTGGTGTGTTAAGTGAATAAATGTTTGGTTTAAATGTAGTTTAATTCCATCCTTGGCGTCGAAAAAATTTGTTGGCGATATATGCTTTATTTTGGCATTCTACATCATGCTTTAAAATTACGTCTATTTAGCCATTTTCAAAATTGCACTAAGGTCAGAGATTAAACTGCCTTTCTAACAAATGGCTTTCTCGATTTTTGTACACACACAACTATGTATTTATGCTCAGATGTAAATATGTGTTTATGTTTCAAGCATATATTTGCATCCATCGCTAAAACATATGCACCTAACTATTTTACACATGATTTTAAAATAATTCGGTCCAAAATTAATGATGAAATCCTACTTTAGCACACACCTTGGCGACGGGATATATAAATGGCAGTATACCATTCTAAAGGCCATTGCAAAATTGGGTTACATTATTAGAAGAGTATCCAATTCAGGACATTTATCCCGCATTTTGGCATATTTTTCCTTTTTTTTTTTCATCAAGGCGAGGCTAAAATAGGATCCAATCGAAAAATTAGTTGGCATTTTTCTTACATAGCCGAATTACCCTAATATCTTATATAGCCGATTTAAAATTATTGGATAGTTTACCACATTTCTTGTCTTAAGAGCGTGCGAATATAATTGATGAATACATAACCTCTTGAATTAAGATGGCACGTAAGTTCAGCTGTTCAATTCCTATCCTATTGGAACGTGCATCTTAGCAAATGGAATATAATCACTTTACTTCAGACTATGACGAAACTGCGCTCTGATGGTTCTCTAGAGCAGGGGTCTCCAAACTACGGCCCGAGGGCCACATCCGGCCCGCGGACAGATTTTGTCCGGCCCGCGGAGAGCTAGCATACTTGAAAGAAAACTCCTTCTAGAGAACATATTTATTTTTTATAGCAAATTAAATTTAGTTTACTGAAGTAATCTATTTTTATGTTGAATAATTATTAATATGACATCTACATTGATATGGTCATGGGCTAACTACTCATAACATTGTTGTAGGTTACTATATACTAACTAACAAATTATTGAAATGAATCCAACTAACATTTTATACATTTTAAATGAAAAAATAACTTATAACAAGCATAATGACATATGAAATACTAATGAGATTTATGTAATTGAGATTTTCCACTGACAATAGTTTGTACTTGTGGACTAATTTTACTTGTACCAATTATTAAAAGAGATTTAAGATGCTCATCAGTTAATTTAGATCTGTAAACATTTTTTGTGTACTTCATTTTGGAAAAGGTCTTCTCACACAAATAAGTAGTACCAAAAACAGAAAACAGCCCACGAGCAAATTTATGCAAATTATCAAATTGTGTCAGTGGAAGACACTTATAAAATTCCAACAAAGATAAGTTTTGATATTTGTTCTTAATTATATCACTGCACTGTAGATCAATCATTTCCATTTGAAGTTCCGGGGCTAGGGTTTCAATGTCAGTATCAAAAGGATTCTGAAAAATCTTAATTTGATTCGCAATGGCATCAAAGTCCGAGAAACGAGTATCAAAATTTATTTTCAAAGCACTCAAAGTTTCGATTGCAAAATCGATAGGAAACTCGGTCTCAGTGGTGTGGCTGAATATTTCACATGTTTTAAAATGTGAAAAACATTTACTTCGTAGTTGTGATTGAAACAGTATCAATTTCTTCCGGAATGATTTGATATTAGTGTATAAATCAGGAAGATGCTGGTTTTCTCCTTGCAATCTCAAATTCAGTTCGTTCACATGTTTTGTCAAATCAACATAGAATGCTAACTTCCACAGCCATGCGTTGTTTTGCAATTCAGTAAGAGGGCGATGCTTTTCATTCAAAAAAATTTCGATCACTGCTCGAAGTTCAAAAAAGCGCTGAAGGACTTTCCCAGAACTAAGCCAACGTACGGCAGTATGATAAGGTAAGTCATTTTCTCCAATCTCTTCAATAAATTGCACGAATTGTCGGTGATTCAGCCCAAAAGATCTGATAAAATTAACAGTTGATATGACTGGTTTCAGAACTTCAGACATATCCAAACATTTTCCGCACAAAGACTGTTGATGAATGATACAATGTAAGACTATTGGTTTTGAACCACCGTCATTTTCTACAGCCTTTGACACAAGAGCGACCACTCCTTTATCCTTCCCACTCATGTTTTTGCCTCCATTAGTTGTAATACATTTCAAGTTTTTCCATCGAAGGTTCTTTTGGTTAATGGCCATTTCAACTCCTTTAAAAATATCTGAACCAGTAGTTGTGCCATGAATACTATACATATCAAGTAGTTCTTCATGCACTTCATAGCTTTTATCTACTCCTCGAATATAAATCAACACCTGAGCTGTATCTGACACATCCGTTGACTCATCCAAGGCCAAAGAAAACCACTCAACATGTCCATTTTTGTTGAACAGTTGAGAGGATATATTTTCAGCGATGTCTTCTACCCTTCGAGCCACAGTGTTTGCTGACATACTGACAGTTTTTAATAAATTTACCTTTTCAGGGCACATTTCTTCGGCTACTGCGATTATGCATTCTTTGACCATTTCTCCATCGGTGAATGGTTTTCCACGTTTTGCAATTTCAAGAGCCACACGAAAGCTGGCATGAGTTGCAGCCTCTTGTTCAGTTTTGAGTTTTGTAAATAAAGATTGCTGCGATTTCAATCCGAGCTTCATAGCTTCGAATTTTTCTGTCCGCAAACTTCCTGTATATTTTGAGTAATTTTGAAAATGTTTTGCTTCATAATGACGTTTAATGTTATATTCTTTGAGAACGGCTATGCTTTCATTGCAAATCAAACATAGCGCCTTGTTACTGGACTCAATTACGAAATACTGAATGTTCCACTGATCTTTGAATTTTCTGCATTCACTATCAATTTTTCGCTTCTTTTCCATTCTACTAAATCACACACAAAAGCAACAATTCAAATCAAAATATTGTTACAAAGATGTCTTAAACTTAAACACGCACAAACACGTTTTAAGAAGGTACGCACTATTTTATTTCACAGCAGTGTCATAGGAACTGACTTGTGGTTGCGCCACTAGCCTTCTTATATATTCCACTTACTGCCATCTAGAAGTGAGTGGAAGACACCAGAACTTTCTCGAACCAACGAGATTATTCTGTAAGTGCTATTAGCGCCATCTGTTAGCGATAGAAGGTACTACCTATTTCCGCTTGTGTCCACCAGATGTCCTGTCACGTTACTCCTCATGGCTCGCTCGTACTCTACGACTAATCTAGAAATTACAGATAATGACAGGAAAATTAATAATATGCAGTGTTGCCGTTTTGCGGACTTTAGTCCGATTTGCAGCCTTTTTTAAACGTGGCGTACTTTTTCGGACTTTTTTTTTTTTTCATGTAAAAAAAATACTCATTCGTTACTTGAGTACTCGTTACTCGTTAGGAACCGAAGTAACGATTACTGAAGAAAAAAGTAATCAATGATTACTTGTGTATTTCATTACTTTTGTAATCAATGATTACTATGGCGATACGATGCGGGTACCCCATTATAACGGATACCCATACGATACGGAAAATACATCAGCTTCCCCGTTGCTAGAGGCATCTGGCAGAAATTAAATGAGTATCGTCCCCGTCGCTAGAGGCATAAAATTAAAGCGTTCCCGTCGCTAGAGGCATCTGGCAAAAAAGTAATCATATTTTACACCACTAGTGGACTGATTCAACTTTTTACCACCGGCAACAATGAACGATAATATGGTTTTGGCCCTTGGAATTTACTGGAGTAATCAATATGGCCCTAAGGCTGGAAAGTTTGGAGACCCCTGCTCTAGAGAATTAAAAACACAGAAAGTGAGTCCTGAAGAAAAGTTGTTTCGAAAGAAATGGTTGGGTAGAACGAAAAAAAAACACCTGATTTTCATCATGAAATAAATGTCATAATTTTTTTTTTTACTCAAAACGCGTCATTGCCGTATGAAGTTCTCCTTCGAGTTGAAGTTTAGCGGACATAATTGATCTTTCGGAAAAGAAGAGCAGGTTTTTTTTTTATTTATCTAGTCGTAAACAAATGCATTTATTATAAACAAGGGGAGATAAAAGAATTAATTATTATTATTACTATCATTTTTAATTTTAAGTTTTTATTCTTCCTAGAGATAGGCTTTCTCTCCTAATTTTACTTCAGTTATTAATTGAAACATGTAGGAACATGAAAATGTGTAATGTATGATGTTAAATGTATATAAAAATTATAAAATGTTAAATGTATTTAAAAATTATAAAATATTAAATGTATATAAAAATTATAAAATGTTAAATGTATTTAAAAATTATAAAATATTAAATGTATATAAAAATTATAAAATGTTAAATGTATGTATAAATATTAAATATATAAATGTAAGCACACATAAACAATACTTTACACGAATGAATTTTTTAACATTTCTTTGTGCTTCTTTTCAAATTAAATATACTTTTGATTTTATCATTGTTTGGGTTTTTTAAATATCAGGAACGCCTCTTCCTTCTGCACTAAACAAGTAGCATCTTCCGTTCATGGTGTTTCGAAGGGTGAATCTACCACATAGAAAATAGTTTGGTGTAAAATTAAAAATATGGACTCTGATTTAAAATAGTGTTCGTTCTGAAGAATGCCTCCCATGCAAATGTCTTATCAAAAGTTTCATATTCTTTTCATGTGTTGGAGGAAGATCGGATTGAGTGAATGTGCTGTCTAGGTCTTTGTCCTTGTACGAATGGAATTCCGTACTTTTTCTATCCTTTTATGTATATATGAAGGTGGGTGGGCGGGAGTGTGTGTGTGAGTGAGTGAATGTGTTGTGTCCGTCGTAAAAAAAAAGTTTAAAATTCAGATTTAAAACATCCAAAAAAATTTAAAATAAATAGTTGTCCCGTCTTTTTATTTGTTGTGTGAATGCGTGTGTGAGTGAATGTGATTTTTTTGTATCTTTTTTTTCCTGTTTTTATACGCATAGAATTGCGTACTTTTTAGTATTTTTTGTATGAATGCGGGTGGGTTGGTGGGTGTTTTTTTTTTCTTTTTCATTTTTGTATATTTCGTGTCCGTACGCACTGAATTGCGTTCTTTTTTTGTATTTATGTGTATATGTGGGTGGGTGGGCGGGAGTGTATGAGTGAATGAATAATTTTGTGTCCGTCGTAAAAAAAAAATTAATTCAGAATAGTAATACAAAAAAAATTAAACAAAAAATTGTCCCGTCCTTTTTTATGTTAATGTGTGAGTGAATGTGAATTTTTGTATATTTTTTTTACGCATGGAATTGTGTAATTATTATTCTTTTATGTATGAATGTGGCTGGGTGGGAGTAAAAAGTTTTCGAGTTTTACGATGTTTTGTTTGAATTGCAATCTTAATCATTCTAATAAAGTTTTAAAATGTTCATTCTGATAAAGTTTAAAACTCGTATGTGATAATACTCGTATGTGTGTTTATAATGTGTGTGTACAGTATATTATGATTTTTTTAAGAAAAAAATGATTTTTTTTTTGCTTATGTCAATAAATATCGACATTCGTACCATGTGTAATGTGTGGCGCTTTTTGATGTGTTTTTGTGTATTACAATATTTTGTATTATATTATAATAAATGTAAGTTATCTGAAGCTGTTGTATTTTTATTTTCGAAAACATGTACAATTTTGCAACATTAACGGAAAAATTTGTTCTGAAATAATCAGTTTTGTGGGACTTCTTTTGGTGTTCATATGCTTTGATATAAAATATTCAAAGAAAATTGAATTCGTGTTCGTAAGTATTTTATGTTCATGCCTACATTTGATTCAATCTGTTTTGATCGTTATCAAGACTCATTCTAAAGAGTTAATTCAACTGTGATAGAGGTTTCGGTTTTTTGTACATAGTAATACCTCTATATGTCAAATCTCTTTAACTCGAATTGGTCCGCACGAGGAATTTATTTATTTTTTAATTTGAGATGCTAATACGCAAATTTCCGTGATAATATTTTATTTATTTCATCCTCTCTTTTTCAAAAATTGCTTTTTCCTCCTGAGATCTTCTAACAACGATGAATGTTTGAAAGGAATGTGGGTTTTTGATTCTTTGAATGATTTTGTGCAGATAGCCCAAAAAAAACCCATTTATTTAAGAAATGTATTGGTAAAAATATTTCGTGATTAAAATTGAAGTGAACAAAAATAAATTAGCATAGATTAGTTTGATCACTGATAAATGTTAGTGGTTTAAGATATCAAACATGATTAAGAAATCTAATTTCGAATAAAATCGCAAGCAAATTATTGTTTTGGGTTTGCCTCCACCAAGTCATACAATTATAATGGAAATGAATTTTTTTTAAAAAAAAAGAGAGTAATGATAATGACAGACAATTAAAATGCAATAAACGGTGACATGCCACTGATAATGTTCACTGATAAATGTTAAAGGGTTATAATATCCAAAATGAACAAGAAATTGAATTTCGATTGAAATCGCCAACAAATTGGAGTTTTCCTCTTCTCCACCAAATAACGCAATTGAAAGATAAATGAATTTTAAAAAAGGGGGACGATGATGATGATGACGGATAATTAAAATGTGATGAACGGTGACATGGCAAGAACTTTCGAGAGAAGTCTCATCAAACAAAAGGCACCGATGCATAAAGCGAGTATGTTCAATGAGAAGGCGAGTCAATGAAAGGAAAGTTGGAGTTGGACCTTATAAATATTTTGTGAAAAGTCAGTTAAACCATGGGTCCTCCTAATATTTTTGGGGACAAATGGTTTACGATGCCACATCGTCTCAATGAAAAATACAATAGAACAAATTTAATACCCTTTTATTGTCATTTCCCTCTCTGGCACATTCATAATGAACGTCTGACGTATAATAGGTACGGGGGAGAAATAAGAATTTTTTTTTCTTAATGCTTCAAGAGGGATAATTATTTGATCCTGATCCTGTGTTTCGCTATATTGATGTACAAAATCTCTCTCAGCAGAAGTGTACGTTCTTTTTTCCAACAAAATAGATGTTTCTAATTTATGTAATTATGATTTATATTCCATTTGTTTGCACAGATACTTTTCTACAAAAATGTTTTTATGTGTATATTTTCTCTCCATTCTCCGGATAACCCGAATTTTTCATAACCCAGATCTGCTCTGGTTTAAATTATATATAATCGACTTATCGAAGTTGTACTGTATGTACTGACCATCATGAGGAGAGTTTTCGCTTCGCCCCATCAAGTGATATCTGACTTTTCTATCTTCTCATTTGCTGTATGCATGGAATGACGTAACGGCTTAGCAGTTTTTCAATTCTATTACTAAGCCTTTGTTTTTCATTTATTTAAAACATAGATTCACACATGAGTTTTAAAAGCAGAAATTTTGCACACTCATTAGTTTTAATTATGAAACACATTAGTTCAAGTTTAAGAACAGCCAATTATTCCCAAATTAGTTTTAAGTTATTCAGTTTTTAAGTTAGTTTTAGCCGTTTTCTCTCTATGATGAAATGAACTGGTTTATCGAGGAGAAGGAGTCAAGGTTCTTTTCTTCGTAGTTGGTGTATAACTAATAATATTTTAAGCAATCGCTAAAATTTCTATCTTGTTACGAACTTGTAATAACTCTTCCCAGCAACATTACTCATTTAAATCAAAAGACATATTTCAGGAGGTTTCGTCGGATACCAAAGAAAGCTTAAACAAGGACCCCAAAATTGGCGATAAATGTGGCGCTCATTTTGACGAGAAACTTGGTGAAATTCATGGTGAGTTTGGCGACAAAATGAAGATTCGTGAAAATGCTGGAATTTTCTCGAAATCTTGATTAGGAGAGAAGTTATGCAAATTTTCACGAATATTCCATATGACGTCACGCTTACCCAGGAATGCTATAAATATTCAGAACTCCAATGCATGGAGGAATCTGCTAAGTCTGCCGGAAACTCTCGAAGTCTGCCTTTAGAAGTGCAATTTCTTTGGAGTTTTGTCATTTTTATAAACACGTTTTATTAATTAATCTAGAGGGCACTTAATAAATATTGATTTTCCCTGTTAAATTATGATATTTGTCTTTCGCATTTCATCATAATGAACTGAATAGTAATGAGTATCCAGTCAAAGTCATCAATTTTCAAGCATTGTCTGCCAAATGGAGTGGAGAAGAGGACCAATCTTCAATCTGATTGCTTATATGCATCGATGTCGTTAAATAACTACTCAAAGACATGTTACCTCATTCTCTCTTTAACCCTTTCGCTACCGGAGGGAGAAAAAAGAAATGTTTTTCTGGGCCCGTGGCTTTTTACCGAGGAGTGTCACGCTGTGCCCAGACTATTTTAGATATTAAGCCTAATTCGTGAAAAAAATTCCTCAAAAACAGCTATTCATTAAAATATTTTGGTATTTACATATACTATTTAAAATACATTAAACTTAATATATACAAAAGAAAAAAAGGATTTATCGAAAATTGAATGTCTTATACATAAAATTACATTAAAAATCATACTTTTAATAAAATACAAAATATATTTACATATGTTGCATAAGTTTCTTGGTGTAATGATGTACCGTTATATGGAATATATAGATATAAAAGGTAAATCTTATTTTGCTGTATGGTATATTTACAAAAAAAAAGAATTCAATGCATATTTCCATGTCGCATGTCTTACACACACATTTTGACGTTCACACAAGATTTTGAGGAAAGGGCACACCTTAGTCCTCCCCCCCCCCATCCTTTTTTTTACTTTAATATCTATGTACAGATTTGGATTATTATTTTCGCTAACATTACTGTCAGTTTCATTTATTATTCCACACAAATCTCAGTATCAGATAAACACTTTCTTTTCGTCATGACTGTCGTCTATATAAATAAAAATGTAATGTGTGTTTGTTCAAAGCCGCAAATCTCCGAAACTACTGGAACATTTGATCTGAAGTTTTGACACAATGTTGCTTTTTAATCTGGACGAGTTTTTATGTACTTATTATTTCGTAATTCACTCTAAATTTTTTGAAATTTAATTTTTAAGTGATTTTTCGGTGTTATGACGTCATATCATGTCACGTTTCTCTCTAAATGCGAAAATTTATACTTTACACACAGATTTTTCGGTTTTATTACATATTTTTACTATAATTATGATTATCGATTGGAATATTTATCTATTTTTTTTTGTTCTTTGATACTTAATTAGGATTATTTTTTGAATAAATCAATTTTTTAATGAATATTCTTTTAACAACTAAAATTTCGTTTTGTAATTTTGGCAACATTCGGACAATATTATCGCGGGATGTTTATGATTTTGCTTAACAAATTACAACTTACTTTTTCAGTAATTTCACGCAGAATTTATTTATTTCTTTAACATTGCATTGCTATTGAGCTGTGTCTTCTATAATAGTGTTTATTTTGTGTGAGTATAGTTTATTTTTTCATTGTTCTTCATTTAGTTTTTTAATTGTTTTTCTTATTTCTCAGTGCAATTGGTGAGAATTCTGTTCTATTAATTAATTTTCTTTTGAATTCAAACTATATAGTAAAATTGACCTGTTTGGAGCGATATGTTGAAGTGGAATGAAATATTCAGTTTCCCTTTGCTTCGGAATTGAGCTGTGTTGATTGATTTACGTTTGAAGTTAAATATTTTGTTAGTATTTTTATTTTTATTTATTTCATCATACTTGTGGAAAAAAGAATGAAAATAAATCAACATATTGTTACGAACATGAGATGACGATTCCTTGCGGCGGTTCTCTTCTGAAGAAAAAGAAGCATTTAAGAGATGTCATCAGTTAGCAAAAGAGAGTATAGGTAATGACCCCTTAGCCTTGGCGACGGATTTGGGGATCATTTTGGTGACGTGAGTAGAAAACTTGGCAACTTTAGCAACAAATGGTACATCGAAGGTACTGGAACCTAGAAGAAATATCGATCGGAAAGTAAGTTACAGACTTTTCGTGAATTTTTCCATGTGATGTCACGCCTGGCAAGAAAAGGTATAAATACACAAAGAGCTACAGTCGAGGAATGAATCACTCTGTGTGCGGAATCAGTTTGTCTGTGGAGTCTGCTTTGTAGACCTATCGGGGAATCGAGGCTAAGTGAATTTTCTGGAGATTCGGTCTGAATCTAACGGAACGGTCGGAGTCTGTCTTTGGAGTCTATATTGCGGAGATGGATCGGGGGATCGACTGAAAACTGTCAGTACTTCAAGTTGAGCGTGCCGGATGAATTTGTGAAATGGCAAGATGTATCTGCCGGAAATTGTCGGATCCTGCTCTGGAAGTGTAGAATATTACTGCGGAGATTGTCCGCAATGAGGAGTTATAAGCTAGTCAGCTGAACGTTGTTGAAATAACTGGATTGTCCTTAAAAGTGTTCCTGTTTCTGTAGTACTAAATTGTGCCAATGCTGTAAATTTGAAGTGCTGTTATTTTCCAAGCTGTGCCACCTGTGTGTTGAACTAAAGACTTACGAATAAAGCGTGATTTGTTGTTATCCTTACATTTGGACTGGATACTCACTCCCAACACATGTCCAGAGAGAAAATTTATATATATATATACCGAACACTTCTTACACGGGTTTTTTTACACGATTTTAAATAAATATGGTTCAAAGATATACTTTTTTACACGAATTTTTTGTTCCAACATGAATCCCCTCATTTCCCCCCAAGTTTTCAAATGCTGTTTTTCCGACTGATGCCACGTATTTGATACAGCCATTCGATAGGATATAATAGCAGCATTTAAAATTTACGTTTTAATATATTTTAGCAAACGTATAAGCATATTTTAGACTTAGTGGAAGGAAGAAATTTGACTGTTGCGGAAGCATGAAGAACACATTCTTACATTCATTAATGGTTACACATGCTTCTTTTGATATCAAACAATTGCGCCAATTGACCTTAAGTACTGGTTGAAAAATCTTGCCAGCATGCGTCAAAAGTGAAAGTTTCTTTGTATATAAATCAGCTGTGTGTTCTGAAATTATAACTCTATCAAATGCAAGTGGTGGCGAAGGTTTTAACAACATGCAAGCGGCTGGCCTCGAAGAAGTGATGCTAGAAAGCCCTTTAGATAAGGACGATTGGATCGAATTTATGACAGTTTATTATAGTAAGGAAGTCGATAGTGACGAAGTCGAAGAAGAAATTAACCTATTAACAGCTGATTTAATTCGTGAGGGCTTGAAATTTGCTACAAGTATGAAATATTTTCTTAGTCGGGATCCTGAC
Source organism: Nephila pilipes (assembly GCA_019974015.1). Lineage (NCBI taxonomy): Eukaryota > Metazoa > Arthropoda > Arachnida > Araneae > Nephilidae > Nephila > Nephila pilipes. Next base: position 38,872 of record BMAW01128931.1, on the reverse strand, counting down.
ATAGAGCGTGCATTAAACTTTCAACGTAATCTTAAATTTTGTGTAGCAGGATATCAAGAATTATAATTTAAGGTGGTCCGTGTCACCACAATGAATTTTTGGCTAAATCTGAGGCCGGAATACCTCTGGATCGGATACATGTGGGATTTTCCTCACCTGGACAATGAGACCATTGGTCTCGTTCTGTCAAATTTTGAATCTCCCTGACTCTATTTTTTACAAAGGGTTTGTAATTGTCAATCTTACCCTTTATCTAATACGAGCATTTATTCGAATAACATTTTGCTTCAAATTTTAAACATTTACTCACCTGATTAGATAACCTAGCAGATAACAAACATCCGAGTAATTCCCAACGAAGCAAAGTTAGTGATTTTAGAGGGGCGATCCTAATCTTTGAACATACAAATTTAACAATAACTCTGTTATGTCTCTCATGAGTAACTCCTCGAAGAAATATCATGAATCCATATGCTGCTACGAAAACATCTGAGTAGGAATGAATATCAAATGAAATAAATCAGACAAATTGAACTGAGAAAAGTAATATCTAGGGGTCTCGACGCTATTAAGGTGTTTAAGTTTACTACACCACAACAGCCGCTTGCAGTCTAGTGATAATGGAAGTTTATCGTCCCAGTCTATTTCAGCTGCCCAAAGAGTATCTTTAGTCTAATGATGAATGGTCCCAAGAATACGATACGGTCGAAAATGCGACCCAGTATCTGCTATAAAAATCTTTTGGCGCTGCAACTATTGGCAAGAATGTTTATCAATTTGCTTAAGTCGAAAAAGATAATGTCCTTGTCTGGATCTCAGGCTAGTCCTAGAACCTTTGTAGGAGCACCACATCCTGCATCAATGATTTTGTCTTCTTGAATTTCTATGTCTGCTTTCTTCCAAGCTTCACGAAGTTTTACTAAATTTGCCATTTTCTAAGTACCATTCCAGGACTATTTAAGATTTCCACGCTTTCGGTAGTAATTTTCAGAGCTGTTTGCACCTGTCAGTATCTCCAACAAGATCATCGAACCAGAATGATTTTAAAAGTGTTTCACGAGTTTCTGGGAACAAGTCTCTGTACTGTTCGAAATGAAATTTCAATGTTGCTGCTAGCAGGTAAGGACTTGGTGTTATTCCAATCAAAACACGAGTATTCGAATTTAAATTTTCCGTCCAAAAAAATCTGGTAAATCTTCTGTCTTCTGTAACTATTGAAATTTGCAGAAATGCTTTCCTCATGTCAGCTATGTATGCAACGGCATTTTCTCAAAATTTGATCAAAAGTTCAAATAAATTAGGGTACAAATTAATTCCAGTTTTTAGACAATCATTCAGTGAATATTGTCCTTCTTCGTGAGCCGCTCCATCGAACACGATTCTAAGACGACTGCTGACATTGTCTTCTGGAACGACAGCATGATGGGGCAAGTAAAATGAAGACTCATCAGCTAATCCTTTTGTCATACACTACTCCTACTCAACTATTCCTTCTTCAAGGTAACTTCCAACAACCTCTCGATACTCTTTATACAACATCGGATTTCTTTTAAACTTCTCGACCAAACCCTTAAAACGTCTCAATGCCACTTCCCTATTATTCCCTAACTTTTCTTGCATGTCTTCTTTCCACGACAACTTAACACAATATATATTTTCTACTAATTGAACCGATTCATTAAATTCCCTTAAACCTTCCTTGTCTTCTAACCTGAGTCTATTTCGTCAGCTCTAATCCCTAAACTTTCCAACTCCCAAAAGCGTCTCATTTCAGCTGAGACCGACTCTCTTTCACTCAGAACTAAATTAACCAACGTAGAATCAGTCAGCTCATCACATCTACCTTCTAGCGACTATCCAAATATAGTTTCTAAAGCTACCAATGACGAATTCAACCGTTGGAACCCTTTTATAAAATCCCAGAAATAATCTGCTCCCACTAACAAAGAAATCTGACAATCGCTAGACAACTCCTTAAAATTAAATGTCAAGGCTAATTCCCTATACTCCGTTTCAGCACATATATCCCGATCTGGAACCCGAATCGAAGCTCTCAATATTTCGTCTATTTCCAATGCCTCTACAACTACTTCCCTTCCATCCAAATATTTTGCAATTTGATCTCTATGCGACAAACCTGCAACCAAAGATTCTTAGCTGTAAATGAATAGATATTTAATCTTCCCGATCCTATAATTTTCAATCCCAACTTCTCAGAAATACTTTTTTGTTCACTATCATTGTCAAATAATGAAAATATACAATCCGACAATTTAGTACCAATTATTTCTACTCTCACACATTGCAATAAAATCCCCTCCCCCTTTTTTTATATCATTAACCATATAAATAGCAGTAGTGGCTACGACTTCGTTGAAATTCTTCTCCGGATCATTTTCCGTTTTCTGAGGTTTAGAATTATCTAATTTGAAACAAATGGCTCGAGCATGCCTGCCTTTACAGAAAGAACAGGCAACTCCTTTCCATTTTTTGACAGAACAGTTTAATTTACTACATAAGAAACATCTCTTAAAGCGCAACAGTTTTTTTTCTCTTTTTACTAGTATTCGAATTTTCGCACAGATGAGAAGGATGCAATTCACAGCAAAATAAAAATCCGCTGACAGATGTATTCCATAACAATTCACTGGCAGATGGTATAAATTTATTACGATCGGGCGCGCCGAACTGTCGGCGAACGAGTTTACATTGAGAATTCATATTCCTAGACGGTGGGAAGGAATTCGATTACATGCGAAAGGCTCTCCCACGCGCCGATAGCGTTATGTAAAAAAGTCATCAATTCTTCCAGATTGTGGTTAGTACCAGAACTCTGAGTTTTGCTATATTCTAATGCAAGGTCACTAGGGAAAAGTTATAAAATAATTGCACTAAGCATAACACTTTAAGTATCCAATTTCACACCCAAACTATCTAAAGAACGAATTTGCGTTTGACATTAAAATAGAAATTTCTTAACTCTTGTAAATTACTAGAATTTTTTAAGGGGCTAATATTCAACAATTTTGACATATAGGCATTTAGTAACACTTCATTCTGTCCAGACGAGTCCTTCAATAATTTTAAAGCTGATTTATAATTATCTTCAATAATCACGAAATCTTTTATACAAGAAAGAGCCTCTCCCCCGAGACTACTAAACAAATACGAAATTTTTTCAACATCTGAAAGAGACGAGTTTTTATCAATTGCATTTTCGAATTGATTCTTAAGTACTCTGACAGGTCCCCACGATCTGTTTGGATTTTCAATTTTGGTAATTTTTCATTTGTATTTGGTTTACTTTTGTTATCTGGGTTTTGATGCACATCACTTAGTTTCCTGTTAAGTTACGAATTGTTGCAATTTAATTTTATTTTTAAGTTTAACCGAGTTAAAAACAATGATTTCATTAAACTCATTCATTTTTTTTTTCAATTTCAGATTCTATATCCGCGGTATCTAAAACATTTTCAATCTAAAACATTTTAACTTAAGATTTTCAATCTTACTACCTATGTATTTGAGCTGTTCGTCTTTGGTATGTAGCTGAACCAAAAGACCTTCCAGTTCAACAATTTCAAGATTAGGTTTTGACAAACGATTCGTTATTTTAGAAATCAACTTCGTGACATGTCCCCTATGAGAGGTGCGCTATCTCTTAAACCTCTCTACTAAATCCCTTTTCTCAGCCATTATTCTAACAATACAACGTAGCTATACGTTAACTGCAATTCCGAACAACAAATTATAATAACTTCAAAGTAAATATACAGCTCAAACTTCGTTAAATCAATAAAATCCTTAACAAATAAATACTGCAATTCAAACTTCACTTCACCTATACAAATCAAATAACTATCATAATCAAATTCTAAACTATACAAAACCGAAAAAACTTACTAAACAACAACGTTTTTCAAAAACGAAATTATGAAACTGATACAATATTCTAAACACACACACATCTTTTTCTCTTTTTCCAAAGTGAAATTATTAAAACAGTACGACTTATTAAGCAATTATTTTTCCAAAAATAAAATTTCAACTCTCCCCACCAATCGACGTTCAAAGTTTTCATAGTTGTGGTTCAGTCAGTTCGAATTCTGTCTTTTATTACGGTGCATATGTAGGCGACCGATTTACACGATTTTTTTTTTTTTTTTTTTTTTTTTTTACTATTTCAATACTACCGACGAAACAAATCCAAAACTTCGAAATGATGAGATGAATGTCTTTTTTACATTTTAATAAAATCACACATAATACTTATCAGAATTTACATTCTCTTTCAAAACTTTTATCACAAAGTATCAATCTAATACAACAATTTCGACTACACTTTCAACAGAAACCAAAATATGTTCTCCTCATCCCGTCTGGCGCCGCCTCCCTGGCGCCCTCACACATCAAGTTTCATAACAATTTTAGAAATCTGAGACTTGAAAGATAAAGAAATTACAGATATTTTTGAGAATGAGAGAGCAAAATGTTAAGTAAAACAATGTATTGAAATAAAATAATTAGAAAATAAGTTACTTGCCAATTTTTCAAAAAAAAAAAAAATGAATTTATTCCTCTCTAAATTAAGACTCATGAATTAAGAATAAAGTTTCCATCTTAATTTAAGAATAAAGTTTTTGATATGTCAGACACCAAATGTCTGTCCAAATAATATACCTTGACAAGCATCCCCACATTAATTAGATTGCACTTGTGTCAGAAAACAGATGGCATTATCAAGGTAATTGTTGTTACCATCTGGTGGTGACATATGTTAAAAGGAGCCGAACAAGTTTGACATTGATTCATAGGTTACTTTTGATTTGGTGGTCATATATGGTCAAATCAAAACTTTATTGCAGTCCCGTCGAGTAGTCACCGTCGGTGAGTACTGGATTCATCATTATTGCCCGGAAATTAAGCTAAAATCGAAACGCTGGATTGCTTCCGATTAATCTTTTTTGAAAAAGGTGAAGATAAGCTCATCGGCCGGAAACGTTATGACGAAGAATTTTGAAGGTGAGAAAGGAGTCATGATCAATAATACAAGTAACTGAGACTTAGACAACTAACTAGTGAGTCTTGATGCTACTAAAAACAAAAATTTTCGAAACCGACCCTCGTAGTAAGACTGCGTAATGTTTAAGAATAGGACTTGAATCTGGAACTCTTTTTACAATAACAAAATACTCGAATAATAATTTTAATTTTTTGATTTCGCTATCTCTGAGAGATCAGTGTGAATTTTACAATATCGTTCACTTCTGTCTGAATCAATTTTTTTTGAAGGTGTAAAATGTGTTCATGTTTCATATTCCTTACTGCAATGCCAAATGCGTTTTGAACTGTATATGTTCGAGAGAAAAATGTCGCGGTTTTTAAATGTTCCTAAATTTTAAGAGTACTGAATTATAAACGAATGTACGTGTTCCAACGTCATAAAAGTTCATGATAATCGGAACCATTTTCTGCCAGAAAATGTGTTCCAAATTTCAATCGGACTGTTTCACTCTAAGCTTTACCTAAATGAAAAACGTTTCTCCGGCATTGATAGTGTAATTTTATTTCTAGTCACCTACGTGAAAACGGTTTGCGTTATCATTAATGTAGATTAAAATATACACAATATAATCTACAGAAGTTACGATAAATAAATGAACTACTTTGCCAAATAAAAAAATTATTTTTCGGAACTGGCTGAATTAATTGATATTTTATACATATTGTTCTTCACCTGGCTGTTTTTGAATACCTTTAATATACGAAATTGAACCACCTTATAGGAGGAGGACTCCTGAGTTGGCATCCCTCTCTCTTAACTTCCACACTACGCCAACGGGGAGGACTGTGGGTTTCGACAAATTTAACGTACAACAGCCCCGAGTACAAGACGGGTCTTTAGTGGCATTATGGCTCGAACCAATGACTCGACGAAAACCATTAGGCTACCACGGCCAGTATAATTAATAATATAGTAAATTAATATAATGCAAAATTTTGCAAAGAACAGATTTAGCCACAAAAGCTTTCTAAAAATAATAATCAAATAGTTCACTTAAATATTAGAACTAAAGTAAGCGATAAAATGTTGATGTGGTCAATAGTATTCTTTTCCAATATTAAAACTAAAACAAACGATGAATTATTAAATTGAATATATTTTAAGCTAAATTTAATTATTGCCGTTGTAAAATGGAAATAAAATAAATCCTCACGCGTGTTAATCTCTATTATTAACTCTAATATTTCGATGAGGTGACTACAATTCAAACTGAAACAGTTGTGACTCGATAGGAAAAAACGAAATTAGATTAAATAAGTGCAAACGATTAATTATGAAAGTAGTGAACAATTTTCTCTTCGAATATTAAAATAAAAAACGACGATAAAATATGAAATTAAATATGTCTCATTTATGTAAATGTACCGCAACCAAATTAAATGTAATTATTACATTCTTAACGTATTATAATGTCAAACTTTTGAATTTAACAACATGTATACTTTATTTTATGCCCACGCACTTTTATCGACGCCATTTTCTCAAAACAACAAAATTTTAGCTCACGTTTCCAAGTGACATGCATTTCACATTTTTTTTGAAAAGTAGTCAAGGACGACATTTTGTGGTTGTATGAGAACAAAATCCCCTTGGCTGGCTAATAATTGTACGAAAAATAATAACTTCATTTACTACCAAACAATATTGGAATTTAAAAAAGGAAATGAATTTTGAGATTAATTTTGCATAACCAGCAGGAACGCTTATTTTAATGCAAGGAAGAAGAAATATTAACAATAACCTTTGTAATACATACCGATTAATAGATAATCAGTATATTTTTATTAATTTCTACGGAGTTAGTGAAACATATGTTATTTTGCCAACTTTAATTAATTGAACTGTTAATTTTACGCAGCCACACATTTACTTTTTACAACATTGATTTCCTTAATTGAAAAATATTCTAAATAAATTTTAAGAACATTAAAACGACGATTGTGATCAACACTGTTATTTTAATCATGTATCGGATCAGCATTCAAGTTTAATTTTAGATTAAATCTATTAGGTGTGTGTTGAGGATAGTTTGCACTTATTCTTAGGATACACTCGGGAAAAAAAAGAAATTCAAGAAACTGAACAAACGTTGATGTAGTCAAAACAGAAAATACGAGCATTTAATTTTTTAATTAGTATATTCCCATCTTGTTTATTGAAACTTCTAATAAATGTATTATATCATGTGCCCACGCGTCCCGTTCTTAGGCAGCCCGTCTCGTTGTCACAAAGCACAAATTCGGCTCTACGAAATGTCCCGTTTCCAGATCTAGAAATAGAGCTATCTACCGTTCCCATTTCTAATAAATGGAAAAATGTTCTTTTTGGATAAATTGCGAACGAGCGAACAAAAAAAAAAAACTGTTGATTGCTGCAATTCTTACAGTTCTGATGAAAAAGAAAATTTTAAAAAATTCTGCCAAGAATTTTATTTTTCTTACAAGTCAATATCAAATACACCTCATCAAATTTGTTTTCCAGAATTTATCCGCATAAGAGCAGATACAAATAATTTATTTTCGCATGTTAATTGCCTTTCTTTTCATCGATAAATAAAACTAACTAAGGATAAATGAATACATATGTTATCACCTAAAAATTAGCAGATGTTCCGTTGAAGGGGAAAAAAATAAATGGCCACGCATTAGTTATACCTCTCTCGTGGTTTGCTTTGATTGATTTATGACTAACGCATCAAAAAAAAGCTTTTTTTTTTAAACAAAGCCATCTGGAGATGAATCATTGCACTTAAACAAAATATTTCCATCTTTTTTCTTTTTTTTTTTTCTACAAACGTTTTTCTAAAAGCAACAGACATACAACGGTTTTACAAACGTATATTATAACGGTTTTTTCCCCTTGAATTTTAAATGAGAGAATTCCAGACACACAACTACATGGTTTATACTTTTGTGTTTTATCCAAAACGGCGGTTTCCAACCTTCATTCCTCTAAACCTCCCCCAAAATAATTTTTTTCACGCTCCTCCACACCTATTTTTTAATAGATAAAACCATGAGACATATTTTAAATAATAAAAACTTAATTTTATCTGTCAGTTGTTTTGTAATTAACAGAATAACAAGGTCTAATTATACATGCATATTTGTTCTTCAGTGACATTGTTCTTAATCATTCACGATTAATTCTGAATGAATAGTTATAAATAATTTTTATTGAAACACTTTGGTGCCTCCCAGGTCGAAAATCTTTGCTCCAAATGCTAATTTAAATTGAATTAACATTTTGATTTTTTTTTTTTTTTTTTTTTGTCAAAAGTAAAATTTTTAAGAAATGAATCGTGAACCGTCTTCTGAAGGGAAATTTTAACGAGGGGCTTCCCTAAAGCTATATAAATAAGAATGGTTATTGCTTTTATTTTTCATTATTAGTTAGTTTTATCTTCTAACGCAAGTGGATCCAATAACGACGATAATTAATAAAAAAAAATATCTCACTTCTCTCAATGTGAATATCTTTAGCTAATTCTAAATTACTCTTTTATCATTTTGTAAGTATTGGTATCTCTCACAAAACATAACAGAATCTTCTGGTGAGCAATAAGAAATTAAGAAGTTGAAATGTTTTGAGGAAAATTAGATAAAAATTATTCTTTTCAGTAGCACAGTACTCTCTCGTTAAACCGCCAGTTCACCGGAAACGCCTGACTGCTGGAAAATCACTACAAATTACACATTTAAACAGTAAACGCTATGTATTATTGTATAAATACAGCGCGCGCAAATAAAGTGTGAAACGCACGAAATAACTAATACTACAAAAATTTACTATTTTGTATTGGTAGCCTTTATTACTCCATTGAAGTAAAATACAAAAATGTGTAAAAAGGCTGCATGCAAAGTTTTGCAAAGAACAGATTTAGCCACCCAAAGTGCGCTTTTCTTATAATTATTATTAAATTGCCCGATTAAATATAAGAATTAAAATAAACGATAAAATATCGAGAAATGGACAATTGTAAACTTTTCCGGTTTTAAAATTAAAGGAAACGATACACTATTAAATTGAATATATTTGAGCTAAATGTAATTAAAATTGAAGCAAACGATAAGTTATTCTTTTGAATATTATATAAGCTACATATAATTAAAATTAAAACAAATGATTAATTATTAAATCGAATATATTTAAGCTAAATGTAATTAAAATCGAAGCAAACGATAAAAAATTGAAAAGTGATGTGGTACGCCCAAAGGGATCCACCTAAAACATTAGCCCCTTGGTTGGCTAATAATTTGCTATAACTTGTGAGCTTGAACAAAAACGCCAAATCATTCTCTGGGATGGATAAGTGAAGACCTGGATTATAGAGGGAGTACTGTATGTCTAACTAAACAGGATTTGTAAAAACCATTTGAAATGGTATTCCTTCATCTTAAAACAGGGATGGCCAATCTTTTACATACCATGCGGCAACTTTTTGACAGACGAGTTCAGGTGTGCCAAAGAACTCGAGCACTTTTTAAACCATTTTACCATGGCTAGGGGTTGGTAAATAGAGATAAGGATAAAATCTGCTTCGCTTAGAGAAGGAAAGGGAATAAATTTAACGTCATTTAAATGAAGTGGTCGCTGCAGACTAGTGGTCATGGTCGTGGACTCGCAGTCGGTGTTATTTTTGTCGAATCTTGGTTTCAAGTCCTGATGCCATCAAAGTCCCGCCGTGTAGCGGGAATGATTCAAATTAAATCGGATCGAGGTCCCAGGCCTTCTCGTTGGTGTATTGTGGAAGTTTAGAGAGGGAGGTGCCAGCTGACGTCCTCGTCACTTGACCAAAGCTCAAAATCACGAGGTCTGTCGTCAAAGGCCTTCGTGTTTCTTCTAGTGCTGATGTCTATAAAACCAAACCAAAAATCAGCTTTATTCTGAGGGTTCATTATCTTTAAATGGAACCTTTTAACAAAGCCAAAACAAGACTTGCAAGAAATAATTCAAGTAGATAAATTTGAAATCATTTTAATTTTAAAAGAGTATTTATCTTAAGGGAAAAAAAAACTATGTAAACATATTTTTTTAAAAAAATATTTTAAACGCCCTTATAAATTAATTCCTTTTCTACCGAACTCTTTCACAAATATATTTTTTGGGATTTCAAGAATAAAACGGAAAAAAAAAAAAAAAAAAAATCATTGTAATCAACTAAAAAAATAGTAATTACTAATGCGACATAAATAAGTAATCAATTATTCATACTGACACAATTGGTTTCCAAAAATATTACGCAATGTTTAGCTTGTAAAAACAGATGTATTTTCCATTTTCAGATTGTTTTGTCTACATTTCTTGTCTCTTCATCGAATTTGACTGTAGCGTCACTTTTGTTATCTTTTAAAGCGCCAAGTTTGGCGTATGCTCCACTGTTTGGTCATCCCTATCTTGAACTAGTTAACGATAAAAAAAAACGTTCTTCAAAAAATCCTCCTTTCAATACTTAAATTTTACAAATGCTTTATATTATATTGATTTCTGAAAACAAAGCGAAGCAAAAGTTAGTCAAATTGTGGGAAATTGGATTCTGTTTAAAGATGTTATGAACTTAAAGAAAGAACAGGGGCATTATATAAAATCAGAAAATTTTCTTATTAGTCTCAATTTATAAATATAAATTTTAATTGTGATTGTTTTTCGAGGAAAGCATTCGCTGGAGTCTTGAGTCACTTTTCGTTTTTTTTCCCCTGAACATTGCACAGCACTTTGTTTTAGAACCTAGAAAATTAATGATTGAATAACTTATAATTAATTATTTAAGCAAACTTCTTTTGATATTAATTTATTTTTCATGAATTTATTCCTATGAAAAGTACCGCCCCTTTTTTAAATACTAATGAAGTGATCTGGGTCTTCTCTTTATGATATAGAAATTGGTTATGCTACATAAGTTAAATAGTAAGATACGTAAGACCTATCAGTAAGGCCAAGCCACGAATCCGAAGCAATGACCACTAGGCTACCGCTGCCACGATTGATCGACGGGAAGTGATTGCAGTTAACTATATTTCGTTTGCGGCTGATAGTAATATTTAGAAAATTATTATTTACGCCTGTGTATAAAAGAACGATACCATAATTTATATTATACAAAATATATGAAGTAAAAATTACAAAAAATTGTAATAATATGTAATAAAAAATTTGACACTTTTATATCATTACGGGAGTGGATAATTTACATTTTCTTTTAAGCATATTAATGTTACCTGCTATGAAATTTCCAAACGACAAAGATTTATTGAAATATGCTTTGGTATTATAGAATAAATTAGTATTCATAGAATAAATTAGTAAGATTCGAGGTGTGGCCAACAGCTGTTTAGTCTCTCTTTCGAATGCAGTACCTCTCTTTCTGCAAACACAAATCCGTATACCCACCGCCTTTGTTAGCATTAGAGTTATTTTTTTGCTTCGCAGGAAAAATGAAAAGAAAGCAACGAATTAATGTGAAATTTCACGCGTAAAAAACGCTACTGAATCTTATAATTTTTTGAAAGAAGTGGATGACAATGAATGCTCATTACGTGCATGTGTTTTTTAGAGTTTAAAGCCTTTTCAAGAGGGGCGAGAATAAGTTGAAGATGATTCTCTCCCGGGTCGTCCTTCCACGTCTAAGACGGCTGACAATAACGAAAAAAAATCTGTCATCTGGTTCGATTTGATCGTCGGTTAAACATTCGTGCGATTGATGATTGCAGGAAATGACAAAGAATCCGGATGGCAAATTTTCCCCCAAGGCAATACACTGGCTTATTCCACATTGTCTTTTAAGAGGTTTCTAGCGAAGTACAGTTTCTCAGGGTTACATCATCCGCCTTATTCGGAGGATCTTGCGCCATGGGATTCATATATGTTTCCTTTGGTAAAAATTTCGTTAAAGGGAACAGGATTTGAGTCCGTTAAAGCTGTGAAGAGCTGATAGATGACTTCCTGCACTGTTTCTCACAATGGAGGAATCGCATGTAATGAGAGATGAGGGGTGTATATTGATGGTAATAATAAGTAAACATGTATAACATCAAAATAAAATGATTTGCAGAGTTAGTCTCGTTAATTATTTGCCAAACCGTGAAGAATAAAATTTACAAAAATTTTTAATCCTATTCTAATAAAAATTATGACAATTTGACATTATTACGGGAGTGGATAATTTATATTTTTCTTTTAATGTAAAATGTTTCAAACAGTGACATTTTCAAAATTCTTTCTTATTGAAACATACTATTATATAGTCACAGAATAAATTTGTAAGATATAAACCTTCATCACAATAAAAACTAACTCAATGAGGGTATAAAGATTTAAAAGTTTGGACGTATTTTGGATATTAGTATTATTTCTTTCAAAAATAGATGTGAAAAAATGTGTACTAAAAATTCCTCATATGTTTTATTCAATTTTTATATTATGAATTTTATGGAATCAAACCTGGGTAAATATATTAATAAAAACAATTTCAGGTAATAAATAAATAAAATAGACACTTAATTGCTATTCATGAATTTTCTAAAATTCCGCACAGTTCCTGTTCAGAAATAAGGAATTGCAAAAGACCTCATTTGCAATGACATCATGAAGAGAAGCTAATGCACTTCAAATCTATCGAGGTCGCAAATCCTCTGGTGGTGTAGTATGGAAGTTAGGATAGGGAGGCGCCAGCTCAGGGATCGTCGTCGTCTCTTGACCGTGGTTCAAAATTATGAGGTCTGTCGCTGGCACTCGTGTTCCTTCTCAGTGCGACGTTAATAAACAATCACAATCTCAATAATTTACAATGAAATTAGAATTAGGATTTGCGTAAGAATTTATTACATTGAAATTAATATGGAAGAAAAACTATAAGTGTGAGATTAATTGATCTAAAAAAATTTGCGATACATAAAATTGCGTTTCTATAATAAAACTAGCTAGAAATACCTGATATTAATGGGCGCATAATTATTTTGTTGAAATTAAAATTTAAAAAAAAAATGACTACGAGCGCCTGTTTAGCTTGGAAGTAACCTAGTAAAAATTATGATCTGTGTGAAATAATGAGAGAGAATTTTGTTAGCTAACTTCACTCACATCTGTTATTTTATTGCATATTTTTCGAAAAATGTGACGTTCTAGGAAAAATGGCAATCCTGTTATTTAACTATGACACTCAAAAAATTATCAATTCAGTCTCAGATAATCCATTATATTGTTCTAGTGTTTACGTAAACCAAACAAATATCGCAATCAATATACATTCAATATTTTTTTTTAATTAACCTAAATACAGAATAAGTTTTAAGATCGTAAAATCTTATATCTTTGGTGAAAAAAAGGAACATTACCGTAGTGCTGTTTTTTTTTTCTATTTAAAATATTTAAATATACAGATTATGAACCATTTGATAATAATTCTTCCAATCTAATAATTATTTTTGTAATAAATATTTTAAAATCTAGAAGTAATGAATATTCATTCGATATAGTACTTATTGTGTCATTTCACGTTAATGTCAGAAAACGATATGTGAACTGGAATCAATTATTTTTTTTATAAAAAAAAGCTTACAATTAGCATGTTTATTTGTATCTTTAATATCTCTTAGAATCAAACTATTTCCTCTCGAAAAGCACGTGTTTCATATTTCTCCAAGTTTTTTTGAACATTTTAAAATTCCAACTCACACAAAATTTAGAACTGTTCGATGAATGAATTCTCTGAATTTAAAAAAGTGTTCGTAATTATTATTAATATACGTGAAAAATCTAATCGGGCATTTTATAGTTATCAATCCAGGAACTTCTTTTTTTTGGAAAGATTTGCTTCCAGTTAAGGAAATATTTTTTTACAAAGCTAAAATTTAAACCCCTGATGGCAGTTTAAGCATTTCTAATTTTATATGTTCAATTAGGTACATTGATATGATTAATTGCACAAATGCAGATGTTACATACATTATTAATAATTTGGGTAAATACCAGTCTCCAATGAGAGCGTAAATCCAATGAGATCATTCAATATTCCTGGAAATTCCAGCTATAACTTATATTATGATCTTACTTTGAGATTTATATATATTTCAATTTGTTATGGAACACATTATATTTATCTCTATGGAAGGAGTTCTATCCGAATTACTGAAACGGAACATTTTTTTTTGAAAATGAGTCATAAATTCAAAGAAGTGGAGGGATAGATACATAATAAATCCAGGGGTAAGGGTATAATTTTTTCAATCTTCCAATCATATGCAGCGAAAAAAAATGCGTCTGGAGTATGGTTGCCAGAGAGAAAAATTCACTGGTAAACTGGGCATGCTTTAATTCTATTGTCGCCAACGGATGATGATAAAAGCGAAAGCGACTTTCCGCGTATTTAAATTACCCAATTTAATCTAATTAGACTATGTAATTTTTCATACCAAATTAATAATTGTTATGAAATAAGTCTAACCTTATTTTCTCAAGATAGTATATAAAATTGTATTGTTTGCTCAACACAGTTTTATTGCGGTGTTTTTAAAGATTAAAAACTTATCGAAATGGCGAATACTAGCCAAATATAGTGGCCATATTAATTTTGTTGCCTGATAGAGAGAAATGTTCCCGCTCCATTTGCTGCAGTTTTACGCTACGGAGTGTATAAATATTTTGCAACGGATTCTCTTGAGCTCAAACGTTCCGGTTTCGTTACTAAAGTTCATGTTCAGTTTTAATTGCTCGTTTTCGTTTATTTTGAAGCGAATGTGAAGAATGGAAAAATTCGTAGTATAAGGTACGGAAATGTGACTTTGAATGTTACGTGGAACACCAAAAAAACTTTGAAATACTTGGATTGCAAGGCGTTTAGGACCGAATGTGTGAAACCGATATCGGATCAGTTTTCGAAAAATTAAAGAATTACTTTTCAGTTGGTGAATGAATTAGAGACTTCCAATGTTAATACAAATTTGTGTGCTGTTCCCTCACATGGACTAATTCCGTTTTCATTGATTTTGAACGAATGTGAAGAGAAAAATAAAGAATCCTTTTTTAATGTGGACTAATTCATTATATATATGGACAAATGAACTCTGGAAATGAATGTTCCATTACTCACGTGTTTGACGTGCTTGGATTTCGAAGAAATATGGATAGTGTCTGAACTGAGATAGTGGTTCAGTTTGTTCGTTCCGAATTCACAATATATGTAACTGTGTGAACATATGATGCATTCTGATAATTAGTATTGGAGTTACTTGGTGAAGATCGCTTACACTACAGCTTCCGAGTTTAAAGCAACTGTTTGACAATCGTGTGCGTTTCATGTGCAAGACCTCTCAGATAGTATTCTGGATGTGTGTTGATGACAATAATACCATATTGGTAATTATGAGACGAACTGTGATGGCATAATGGGCAGTACATTACATTATATTTATTAAATGAATGATTGTGTAACCTATGTTATTGCACGAACTGACAATTTACCCGCTCTCTGGAACGGAACGGCCATGCATTGATCGTTACAGTTATAAAATTATGCTTAATAACACGTTTTGAGATAATGAACGGTTTAGTGAACTTTAATAGTACGTCGGAAGTGCCGAATATTTTAATTATGTATATGGGAATGCATAATTTTTTCTGAAAGTACATGACTGTTGGATAATAGACATTTATTAACTGTTGCATTTTAGTTTGTGCATGATTTGTGGTGATAATACATAGTTCTTAAGGTGTGAAATGTTGATTGCCATAGTTCACATTTTTAATTGCTGTTTTTTTGTGTGGTGTACATTACTATGCATAATTTGTGGTGAAAATAAGTAGCTTATAGTGGGAAATGTAGGTTGGCATAGTTGATAATTTTGAACAGTTACAGTTTATTGCATGGAGTGTATAACAATGCATAATTTGTGGTAAAGATTCATAACTGCTAGGATGTAAAATGTTAATTGGGATAGCTGACATTAACTGTTGCAATTGAGTTAATGCTTGATATGTGGTAAAAATACATAATTGTTTGGGTGTGAAGTGTTTGTTGCCCATGTTGACACTTATAATTGCTGTTATTTAGTTCATGGTGTATATTACTATTCATAATTTGTGGTGATAATACATAACTGCAAGAAATGATAGTTGGCTAATACATAACTGCAAGAAATGATAGTTGGCATAGTTGACATTTTTAACAGCTGCAATTTAGTGTATGGAGTATATATTACTATGCATTATTTGTGGTGAAAATTCTTAACTGTTAGGGTGTGAAATGTTGGTTGAGATAGTTAGCATTTTTTAACTGCTGATTTTTAGTTAATGCATTATTTATTGTATAAAATACATATCTGTTTGGCTGGGAAATGTTGGTTGTTATATTTGACATTTTTCAACTGCTTTAATTTATGGTGTATATTACTAAACATAATTTGTTGTTAAAATTCGTAACTTTTAGTGTGGGAAATTTTGTTGGCTTAGTTGAAATTTTTTAACTGCTGTAATTTAGTTTTTGGTGTATATTACTATGCATAATGTAATGCATAACTGTTAGTGTGAATTCATGTCCTTATGTAGTTGAAGTTTAAGGTGTGAAATGGTGTTGATCAGATTGGTTGACATTTTTAACTGCGATATTTAAAGTCTAAAGTAATGGCATCGTTAAAATACATAATTGATAGGATGTGAAATGTTGCTTAACATAGTTGACATTATAAACTGCCATATTTATTCTTGTTCTCATAGTAGTAGTAGTTTGTAAGATGAGGCAGATAGATCGATTATGGCTTAAAGAAATGGGATTAAATGTGATGTTTTGCAAATTTCTGGTGTTTTAAATTTTCTAAATTTCGACCTTTTCACACCCGATGCAGCTTTATTCGTGGAATGTTACTTTATTTTCTAAGTGAGTTATTAATATGCTTAAAAGAGCATCGGTTGAAGGACATTCTCAAACATTTTATACTTTTTGTGTCAAATATCATTGAAGTTGTTGTATTTGCATCGGCAATTAGTAGAATAATATTTAAATTTAGAACTTCCTTTTAAATGCTTGATGCTCAGATTCTTTGACCCGTAATATATCATTTATGGCTTTTAGGCAAATAAATAACTCAAAAGAAGGATTATTCTCACTGAAATACACATAACGATAAACTTTATTCGCTCGCCTTCACAAATTCTTACTACAAAAAACAGCGCGCCGGCGATTCTACTCTAAGTTCTATTTTGACAAGTTGAGTAGTTCACAGCTTCTTCTCGCGAACGCGACACTCCCACCTTTTGAGTTTGTACAAGAAAACTCAAAATCCAAGATTTAGTCTCTGGACAGCCTTGACTTTACGTCCTCGTCTGGTAGTTTGGATAGGTTGAGTCATCCTACTTGTCTGGTCCATTTTCTTAGCTTGGGCACTAGTTCCTGTTTGTCTACAAACTTTTTGACGAAGAGAATCTCCAGAAACAGCATTAATTTCCAGGGAATACAAACATTGTATTGGACGTAAAATTTCACCACGAGCTGTTCTCACCTTTGCCAAACGTACAATACCTTCCTTGCCAGGAAAAGTTTCTGTGATCTTTCCTAGTGGCCAGCAAAGCCTTTTTAGATTTTTGTTCTCTACAAGAACCACTTCTCCTACAATAACACCATGACTTCTTCTAATTGTCTTTGTGTTTTGTCTTAAATGACCCAAATATTCTAATCGAAAACGTTTACGAAGGTCTTCCCGAAGTTTAGCTCTATACAAAAACCTTTTTTGAAGACTAATAGATTCTAAATGGTCAAGATCAGGTACACCACATTCTTTTAATTCTTGTAAAAACATAGAAGGAGTCAGTGGCTCAAGCTCATTGTCATCTGAAACATAAGTGAGAGGTCTAGAGTTGACTATACTTTCACATTCACATAGTAGAGAATTAAATTCTTCGTATTTCAAACAGGCTTTTCCTAGGACTCTTTTCAGTAGATCTTTAACCAAGGCAATTAGACGCTCCCACCATCCACCCCACCAAGGAGAAGCAGGGGGAATAAATTTCCACACAATTCTCTTTGTAGTCCCATCAGCAATCACTTTATCCCAGTCAATCTTCTGCAGAAGGTGATTGGCTCCAACAAAATTCTTACCATTATCGGTATAGATAATTGCTGGGCTTCCTCTGCGAGCTATAAATCGTCTCAGTGCAAGCAGAAATTTGTCAGTAGACATGGAAGACACAAGTTCCAGATGTATGGCTCGAAATACTGCACATGTAAATAAAACAATCCACGATTTACTTCCATCTTTTAAGAAGACAGGTCCAGCCAAATCTATTCCTGTTACTTCAAAAATGACTGCCTCCTTGATTCGGTCTTCTGGGAGAGGAGCAAAGTTCACTGAAGCAGACTTGGCATTAAACCTTTTGCACTGAGCACATTGACGGATTACTTTCCGTACTGTTCTTCTGACCTTTAAAATCCAATATTTCTCTCTAAGACATGCAATCAAAGTCTGAATCCCACAGTGCATGAGTTCTTTGTGCTTATATACAATAATACTTGTGACAACGGGGTGATCTGAAGGCAAAATAACTGGAAACCTGAAATCTTCAGTATCTTCTCTGAAAGTCAATCTGGTCTTCATTCTAAACAACCCATTTTTATCTACCACATATGGTATATTTCTTAACTTTTCGTCATTACTTGAAGAAAATGAGGACTTTTGTACAATGAACAAGACTTTGATTTCTGCTTCCTTGAGTTCTTTAGCACTAAGCATGTTTGTTGAAGGAGCAATGTTCTTATTCTTACAGTTATTGCAAAATCTGATGATCCACGCAGTAACTCTTAATAATTTCTCATATGATGAAAATCTGCTTAAGAATTCTAGAATACTCTTGGACATCACTAAAGAGGTAACAACAGATTTTCTTTTTTCTGCATTTACAACACTCTTATCTGGAGATAAATCAGAGATAGGCCACAATTTCTTTTCGTCTTTTAACCAGGCAGGACCTTCCCACCATCTTCTAGCTAACAAAGTGTGTACTGAACAACCCCTAGAAGGCAAATCAGCTGGGTTTAAATTTCCTGGCACATGATTCCACTGACCTGGTTCACTATTAGTCCTTATTTCCTTCACTCTGTTCATCACAAATGTTGCCCACTGTTCATCATTTTTTATCCAATACAAACAATTCATGGAATCTGACCAATAATACACAGGTAGATAACTAAATTCCTTTAAATCTTCACATATGGTCTTGGCTAGTCTCACGCCAATACAACAACCTAAGAGTTCTAACCTTGAGATAGAAATATCTTTTAGAGGAGCTACTCTAGATCTTGCTCCCACCAAGTTACAAGTAACTCTTTGGTCATTTTCAACCCTCAAGAAAATGCAAGTAGCATATGCTTGTTGACTAGCATCACAAAATACATGTAAGCTATTTTTTGCATTTTTATCCACTCGAAGCCATCTTGGCACTTCTAGTTCTTCTAACTTATGTAACTGTTCCACCCATTTATCAAATTTAAGAACAATTTCTTCAGGCAAAATGTCATCCCAATTGGCTTTTATTTTCCAAGTTTGTTGGAACAATATCTTAGGAATTAATGTAATTGGGGCAGTAATGCCAATGGGATCAAATATTTTGTGACATTTAGACAGAATATATCTTTTTGTTACTTTTGTAGATTCATTTTTCATATCACAACTCATATCAATTTTTAAAGTGTCCCTTCTAATGTTCCACAAAAGACCAAGAACTGGTATGTCTTGTAAAACAGGAAAAGCATTTTTTGATTCATAATCTCCCTTTGATGCATCAAAAGAGTTGTGTTGCCAGCCACGCAAATCAAATTTCCCTAGAGCCATAACTTGTTTTGATTCTTCAATAAACTTTATCAGTTCAGACCTATTTGCAACACTGGTCACACAGTTATCAACATACATTGACTTCTTTAGTAGTTGCGCTGTTGACTTATAATCGTCAGAAACTCTGTCTAAATGATAATCTAATGTGGCACCCAAAAGAAATGGACTGGATTTAATGCCAAACACCACTCGACAATGTCTGTAAATTTTGACAATATTTGGGTCTCCATCTTGCCACCAAAGAAATCGTAGATAGTTCTTGTCATTGTCATTCAAACCAATTTGCAAAAATGCCTTACGGATATCGGCTATTACACCATATTTCCATATTCGAAATCTGTTTAAAACGGATGGTATAAGTTCTACAAGGTTTGGACCTTTCACTAGGCAGTCATTTAATGATGGACTTCCTTTGATTTTTGCTGAACCATCAAATACTGGTCTGATCTTTGTCGTAGAGTTCTCTTTTAAGACAGGTCGATGAGGAAGATAGTGGCAGTTCAAGTTATCTAGAGATTCAATATTAATTTCTTCAATTACACCTTCTTTTCTCCAGTCCTCAAAAACATTTTCATAATCCTGAAGGATATTAAGTGCCTTGATTCTGTCCACTGAATTTTTCAATCTTTTTTCAGACAAACTTTTGTTGGAAGGCAATGTAGGATGATCTTCCAACCAAGCTAGAGAAACAACATATCTACCATCTTTATCTTGCTTAATGGAATTCAAAAATAATTCTTTAGTTTCATTTTCCAGTTCCGTCTGACTCTGTTTATCAGCAGGATCTAATATTCCCATAGTGTCCAAGCTCCAAAGATCACTTATACTTCTATTGTTTACATGTAAAGATAAAACTGTCATGTAACTGTCATTCTTTTCTTCATTATTCAGTTTACCCATGAGAGTCCATCCAATCAGAGTTTCCATTGCAACTAATCCACAAGACAGATTCATAATTTTCCCAGTGAAAAGTTTTCCAGCAATGTCAGCACCTATTAACAAATGTACTTCAGATGAAGAATTCAGGGAACTAGCTTCTTGGTCACTTAGGAATATCCCTTTTTCTTTAATCTCTTTTGTCCAGGATCCAACACTCATTCTTGGAATATCAGCACATATTTTTTCTTGATCAAAGGCTTCAAAAGTACAGTGATAATCTTTTTGGAAGCTACTCACATATACTCTGTACAGATGATGCTTCTGATGACTTTCAACACCACCAAATAGATTATGGGTCATTTCTTCAGTTCCAATTGGCTCCCATTTCATCTTTGTAACAGCTTCTTTACTTACATATGATTTCTGGCTACCTGTGTCGATTAAGGCTCAAACTGGAAATTCAGTATTCTTTCCATGGAGATTTACCACCAAAGTTTGTAACAGAACATTAGCCGAACATGTTGGATTTGTTAAAGAATTAAACTTTTCCATGGATGTTTCCGTTTGATCATCCATTTTATTGGAACCTGGTAATTCCAAATCTTTTGTTTTAGGACACATGACACTATAATGTCTTCGTTGGCACTGAGAACAACTTATCTTGCTTCTGCACTGCTTCACTTGGTGACCTATCTTCAAACATCTGTAACAACATCTCTTTTTTGATAATATTGCTGTTTTTTCTGACAAATCTAAATCCAAAGCAGGTTTACAATTTCTACTTTCGTGATTCTTTTCATTGCAAAAAACACATGTTGTTACAGCGAAATTCTGATTTCCTGCAAAAAGTCCAGCAGCAGTAGGTATCTGTCTTTTTAATGGGTGAGTCTTGGCACTGCAATTTTGCTGAACAGAGAAACCTTTCATTGCCAGATTAATTCGCTCTTCTGCTTCAACTTCATTTTTCAAAAACAGCATCAAATTTTCCAATCTTGATTGCACTTTTTTATCATTTGCATTATTGTTTCTCTGCCAAGCTCTGAGGATTTCTTCTGATAAACAGGATTCCACAAGAGGGAACAGCATTGCTGCATACTTTTCAGTCGTCATACCAAGACTTTCCAGAGCTCTTAATTGAGTTTCAATCCTATCATACAAGGTGGAAAGTTTCACTTTTTGATCTCTAGAATTCATTGAAATTGTTAATTTCAATAATTCTCGTACATAAAACTCCACAAGCAGTTCTTCCCTTCCAAAACGAGATTTTAAAGAATCCACTGCCTTGCAATAATTTTCCCTTGATGGTGGAAAACTCTCTACCAATTCTCTTGCTCTAGAGGAAGGTTTCATGCATTGTATTAGATATTGAAGTTTGTCAACATCATCAATATCTGGATCACTGTCAATTTTACTGAACTGACCCCAAAATGGCAGCCAGTCATTTATTTCTCCACCAAATTTCTTTAATTCCAATAAGGGCAACTTGAATTTTCTCTTAGATACACTGTGGGTGGATTCACTTTCATCACTCTCACTAACATTACACTTTGTTTTAAAAATCAAATTAATTCTTTTAAATTTTCTATTAATATCATCTGATTCATTAATTTCAGCTATCAATTCTGTTGAGTCTTCATCTGCTTCCAATAACATAGTATTTTGAATTTCTTCATTCAAGATGCAGAGTTCATTGTATTTCTCACTCAACAGTTCAAAATCGGCCATTAAATCGAATTTATGAGCCAAATCATCGCCGGCCGTAGAAAAGTCATCTTTAATGGAATCGTACAAACGTAAAAATGATGAGCGAGCTACTAATCTTTTTTTCTTAAGATGCTCCATTTCAATTAACTTAAAGTACTTTAAATATCAAAATAATAATCCAGTTCAAAATTTACTTGCCTCTCTTTTAACTTACTGTCCACAAATCGAAATTATACAGGTCCTGTCGCGGACGCCATGTTGTATTTGCATCGGCACTTAGTAGAATAATATTTAAATTTAGAACTTCCTTTTAAATGCTTGATGCTCAGATTCTTTGACCCGTAATATATCATTTATGGCTTTTAGGCAAATAAATAACTCAAAAGAAGGATTATTCTCACTGAAATACACATAACGATAAACTTTATTCGCTCGCCTTCACAAATTCTTACTACAAAAAACAGCGCGCCGGCGATTCTACTCTAAGTTCTATTTTGACAAGTTGAGTAGTTCACAGCTTCTCGCGAACGCGACAGAAGTAATGAATTGGAATTGAAGATCCATTTTGTTTACTGGTTGGAGAATGTTTTCAACAAGTGAACTAGATTACTCGCATTCAGTCCTATTGTTATGTTAATCGGATCAAATACTCGTCGCTTTTGGTTCAGACGAACACGTTTATTAACATATAACCATGAATCGGGGAAAAAATTTTCCCTTGGAATATAATAGAACACAGCATATTAAACATTATTAAGGCACGTAGCGTTTACATGACGTCTTTCAGTGCTCCCCGTTATCATCTCTCCCGAATTTATTTGGAGAAGTTGGCGAAGCACAATCATAGATGCTGTTAATACAGCGTAGTAAAAAATATTCTACCCATCAAGTCTTATTAATCTCGAGAAAAATTAAATTGAAGAATTTATACCAGTTGAAGAATAATTTTAAGCAGAACATGTGGATCATGAATTTTGAAAAATACGTAATGTTACAAATTACGTAATGATTAGGAATGAATTTTTTTAATTGATCAGTATTTTTTAAATTCGCTTTAAGAAAGCATCAATAAACTTCAAACTGACTAAGTATGTAATTAGCATTGTCAGAAAAAAGTGCTTTCAGTAGTTGTTAGTTTAGTTTTATTCACGTAACACTAAAAGTATTTCAATAGCTGTTAGGGACGGAACTCCCAATTTTAATTTTCGGTCTAGTGACTTAACTGACACGACACCAAAGGTGGCATCCCCTCTCTCAACTTCTGCACCTCGCCAACGGGATGATTTTGGTCATTGACAGGATTTAATGTGCATCAGCCTCGGCTACACGGTGTGTCTGAAGTGGCATCATGGTTCGAACTCGCTACTCGACGTAAACCGTCGGCTGCGTGTCCGCGACCCTGACCACTAGGCTACCGCTGTCACTAAAGTAGTCGAATAGCGCAAAACTAATTTAGTCAATGATTGCATTTCCTAATGAGGTTTATTTGAATTGTTTATTGTGGTTCGTATTGAAGGTTTAAATAGAGCGCTGAACCCAAAATGGGTATATATCTCTCATCTGAGTTGAACCTGATTATATACTATTTCAATACCTTGTTAAAATGGATGCTGCACATTTTTAAAGTAATTATTAATGAGATAGATTTATTATATGAGATAGATTTAATGCACTTAATTAAAAGTTTATTGAGATTAAGAATCTATGAACTTTGGTGAGCGAGCAATGAGGTGGAGGTGGGTGGGGCTATGTTAGCGCTTGTCCAATCAGGGAACAGCTAATCGAGTACTGGGAAATTTTCTATCTTGGTAACGGTTAAAATTACGAGGTTCTTATTTTTGAATAAAAACTTACCCTCTCATCAGACTTACTATTAAAAGTTAAAGTGCATTATTAAATAAAAGTTAAACTGAATTGTGAACAACTATAATAATTGGGATCAAGGCAACATGCAATACTTGCATCATACACAGGGAGTTGTTGAAGCAGTTCATTAGGTATTTGATGGAAGCTGTTGAAAAGATTTTGAGATTGTTTTTTAATGAATTCCAAAATCGGTTCAATTTTTAGATCGTTATGCAAGACTTCGTTCTTCACGAACCAGGGAGCATTAATCATTTTTCTAAGATTTATGTTTTGAAAGACTTGCAGTCGTTTTAGATGAGTACGACGCATACAACACGATTGGTCACAAGATAGACATATAGAGCACAATTTTGTGCCGGATCGCCAGCATGCTCTTGCGAGAAATCAAGCGTGTGAGCAATCTGCTCATGCCAAAAGCCTTTTGATAGGATTCTCGAATATGGTGAGCAAACGTCAATAGAAGAATTAGATTTAGAATTATTAAAACGTTCGTGACAAGGCATGAGCAAGAAATATTTTCCCTAACGTAAATGATGAAGAAAAAAGGAAGTTGAAGCACAGCAGAAAAAATTAACGTCATCGCTATATTGTTGAAGAGGTGTTGAAATGCAGAAACAGATTTCTAATGTGATTATGGAAATGTTACTGTAAGTCTCCCTAAAAATTGCACGAGTAGTATGTAAGGAAGTTTTTGAAAGGAGCTAAAGATTTCCTTGTACCAGTTAAGAAGCTTTTGCATGAAATAAAGGATTTGAACACTTGGTGACAGTTTAATGCATTTCTGTCTTGGGTAGTAGAGGCACTAAAGTGCAAAATATAGACTATGTTCTGATAGTAATTGATGAATCTGGCCTTTAGATTCTTTTACTGATGGATGAGGTTTAAATGGCAAAACAGGAGTAGCTTTCGTTGTCTTCCTATTGGGTAGCTAATTTAAATATTGACAAAATATTGGCTGACAAAAGAAAATGAAAGTCTTTCAGGGAAATTTGTATTCCGAATCATCTTTTATTTCCACTACAGGAAATGACAGATAAAATGTATTAGCTAACTTTTCACAACAGTGAAATATTGCTCAGCATGAACATACACAAAAATTATGTGATCAATTACAGGAAAAAAATATATTATTAACTAACTTTTTAATTATATTTATATAGTGCGTATAATAGTATGAACAATTTTTATCACAATCTTTATTAAGCAAAACAGATAATTAATTAAGTATTTTCTTTTAATTTAACTTCACATACATGACAATTGTATCGCTCAAATATTGATCGAAGACTCCAGCACGTTGGGCATTTTGAGTGTGAAACACTAAGTATACTAGAACATTTTTTACATGTGTAGGAGAAATGCAGTGGCCATATCCATTCTCCTGATTATAAGTTTTTGGTCTTTTATCAAGCAAACTGACAATTTTAGGTTTTCTCAAACCTGCAGAATTTTCATACTCAACAAATGCTTTTTTTCGCTATTTTATTTTGCAGAATGAATTATCTTAGAGAGCTCTTTATAAAGTAATTCTCTTCTTAAATATTAAAGAATTTAGACTGTAAATATAGAAGGAGATTTTTCACATGTATAGGAGAAATGCATTGGACATATTCATTCTCGTGATTTTAGCCTTTCATTTTTTTGGAGAAATAATTAGCCCAGCGAGCTCTTTGTAAAGCAATTCTATTCGCATAAATTAAAGAATTTATAGTGTGGAGCAGAAAATATACTACAAGATTTTCTGCATGTATGGAAGAAATGCAGTGTACATATGCATACTACTGATTGTAATTACGGACTGTTATCGAGCAAACTCACATTTCTGGAGGTTTTCTCATACTCAACAAAAGCTTTTTTTTGGTTATTTTTTTCTTTCGAAATGTATAAGCCCAGCACGATTTTTGTATAGTCAAGCTATTCGAAAAAATTAGAGAATTAAGAGTGTGAAACACAAAATTTAGTACGAGATTTTTAAAATGTATAGGAGAAAAGCAGTGGACATATTTATTCCCGTGATTTTACGTTTATGGCCGTTTCTGTAGCAAATTGACAATTCTTGAGGTTTTCACATACTCAAAAAATGTTTCTTCTGGTTATTTTTTCTTGCAGAATGAATTAGCCCTGTACACTCTGTGTATAGTAATTCTTTTTACAAAAATTAAAGAATTTAGAGTGTGAAACACAAAATATACTAGAAGATATTTTACATGTGTAACAGAAATGCAGTGGACATATTCATTCTCTTGATTTTATTTTTACGTTTTCTTATAGAGCAAACTATATTGTTCTGGAGGTTTTTTCAAAAATGCTTCTTTCTTAGGCGAGAGGCCTTCAACGTGTTTTTCCCATCTAGTCTTTGAAAAATGTTTAATATCTCTCGATATCTCATTACTGATTGCACTGAGTCCAATCTTGATAGCCGGATCCTTAGTCCTTTGCCAAACTCTCCGTACATAATTTTTGTGACGAATTTTAGTTCTGATTTCGATAGGGGGTTGAAGAGGAGGTGGTTAAAATTTTGGGTTTAAGGCCGTCGCAAGTGCCTCGGAAATAATTTCACCAATTTTGTTGATAGAATTTTCATTATCGGCATTGCTGGAGGATTCAGGAATGGGGAGGGGTTTAGAATTTTAAAATAAATCTTAATTTCTCCCAATAGGTAGAGAGTTATTCTGAAATTTCGATAAAAGCAGAATTTGTATTCAGAGTCAAAATGACTAGCATATGATCAGAATTTAGATCAAGAATTACTCTTATATCTTAATTTAAGGGAATATTTTTGTGTATAACAAGATCACTAATAGAATCCCTCGCCCCGACCGAGAGAGTTGGTTCAAATGTGTAGGTGTGTATGGTGCGACAACCTTCCATACATTATGCCTTCATTTTTTTCTTCTGGATTTTACTCTTGATCGAAATACACAAGATTCCTAAGTCCTCAGTTCTCAAACACAAATCATGACCTATTATACTTGAAGGATTTAGACATTCTTGCACGAGAATATAATACGTATTGTGACGTATTTCATCGCATTTGAGAATAGTTCTTTCCTCATCTTGGATTGTTTATGTTTGCGCTTTAAATGAGTCTTTGTACATTTTCATGCCATATTGCTTTGTCTCTGTATGTCGAATCAGTAGAGCAATTTTTATTTGAATATATCGATTAGTTTCTAGATCATTGCATTATGTTAGATGCTGAACGTCATTATCTTCTTCTCCGCTATTTATCTGTTTCACTTGGATCTTTTGCATTAGTCAATTTCCTAATCAAATTTCTATTCAACAAAAAGCTCCTATCAATTAAATGCTATCGGTTATCTAAGGCCAGAATAATTGTTCGATTCCTGGGAAGTACATATATTCCAACGCTTCATGGGGAGGTTGGTGGATTCTCCAAAGTATATTGTGTATTTTGATTGGAGTATGATAAAGTGTACGAAGAGTTATTTAAATAAATTCGCCGCGATTATGCGAATTGATATTATACGGCATGGGGTTATGGGTTTTATTTCCTTAAGGAGTTTTACCCGTGCACTTTATCGTAAATTGGGTCCCTCTACAATTCTCTTTTCCTGTCTCACATGAAGAAACTGAAAATTTTATCGTTACAAACAGATGATATATTCTGAAAACCTACAATAATTGACCCATATTGCTTCATCAACATATAAAATAAGACAAAATTAATAGTAATGGCCTGAAGATAAGTATTATTTTCCAATGACAAATGTTTGTAGTTGTAGGACAAGTTTTTTCAACTGGTCAGTTTGAAACTGTGTAATTGTTTTTGTACAGATATTTTTGGAAATTGTTTTTCACATAAGTATATAGTTCGGAAGGCGGAATAAATACCACGACTAAATTTATGCAATTAATCTTAACTGTCTAAATGGAGAACACTTAGAAACTTTCAGCTAACTAGAAAATAAGCAAAGATCTCTTGGTCATGTTGCGTTTTCCTACGTATTGAATTTCGAAAGGTAATGAAACCATCGGACCATGAAGATCCTTAAGGTGTAAACATTGGAAATATAAGGAGCAACATACTGTTGTTTTCTTGGTCCGCTTGAAGCCAGCCCATGATTCCTGACTCGATTAAAACGTAGATCCCTTCTGTTATTCTTTCGATCGACGCAAGTTATTCGATACGGAACAATTTCTCGTCCTGTGGATCTGATTTCAGAATTTCACTGTCTTCGTCACTACAGGGGGATTACAGTGGCAATTTGCAATTGCTTATCCTTCATGCTTATTGGCACTCTACCTGTGTGAGAGTGAGTCGGCCGTGTTTCAAAGAAAGTAAGCTATGGATTGAAGCAGAAGTGAACACAAGTAATTCTGCTACCATTATTTAATAAAGGCAGCATTGTATGACAAGCAGAAAGAGATGAATCTCTGATGAAGTGATTCGGTTTTCTTCTCCATTTTTTTCAACTTTCTTCCTTGTATAATTACGTTGAAATATCATTCTATTTTCTTTTCGTTTGAAAAAATTAATCAGTAGCGTCAAATCAAGTTCCTAGTTTACTGTTGACTTGACGATGCAGATCAACTACATTATTGTAAACATCACTAAAAGACGGCCTATGTTACATGACAGTTTCAGTTGTTTGATATATGTCATCCCTTTTAATTAAAAATGCTGAGTAGGATAAGCGATTTGTTCGGTGGAATTTCCTGAATTCTAATTTTTTTTCTCTTTAAACCAGGTATCTTTGGAGTATGAAATCTCTCCCGAATTCGTTATTTTAACGTTGTGGTTTTATTTCAAGCCTTATTTAGTGTTTAACCCATGTATGTGCGATTCTGGACGTGTACACATCCGGAGAAAGCAGGTAACTCGCATCGGTTTGGACATCGCGGAATTCTCATTTGGTAAGGCATAATGCTTGGTTGCCGTACCGACTTTCACAACTTAGAAAGAAATTTAATCACCGGTTCCCGCTATTGTAACGAGGTTTTCCTTCTGTTTGTGGGTCATTTTACGAGTCGCTATGGGCTCACAGTTACTTTTCATGCCTCGGCTACTCATTGCCAACATTATACTCAGCATGGCCAGATGACGTGAAACCTGCATCACAGTCAGGGGAGATAATATCACCTACCAAAGTCTAGATGTTTCTTATTGGACAACTGTCACATGGATGATTCAGCTTTCAGTCGCATTAAGCTTAGTGTTACTTGTTCAATAAAGTTCATTTATTCCTTTGATTTCTTTTTTGGTACATTTTCCTTGCGTTATTCATGTTTTTACATCTTGGGGACCTTATGGTACTATGTATTTTTAAGATTTAGAAAGCTTTTGCACAGCGTTATATTGAAAAAACCATTTTGAGCTTAACTTTTTGCACATGTAGTGTGTGTGGTTTATGAGGAATAATTTGACTTTAATTCGCATGTCAAATGGGAATTTTGGAAATAGTTAATTTCATATTTCATTTAGTTTCATGACGTCATAAGACAAATCCAAAAAACCATGATTTAGATAAGTATTTTCATTGCCACTTTATTTTGTCTTCTGCATATTTGTTACACAATGAGGATATTAGGGATGTATATTTGGCTGAAGACATTGGAGCATTTTTCTGTTCCTTTTTTTGAAACGTTTAAAATATATAGCTTAATGTCTCACGTCCCAACTCTCAATCTTCATCTCATTATTATCGAAACTGGACGGATGCCACAGATTATGACCATTAAAGGTCTTTTTACCAAGAAAAACATTAATTCAACTTCTGTGACCTTAAAAAAGAGTAACATAGGATTTACAAATTACATTTGTGTCCTTCCTTAGCATATCATCGAAAATTCTCCTCGAGTCATTTCGTTTGATCCACGACACAGGAGTGGAGGAATAAGTCCAAAAAAACTGGATTCTCGGAGGATCGAAATGCCTCTAAGGAGATAATTATTGTATTCAATAAATTTCCCGGTGCTGAAGTAGGTCTTAAATCAATGGAAAGATTATATCCTTCACTAATCCTTAAAAACCCACAAAGGTATCAATTCATCCTCCCAAACCAATTTTGATTGATATCAATAGAATAATTGAAACTAGTATTGCATACTAAACGAGACCTGCTTCCAAGACACGAGTTTTAAGTAGCGATTTTCATTTTCTTTATAAGGGTTAGTAGGAATCTGATGAAATATCTAAAGCTCTTCTACCAATGTGCCACTGAGGCGATATAAAGCCGCAACTGAAGCAGCTTTAAATCTGAAACTGACATGTAGACGAGGTAAAAAAGTGGAATGTGAAGACTGATCAGTTAAAATCTGGCGATGGAGGTTCTGGCAGTTTGTGGACGAAGTTGCTGATTTGGTTTTCACACGCAAATTTTATTATACAGTAAATGAATGAAAAGTTTTTAACGACTGTTATTTAAATGAACCATGTCCTTTTAAAGATTTGAATATTGTGGTATTTTACTTCAAAATAGAGAATACGTAAATTTAAAAATTGACGGAGTATCAGATACATTTCATTTTTATCTGTTTGGATTTATGTTAATACGAAGAAAAAATGATATTGCATGA
This sequence comes from Nephila pilipes, assembly GCA_019974015.1. Taxonomy (NCBI): domain Eukaryota; kingdom Metazoa; phylum Arthropoda; class Arachnida; order Araneae; family Nephilidae; genus Nephila; species Nephila pilipes. Next base: position 8,002 of record BMAW01128931.1, on the reverse strand, counting down.
ACTTGTGTCCAATCTTGTGTTATAGTGTAAAAACTCTTCTTTTATTGAAACACCGATCACTGGAACTCAATACCTAATCGATATTTCTAAATCTCAAAACACATATAAAGTAGAAAGCTATAATCGATAAACTGTTAATATTTTCTAACACTATTTTATTTACTCTATTTACATTTTTAAATACATCTGCATTTACATTTTTAAGTACATTTTACTACGAACACAAAACATTCCATCGTTAATCTCATAATGTAAACATTACACACACTTGCCAAATTCAGAATTACAAAATTACGAGGTAAAAAATGCTCGCATACAAAATTTAAGTCGGCTTTCTCACACTTCTGATTGCAGACAATTGGATGTGAGATTTAAATGCCACATTCGTGGCAAATTATGCAAGCCGGCCATTCTTTCAAAACAAGGGAGCTAAATGGGAATGAAGCCGAAGTGCTACTACTCGAATTTCTCTTGCTAGAGCTTTTTAGGGCAGGAGTGGAAGACATTCTAAGAGATGAGATTTTAACGTGATTCTTTTCTTTCATTTAGAACTTTTGTCTTCCAAACATTGTGTTAGCTGATCAAGTGGATAGTAAATGTTTTTAATGAGATAGTTATTGTTAGAATGTGTATTTAGAGTTAAAGGAGGAATTTAAATACTTTCTGATTGAGAGTTCATTGAATGTTTTGATCTGCAATGCTAGATTTGTGGCATGTCGTCTGAATTGTTAAATTACTTTAACGAATTGTGTTACAGATTCACGTGTAGATGCTCTGCTGGCTTTTATTACGAACATTATTTACATCAACATAGCATTATGATATTGTGTTTGTTAAATCCATTTCCTCCGACTCATCTTATAAAAAAAATCAAATACTTGTTCTGAAAAGAGTCAGAAATATGAATATTAAAAATATAACGTTAAGCGTGCGTCTATGGAAAATGATACTCTTGTAACGATGGGCGATAAGCTAACCGTCACATATTAGTCTGTTTCGAAAATTTTAGTGCTGCCATCCGTTGCTTTCTAACTCTGTGTGAGTGAGTGATGGTATAAATTTTATACCAGTTAGTTTGAAATATGAAACGAATACTTATATATTTTGTTTGTGCGATTTGCAATATTTACATGAAGTTTCACACATGCTGATTGGTGCGCTGAGGAAATTTAATTTTCCTTATAGAAATGTTCATATCAGAAGCATTTCTATAAGGGATAAAACAACCACTTGTTAGGAACTTTCATTAGATTCAAAACAATAATTTTTATAATCATTCTGCATTGCTGTGCCATCTAATTTAAGTAAATAACACTATAAGCTACCATTTGAAGATAAATGTGTATACAAAAAAGGTATACATTTTAAGGGTGCCAAGTATGTAGTATAAAAATATACCACCGCTCCTGAAAAGGTTAAAAAGTGATAATGTAACTATTAGAGCACCAAAACCAGACAATGATGCTTCTTATAAATATATGTATCATATGAATGTAGATATGAAACTTATTAATATCAGTGTTGAAGTAATAATGAATTAAACATAATCAAAAATTTACTATCGGAAAAGGTGGAGCAAAATGATTAAAAATATTAGAGATGAAAATAAAAACACCAGCTGATGGGGGAAAAATCTAAAGTTATTGCAATTCGTAAAGCAGATGTTCTTGCAAAAAAGTAAAATTTGGAGATTTAGGAATAATTGAACAATGTTTTTATTCAAATAATGATATATCTGCTGAACTTCATAAAATACTTAAGAAATAATGATACCTGCTGAACTCCATAAATCTATTCTAGAAATAATGAAACCTGCTGAACTCCATAAATCTATTCTAGAAATAATGAAACCTGCTGAACTCCATGAATCTATTATTTGTAAGAAAGGATGGACTGGGGGCTAAATCTGACGAGTATGGGGGGTGGGGAAGCAGATCAAAGCCCAATTCGTTCAATTTTGCCATTGTTTTCATCGACTTATGGCAGGGTGCATTGTCTTGGTGAAAAAGGATTTTTTTTACTCTGCATGTGCGTTCGTTTTCTTGCGATTTCCTCCTTCAAAAGCACTAGCAAGTCAATATAATAATCACTGTTGATCGATTTACCTTTTTCGAGGTAGTCAATGAAAATCACGCCATGCATATCTCAAAAAACTGACGCCATGACTTTGCCAGCTGACTGCTGCGTTTTCGGACGCTTCGGACGGCTTTCGCCAGCTGTGCGCCACTCAGATGACTGCCGCTTCGACTCTGGAGTGTAGTGATGTATCCATGTTTCGTCCATGATCACGTAACGACGCAAGAAATCTTTTTTGTTGCGGGTAAATAGCGATAAACAGCTTTCTGAATCATCAACTCGTTGCTGTTTTTGTTCCAATCGCGGCACCCACTTGGAAAAAACCTTTTTCATGCTCAATTTTTCATGAAGGATAGTAAATACACTTCCATATGATATCTGTGTCATCTCAGCAATCTCACGGAGCTTCACTTTACGATCTTTCATTATAATTTTTGTCACTTCACTCACATTTTCCGGTGTAACGGCTTCCACAGGTCTACCAGAGCGTTCCGCGTCATTTGTGTCGGTACGACCACGTTTAAACTCGGCAAACCACCGACAAATCGTTGCTTTTGATGGACAAGAGTCCGGGTAACATTTTTCAATCCATTGTTTCGCTTGCACGGTGTTTTTACCCATTAAAAAACAATGTTTTATCAGAACACGAAACTCGGTTTTTTCCATTTTTGAAACAAACTACAAAACGACTTAACTCCAACCTCGATAACTCAGCTGTTTCTGGTCCGATCGACTTAAAATTTTGACACGTTTCAATCAAAGGTTCGTACTCTAGAAAGACCTGGTTACTGGTTTTACTACGAGCGCCATCTCTGGGTTAGTCTCGGAACTTATTGATCCATGTGTTATTTCTTAAATCTCAATACTTGAATACTGTATACAACTCTGCATACTAAAATAAAAATCTAGATTAATATACATTTAAAGACAAACATATTTATTCATTTATTTCGAGATTGTATAACAGTTGTACAGGTCTTTTAAGGACGGATGTATCTGTTTTTACTTCACACGATCTAATCTTACCATCTCTGCCAGGAAATGTAGTAACGACTCTACCTAACTTCCAAAAATGTCTAGGAAGCTTATCGTCATGAATTAATACGATGTCATTTTCTTTAAACTCTCTAATTTTACCTGAAGGTTTAGTACAATGTAAGGATCGTAACAATAAAAGGTATTCCTTTTTCCATTTAGTCCAAAACATATTAATTTATCTTTCGCGATAATTAAATCTTTTAATTAGCATTTTTCGATTAATCAATTTGGAATCAAAATTAAGCCTGACAGGAGGTAGGCTATTGACCCTGTGACCTAAGAGCAAATGTGCTGGAGTTAGAGGCACAGGTTCATGAATTTCTGAGAAAACATAAGTTAGTGGACGTGAGTTAAGTACACTTTCAATTTCAATAATTAGAGTCTCTAATTCTTCTCTAATCAAAGTAATTTTTCTTAAAGTTTTTCGCAATGCAAGTTTTACTGAACCTATCAGTCGTTCATAAAAACCACCCCACCAAGCAGCCTTTTCAGCTATATAACTCCACTGAATCTTGTGGTGAGCGTAAAAATCTTTAACTGTCGGATGGCTAATAAGAGCCCATAAGTTTTTTAGTTCCAGTTCAGATCGCTTAAAAGTTCGAGCATTGTCCGTCAAAACTTTAGTACACAAACCACGACGAGCAATAAATCTTCTTAATGCTAACAGAAATGTTTCGGTAGTCAAACAGTCAGCGACTTCTAAGTGGACAGCTCTTGATTTTGCTGTAATGAAACTAGTATCAATAATACCATCACTTCTCACATAACGAAAATATGATACAGCTCCGAACGCTCTAGGGCTTGCATCGGAAAAAATATGAAGTTCGAGTTCTTTAGCCAACTCAAATGGAAAGGAAAAATACTTTCTTTCAATCGTTAAGTTTTTCAATATATATATATCTGAACAAACCAATTTTCCCATTTTTTCTTCATTTCTGTGGATAATTCATCGTTCCATCATAGTCCTCTTCCCCAAATTTCATGCATCAATAATTTAATGACTACTATAAAGGGTGAAGCAAAACCAACTGGATCAAATATCTTAGATGCAGTGTGAAGAACACTACTTAATATCACAGCCGTACATGTTTCAAGTAAAACCTCGCTACTTTCGTTAAGTGTATTTACGACCTTTGAAGTCAAAACACTCTGCGTTTTTTCAGCCTGGCTGTCGCCTCTCTCTAACTCTAATGGGGGAAAGGAAACGGTAGGATTATCGCAAATAGTTCCTGTAGTTTTTTAATCAAACATGACATAGAAGACAAATCTGTGCAATATAGTAATCTTCCCTCTTCTTCTCTAATGCGATTCACAATATGCTGTATATAAACTGATAATTCCATTTCCCTCAACAAAATCCTGCTTTCAAATTCATAATAATTTTCAGTAACTTGAAGAAATTTGTTCTGAAATCCTCCTCTGTACACCTTCAACTCCGTGAGCATACGCAAAATACTCTTCGTTAGAGTTCTGTTAGTTAACTTTCCATTTCTCTCTGGCGCAAGATTTTGCTCGCACGTACTTTCCATGTAATGATGTGATCTTTATATTCCTGTTGTTTTTCGATTTCCTTTTCAACTTCTTCGAGATTACATGATTCAAGAATACTTTTATCATAATTTACTAAAATTTGTTTCTTTATCATAGTTTTTCTTAAAGTTCGTTTATGATATCAATTGACTTTTCTCTTGATGCAATTCATTTTCTATTAATTTAATAGTTTCGGTTGTGTCAAATCCCAGTGGATCTAGCCTTTTTTAGAACTTCAGCCATTTCTTTCGGTAAATGTTAAGTTCATATTTATCTTAATATGAATTTTCTGAGTTCATAAATATTTGTTTCGTTCACTCTCAACTATCTAGATTCTGGTTCTGGTTACAGGTTTCGGCACAAAAAATGTTTAAAACTGCAATTCCATTTCAAAAGTCAAATCAAAAAAGTTCCTGTCAGTTGGTGATTAAATATCCAGGTCGAGATGTTGCATTCTAAAAAATCCACGAACGAGGAATCAATCGATGGCATGTTGCTTTTAGTGGTAACGTTAAGATAAATGCAACACAACACAACAAAGCATTCTTCAATGGTAAATATCTAATTCATGAGGGTGTAACAAATTCACTGCTTCTTATGATTCCTGGGCATCAACTATTCTCATACTCAGAACTAAACTATAGCACTTTTTTTCTTTTTTCCTGACAGCCTAACCTCTAATTGGTTTCAATAAGCCTGCGATTTTATAAGTCGAGCTATTCGAAAAAATTAAGAAATTAAGAGTGTGAAACACAAAATTTAAGCCGCAGTTTTTAAATGTATGGAGAAAAACAGTGGACATATTATTCCGTAGTTTTACGTTTACTTAAGTTTCTGTAACCAAATTGACAATTCTTGAGGGTTTTCACATACTTTCAAAAAATCATTTCTTTGATTTATTTTTCTTTGGGAATCGTTAAGCCTATTTTACTCTGTACCATAGTGATTCTTTTTTACAAAATTAAGGGTAGAGTGTGAAACTTACAAAATATACTAAGAAGATATTTTACATGTAAACAGAAAGTGATGGGCATGGTAATTCTCTTGATTTTATTCTCTTGATTCTACTAACATATAAGAAATGGAAATTACTACTTAAAACAGTGTCTTGGAAGCAGGTCTCGTTTAGTATGCAATACTAGTTTCAAGAGAATAAATATGTCCAAAAATCAAGAGAATGCCAAGGATATAATAAAAATATACTAGAGTCTAAAATATACTAGAAGATATTTTACATGTGTACCAGAAATGCAGTGGACATATTCATTCTCTTGATTCCTACTAGCCCTTATCAAGAAAATGGAAATCGCTACTTAAAACTCGTGTCTTGGAAGCAGGTCTCGTTTAGTATGCAATACTAGTTACAAGAGAATGAATATGTCCAAAAATCAAGAGAATTCCAGAGAGAATGAATAAAAAATTTCTAACGACTGTTATTTAAATGAACCATGTCCTTTTAAAGATTTGAATATTGTGGTATTTTACTTCAAAATAGAGAATACGTAAATTTAAAAATTGACGGAATATCAGATACATTTCATTTTTATCTGTTTGGATTTATGTTAATACGAAGAAAAAATGATACTGCATGAACGTGTGTCCAATCTTGTGTTATAGTGTAAAAACTATTCTTTTATTGAAACACCGATCACTGAAACACAATACCTAATCGATATTTCTAAATCTCAAAACACATAATAAAGTAGAATGCTATAATCGATAAACTATTAATATTTTGTCTTGGGTAGTAGAGGCACTAAAGTGCAAAATATAGACTATGTTCTGATAGTGCCTGATGAATCTGGCCTTTAGATTTTTACTGATGGATGAGGTTTAAATGGCAAAACAGGAGTAGCTTTCCTTCTCTTCCTATTGGGTAGCTAATTTCAAATATTGACAAAATATTGGCTGACAAAAGAAAGTGATACTCTTTCAGGGAAAGGTGTATTCCGAATCATCTTTTATTTCCACTACAGGAAATGCATGATAACACAGAAGACACAAACGTATATACTCAAAATAAGCTTTACATAAACAGATAAAATATATTAGCTTACATGACAGTTTCAGTTGTTTGAATATGTCATCCCTTTTAATTAAAAATGCTGAGTAGGATAAGCGATTTGTTCGGTGGAATTTCCTGAATTGTAATTTTTTTCTCTTTAAACCAGGTATCTATTGATTTTGAAATCTCTCTCCCGAATTTTTTTTGTACCTTTGTTATTTTAACGTTGTGGTTTTATTTCAAGCCTTATTTAGTGTTTAACCCATGTATATGCGATTCTGGACGTGTAGCACACATCTGGGATAGCAGGTAACTCGCATCCGGTTTTGGACATCGCGGAATTCTCTCATTTAGTAAAACGCAATGCTTGCCGTACCGACTTTCTAACGAAAGTTAATCACCGGTTCCCGCTATTGTAACGAGATTTTTCCTTTTCTGTTTATTGGGTCATTTACGAGTCACATATGGGCTCCTGATTGCACATACCTCTAGCTACTCATTTTACTTAACATTATACTCAGCATGGCCAGATGATGTGAAACCTGCATCACAGTCAAGGATAATATCACCTACCAAAAGTCTAGTTGTTTTGTTGTTGGACAACTTTGTCACATGGATGATTCAACTTTCAGTCGCATTAAGCTTAGTGTTACTTGTTCAATAAAGTTCATTTATTCCTTTGATTTCTTTTTTTGGTACATTTTTCCTTGCATTTATTCATGTATTTACATCTCTTGGGGACCTTATGGTACTATTTGTTTTAAGATTTAAAGCGCACAGCGTTATATTGGAAAAAACCATTTTGACTAACTTTTGCATTTGGTGTGTGGTTTATGAGGAATAATTTGACTTTTAATTCGCATGTCAAATCGGAATTTTGGAAATAGTTGAAATTTCATTTCATTTTACAGTTTCATGACGTCATAAAGATAAAATCCAAAAAAACCATGATTTAGATAAGTATTTTCGTGCCACTTTATTTGTCTTCCACCGTATTTGTTACAATGAGGATATAGGGATATGTTGGCTGAGAGAACATTGGAACCTGACCCTGTTCCTTTGAAACATTTAAAATATTGACTTAATGTCTTACGTCCCAACTCTCAATCTTTACCTCATTATTATCGAAACTGGACGGATGCCACAGATTATGACCATTAAAGGTCTTTTTACCAAGAAAAACATTAATTCAACTTCTGTGACCTTAAAAAAGAGTAACATAGGATTTACAAATTACATTTGTGTCCTTCATGTATATCATCTCCTCGAAGGTCATTTCGTTCGATCCGACTTTAGGGTGGAGGAATAAATCTTAAAACTGGATTCTCGGAGGATCGAAATGCCTCAACGGTA
>BMAW01128919.1:0-19209 GCA_019974015.1 Nephila pilipes | reverse complement strand
CTAATTTGTATCAGTATTCGGATACGTTAATTGTTATAGACGATCTTATGGGCGAGTTGGGAAATGATCCCCAATTAACAAAATTATTTGTAAAATTTTCGCATCACAGAAATTTAAGCATAATTTTTGTGGTACAGAATATTTTTCATAAAGGGAAAGAAATTAGAGAAATTTCCTTAAACTCTCATTATCTTGTATTATTTAAGAATCGAAGAGATCAATCTCAAATTACACATTTAGGTCGCCAATTATATCCTCGTAAAGTGAAATTTTTTCAAGAATGTTACGCAGATGCCACATCAAAACCGTACGGATACTTACTTATTGATTTAAAGCCCGAAACTGATGAATCCTTACGTGTGCGCACGGGTATGTTTCCTGGAGATGTTTTTTATGTATATCAACCTCGTTAACCCATTACTTTGAGTCAAATAAATAGATTCAAATTGTTTAATGAATAGTCATTAGTTCACAAGATGTCAGTGTGTTCTGAACAAACTTTAGAGCTCTTAAAATTAATTTCTAAAACAAAAAAATCAAAATCTATTTTGAAAAAGTGTTCAAAGAAAGAAATAAAAACTTTGTGCGAGTGTGTGCTGAATGTTTTATGTGGTAACATATCATTGACTAAAATTAAAAAAAATCGCTTATCTCCCTATAAAGAAAGCTTAAGAAAGCTTTCTAACAAAAAAAACACCTCTTTACGTGAAAAAGAAAATTTTAATTCAAAAAGGAGAAGGATTCCTATCTATTTTATTACCAGCAGCTATTTCCGTCATCAGTTCTTTAATTCAAAATGGAATTTAGCAAAAAATTTGTACTGGTACCCGAAGAAAGAGTTCAAGTAGCAGAACACTTATCGGAACTTGATCAACGTATGAAAAGCATTCTCCATAATAAGGATTTAACGGAAGAAGAAAAAACAATACTCTATCTACAAGTTTTACAAAAATATACACATTTTTCTAATGAAAATCGAAAAGAGTCCGAATCCATTCCAACAGAAACATCTGTATCGGAAAATCAAGAAATGGAATCATTAAAGGAAAATCTAAAGGAATCGGTAGTGAAGACGGAAAAAGAAGCATTTGAGGATGAAATTTTTAGAATTGTTCCAACTAGGTATAAAGAAAAAGCAAAAAATATTTTTCAGTTTTTAAAGCTTCAAGAATCTTTCAGTTGGAATTCTGATGGTGAAATTATTTACAAAAACACTGTTATTCCAGGAAGTAATATTGCATTCCTCGTGAATGATTTTCTACGGAACCGAAAATCGGCACCTGAAGGAAGATATGTATTTTTAAGAGCTTTGAATGATGTAAATTTACCGAAACATCTAGATGTAAATAAAAAATTGTATCAGAATAACAAAATTATCAAGAAACCAATAATGTATGCTCGCAGAAATGCATGGTTGAAACTTTGAAATAAATGCTACTCATTTGATTAAAAAAATTGTTTCTTTATGATTTGAACTTTTTTTTTTTTCTTTTTCAGGTAAAATATACTCAGGATAAAATTTAAAGTTTCAAATAAATAACAGTAATTAAATAAAATTATATTAATTTTTTGAGGGAACAAAATATTTTATCATAGAAAAAAAAAATAAAATAAAAGATACAAATATTTAGTTTCATTCCATTTTTTTTTTTATTTATTTTCTAAACACAAATCTTACACCATATCGCTTCTTTACAAATTGATACATTTGAAAATCATTTATATACAATTGATTTAAAATATAATACATAGAATAGCCTTGGCTGCGTTTGAATAAAAAGTAAATACAGTATTGTCCACAAACATTGGATGTTGGTGATTGAAACACTTTGGAATTCCACAATACATCTAAATAGGTTGTAGTATTAATATCATAGAATACAGGAGGTTGTCCAAACGAGTCATAAAATTCTAATTCTCTTTTATCATTCACGAATAATGCTAACCAGTGTGTTCCGGTTTGCGATGAGTCATCAGAATTTACAATAGCACACATGTTTTCTTGCAGAGGAGGGAGCGTATCTCTAGAATAAACACCTTGGAAATATGGGGACGTTGTCTTCTCTCGAGATAAGACTGTAAACAGCTGCATTCCATCCATTCTTTAATTTCCGAAATCGTACAAAATATTTCTCGATTTGTTTATTTCGATTAAATTTTCAAACTCTGCGAAGACGATAACACATACGGTTTGTTCTAAAGATTTGCTGAATTTTAGTTCTAATCGCAAATTGCTATGTTTTATCAGACTGAAATGTTCTCCTGAAGAACATAAATCCGGTGAGAGGTTAAATCCAAATAATGTATTTGATTTCTTATATTCTTCTCTAGAAATAAATATGCCTCTGTCTTGACCCATTCGATCTGTCCCAACAGAGTTTGATAGGCACGTATGTACTGATCTTTAGAAAAATCGAGTTCTAACGGATTATGAGGCACTGGTTGTCCATCCACATACACTCCAATAAAATTTAAATTAAAATGCTTAAACTCATAAGGAGATTTTGAAAATGCACCATGAAAAGCTTCATTATCTACACATCCTATAAAAACTTTTTTCGGCATTTGGCCTGAAAATATGTTATCTTGAATAAAAGACATACTCCCTTTAGGAATCGAATACACTTTGCACAGAACTCGGTTAATGGGATATTTTGCGCTTGTTTTTTCCAGTGCTTTTGCATGACCAAGAATAACTCCAGGATTCACGCGAACTTTTCGTATGAATAAAGAAACGTGATCCAAAACAACTTTAAATCCTTCAGATCCTTGCAAACAAAATTCGGGCTTGCTTCGTATTAATTTTATTTTCAAATCCACTAAATTGAGTAAAAGACGATCTTGATGAAATAAATCTGAATGTATGCAACCAATCATGTCTACAGTAGCACTTTCTTTAAAAAATTCAGTTCTTTTCTTGAGGCCGTCATCAGAATCTTTGTAAAATAGTTCAGCCGTTAATTGGGAAGTTTTGCTGTCATGTCCATGGTTTAAGAGAGTTTCAATATAAGATCGATAGGGATATGTATTACTGGAATTGGAAACCACGCGATCATTTAAGGATACATCTACTTGAGAAAATAAAGAATGTAGAAATAAATTCACAGGTCCTATAGCATCGTCTTTAGTAATAGGCTTATTGTCCACTTTTACTATTTTCGCTTTTACATATAGCTGTGTTTGACTGAGATCTATGTAATCTTCTGCACTTCCAGAAATATGAAATTCTACTGGTGCGTTATCGAAAACGTTAGAAAGAGGGTGAAATTGTTTCCACTGCCCTTCTTGAATGACTGTTTGAGTTCCTGGTAAGGTGAAAAGTTCCAATTCAGATTTAACACATTCAGGAGAATCCTTAAGAATAAATGCCATTTTTATGAATCGAAAATATCGCGTCCGCTCACTTTACGGGCTTTGGATGAAATGAATCTTTTCTGTTTCTTACGCTTTCTTTTATATTGTCCTTTCCCTACCATAGATTGAACTTTATCAATAGCTTTCCGAGCTAGATTTTTTCCACTTTCTCTGCTTCTTGTTTTTACGGCTTCTTTAAAATTTTCTCCTGACAATACATCAGAGGCAACACGACTCCCTGTTATTAATACTTCTTTTCCAATAGTTTTACCTCCTTTTACTAAAAAGGGTAGAGCTGCTCTAAACAATCGACGAAATATTCCTCCGATTCCATAACCTTTTTGAAAACTAATGCCTCGGTAATGACCCAGACCCGAGCCGATCTGACCTGCATAATGGTCTTCAAATTTTTTAGTACAGCAAACGTATTGTACACTCATCTTTGTGCTTTTATCTTCAAATGAAGGTATAAAAATGCGTTGTTCTATTTATAGTATTTGCCTCATGCGAAAATGAAGCACTATGATCACTTTACCACTTTCAAAGGGGACAAAACCACCTGAATTGAGTCTTAGTTCAGTTTGAATAGTTTGAAACGAGTGTCTCACTAAAGGTAAGTATTGAGGTCTATCATAATATTGACTAATCGTTTCCCCGTCTTGACCTTTAGTTCGAACGATTCGCAATAAAGGAGCTTGTATATCTCCCACAATTTGAGGCGAAATGAGATCGGAGTAAACGTAAAAAACCGAAAAATTAGCCCATGCATCAGCAACGAATTCGCTTTTCATGTTACCCGTTATGATTGCATTGCGTTTGAATCCTAACAATTCGCCTAAATTCTCTAAATGAAGACTGCTACCTTGAATTGCATTAATTTTCACTCGTTTTGTAGCTTTATTGTAATTTATTGTGAACCGACTAGGATTTTTGGGTAAAGCAAGCTGTATGGCTGATATAATATCAAACATTGTCTCATAACAGCCCACATCAATATTTGGTTTAGCAGTCGAGGCAATATTACCGTCACCAACTTCATATCGAAAATAATTGTTAGTTTCATTTACGTTAAGCCAGGAACGTGGATAGATGATTTCAGACAATCCCACTTCCCATTCACCCTTTAAATCAACAGGAAAAGGTAAATGAGTTTTGAAATGAGATATTTTGTTTTCTGGAAAGAAATGCATAGAACTATCAGAAGGTAATGTTACGAAGAAAGACATGTTGAAAATGAGTCCATAATAAAAAAAGTTTAACTATTAATACTTTTTGAATATCAGTCACCCAATCATTAAACTTTTCAGGATAGCCTAGAAATTTAACAAAATATTCAGTGATTCCTTGTCTTTTTCTTTGTTTGATAACATTCTCTACAGGATAGAAACCAGAGTCGACAACTTTTTGTAATTCTGCTTCGTAATAAGTACCTTTAATCTCTTCACCTTGTAAATCTTTTAATCTATAAACGATCGGAATTCTTTGCACGATTTCATAAACTGTGAAAAGTTCTCTTCTCCAGTTTTGTTCGTATCCTTTTTCAAAGTGAAGTTTTTGTTTATTAATGCGTACAACATCACCAATTTTAAATCTAGGGGCTTTAGGTTTCTCATTTCTTAGATCACCATATAAATTATTTAATACTTGCTTCCTGTTATGCCTACTTACAGAAACAGGCTCCATTTTAATTGAACGGTGATATGAGTGATTATAACTGCGTATTAATTTATCAATGACATCGATGTAATTTTTAGTGTTAAATTCAGTGAAATATTTCCACATTTTTGTTTTTAATGTCCGATTAAACCTTTCAACTATGCTAGCTTTAGTTTCATTATTTGTAAAAAAAAAATTTACATTTGTATTTTTTAAATAATTTTGAACTATTTTATTTAAAAACTCTTTACCGGCATCTGTTTGTAACACTTTAGGCTTCCTTTCTTTAAAAATAATTTCTAACGCAGACTTTACACTTTTTCCAAATTTATCTTTCAGAGGAATTGCCCAAGCAAATTTTGAAAATAAATCAATGCAAGTTAACAAATACTTATAACCTTTATTAAATTCTGCTAAAGATTGCATATCGACTAAATCTGCTTGAAACTGACGATCAATATCACTTACAAATACTCGATTCCGCTTAAATTTATGACGAACAGGTTTATGAAGAGTATAAGCATCTTTCTGTGATAACCATTGTTTTACATCTTTTTTACTATATTTCCCTTTCAAAGAGCGATGTAATGCCTCCACGCCTCCAAAGCTACTTGGAACTTCAGGATTTCCGTAAAACGCTGCTAAATCTTGATACATTGTTACCGACGAAAAGAACTTGATTGAATGATTATTACAATTAATAGGTATACAATTTATACTTTTTGGGAATGGCAAAGGGTTTATGTTTAAAAGCATGAGTATAAATTTTCAGTTTTTCGCACTTTCGTATGAAATATATTTAAAATATCACTTGTGCTTAAAAATACTTAGATAATTTCTTTAAAAAAATACTCTTATTTATTTTTAAAATGTGAAACTATTTCAACATAAATTAAACTAACAAACAATAAAAATAATAATAACTCAAATCAAGCAAAAAAAAAAAATTTTTTTATTCAGATTTATAGAAACAAAATATTATGCGAAACTTATAAAATCTGTATACGATATTTTTTAAACAAAATCCTCATGCATTTGGACTTATTCAAAGAACAGTATGACATAAAATCCGATGATCTGATAAATACACAATAATGTGATTTTTTTTTTTTAATGTAAATAAAGAATTGTAATGTAAAACTTATTACAGAATGCTGTTTTTGTAAATAAACAATTTATTTTGTATCTTTACTGAACATATGTAATCATTATACTGAAATCAATTTTAAAAGTTGTTGTCCTGTAATGTGAAGAAGCGATTGTAATGTAAAACGTAATACAAAATGTTATTTTTCTGAATAAACAATTTACTTTGTATTTTTACTGTGTATGTGTAATCATTATACTGAATTAAAATTTACAAATTGATATTAAAACATTATAAAATAAATATTTTTTTTATTTCACTTTAATTAAGGAAATGCTTAAAACAATTTAATAACCATCTGCTTCGAATGCGTATTTAAATTCATTAGATTATAAACATAAGTTTTCTTCAGGTCTGTATGCCTTCATAGGACAATGGTTAGCGTAACTGAAAAACTATTGTCCTATGGAGACATTTTGTTCTGAGGCTGCGAGTTTGAATCCGGATATATTTCTTTTTTATTTGAGCGTTATTTATTTTAATCATTTTCAAATCTAATAATTAGTGTATATTTTAATCAATAGGTGGCACTATGAGCACTTTTAACATTCCTATACTTAAAATTATTATTTTAGTAGTTATTTCAAACCCTGATGGTGTACATAATTCAGTCACCATCTTGTAGAATCAAGATCAGACAAGCTAAGACAAGTTAAATCGTAACCCGTTCACGCTGATTACGAGTATACTACGTCACACGGTTTCGAAAACCAAAACCAAAACTGTAGCAGGAGAAAAACAACTCAACTCGACCTCCACCTGCGCAGCCTGCACCGCCTGCCTCCGCCTGCAAAACAACTCAACTCGACCTCCGCCTGCGCAGCCTGCTCCGCCTGCGCAGCCTGCTCCGCCTGCTCCACCTGCGCAGCCTGCCTCCGCCTGCACAGCCTGCCTCCGCCTGCGCAGCCTGCGCAGCCTTTTGCCGCAGAATCGGCTTTTCTTACCTACTCCCGTCTAATACGGTCCTTCAACTTCAAATTTCGCCCACTATTGTGCTTCGCAGAAGACATCTTATCCAAGTTTGTGTAGACTGTCATAACCCATGACACAGTGGTCCTTGAAGCACCCACAAGATTGGCTGTTCTGAACACGGACACTCCAGCGAGGAGAGCTCCAACTAACATGCCACTTTTCCCGTCGGAGAGGTCGGGCATAATCACGCTTTGGTAGTAACGGAATTTTCTCAAACAACTCTCTCACAGCCAAATGCTTGACAGATCCTTCCTTTTTGCTTTCATCAGGTGGTACAATGTTGCGACACATGGTGGCCGTTTATTAGACGGTAGAATGACGACTCATTTTTAAATTGGTGTTCCTATTATTTTGTTCTGCACCTGCATATCACAAACAATCACACTCGAGCAAAACCTTTTTTTTAAACCAAAATAAAAAGCTATAAAAATGCTTCAGAGGATGTGGAACTTAATATTAGGTATAAAAATTTTGCTACGCAGCAACATTTTTCACGAAAAGTAACCATTTTGAAATCAGTTACTTTTGAAAGGTCTGTTGTTCGGGTAAAGGTTAAAATCGTCTGTATTATAAATTATATTTCTGTGAAAGTACATACACGTTTATAAAAAAAAGTAGTTCTTTTCGTATACCTTTTACAGTAAGAAAATTGTTATTGTTTTT
Source organism: Nephila pilipes (assembly GCA_019974015.1). Lineage (NCBI taxonomy): Eukaryota > Metazoa > Arthropoda > Arachnida > Araneae > Nephilidae > Nephila > Nephila pilipes. The sequence continues at coordinate 11,417 of BMAW01128919.1, read as the reverse complement.
CTGAATAAGATATATTTAAAATACTATATTTAAATGGGTTTTTTGAGAATCAATTTTAAACGTTTTCAGTCAAATAAATTATAGTGTAATAAATCCAAAATTCGATTTCACTGTGAATTAAATTTCACAAAGATAGAAAACTAATAAAATTTGCAATAAAATACTGAATTAAATGGGAAACAAAAAATACAGAGGGGAGAATATTTTCATGTGTTAAAGAGAGTTTCAATTTAACATTTAAATAAAGGGGAGCTTATTCTCGAATTCGGAGTGTTGCTGAGACCTTACAGTTTGTATATCAAAAACATCCGACTGAATCCCCTATTAAAACTTCGAGCTTCATTAAGTCTGAAGAAGAAGCAAGAAAAGTAAGGCTACAACCAGTTTCAAAAAGCTTACCAAAAAGAAATGAAACTGTATTATAATATCGCATTATTTATATATATATATGGTGATTAAGCTGAAGCCTAAGCTGCAGCCATGGTTACAGATCGATGAATTCTTTTTATTGAATACAATTCTCAAATAAATCAAACAAAGAATTCTTGTCATACTATTTCGCTTTAACGTGGTTCCATAATCAGAAAAAAGTCTTCTTAGATGATAAGTGAATTTCTTAATTTTAATTAATGATATTTATGATTAATTTATCACTATTAGTATTAATTATAATAACACGATTAATACCTTATATTAATTGCAATTTTTTTTTTTAAATTTTTTTTTTGTTTAACTGTTAAATCCTAACTTTTTTTCTGTTTCGAATTACATTAATTCGCTTACTATTATACTTTATAGGAAATTAACAACCATGCTAAGCGAAATAACTTCCGAATTTCATTGCATAACATGATTACAAATAACTGAAGGAAGCCTGAAAAAAATTATTTAAAGCGTGCAGTCTAATATATGACTTATTTTTTGTCTTTTATTAATCCCACTACACACAAAATAATTTTTTATATTCTTTCTGAAATTTGCAGAAAATTTAAGAGTTGAAGAATAAAAAGGAAATCAAAACTATTTGTGTTCTATAAAAAGTTTTATTCCGCTTGTACTTGTAGAATAATTGTGTTTGGTCACGTAAAATTCAACTGCCATTCAACGTACATATTCTATGGACATTTAATGTAAAAAAAATCCATCAGAAGTATACACATCATGCATTTTGCAATTGCTGTGGATATCTACGGAAAGTATGTAGTTATATTTGAGTGGGCCTCTCACGTGGTAAGTTGTATGAAAGTTTGGAGTTTTGGGCTATTTTATTGACGTAGCACAAGAAACTGAAGAGTGGCATCGGAGCGCATAACTTTGAATCATGATGAAATGATGGAAAATAATTCCAATTGATACCATATTCTCCAAACTGTCATGGCTCACTGCGCAATTACTTAAAAGCAATCTACGATTTCTAGTGATTCAGCCTTCATTTCTTTGTACGATGGCACCCGAAGAAATTAGAACTCTGATGCCAGTGGCATGGCTGGGGAAGGGGGGGAGGGCAATGAAGAAATCTGTTCTCGGAAACAGCACTCGGGGCGCTTAACTTATATTACGAAATTTTAAAATGAAATGTTTTACATTCTTAAATGCATTAAAAATGTGAATTAAAAATATTAACCCATTCTCAATTCATCACTTCATCAGTATTAGAGAGTCTCTTTTTCTGGGTTTTTTTTTTTTTTTTTTTTTGTCTCTTTCTGCTCTTCCTTGAGATTATACATGGCACAGAGAAAATTGCCAGCCTTGACTTTGCCGAGCGTGCAGTGGGAGGTTACACAAAGTATACATTTTAATGAACTAATTAATAAATTTTGAGCAGCAAAGGCTTAAGAAAATTTCTTTTTGATTGAAATAATTAGATCCCTAATTAGATGAATCCCTGCTTTGATCCAGAAGGTTCACAAGCACTAGTATATTCCGAGCACTATTCAATGTCCTCTCGCTTCTTTTCCCTTCTACTAACATTGTCATAGCTTATATAATTGTTTTTCACTATCGCTTCATTATATTTCTTCAGTCTTAACTAATTTACCTATATCACATCTATTTGATTGTGTCGAGGTTTTATTTTTTGTATTTAAATTATGAAGAGTCCCCTATGTTATTAATAGAAGAACGTGAATAGCACATCGTTACTGAGGTATTGTCTCCTCACTTGTAGTTTAAAAAATTTTCAAAATATATCCCCCAGTACCTATTTACGTATCCCAAGTGTTACATTATTTAAGCAAAACTAAATAGAACGAATTCAATATTAAATTTCATTTAATATTGAATTCGTGTTTAATTAACTTTTTCGTTTATATACTTTCATCTCACAGAGAAAGTTGAATATGTATTTCGAGATGATTGAAAATGCTTCATAAGTTTATTTTATTTATTTGAAGGAAATTTCCCACTCAAATTAACTTTATTTGGTTAAGTAGACATAAAGTCAATAAGAAACGCTTCATTCGGTACGCTAATAGATTTGACTAATGACATTAGGAATTATGGTCGCAGATTAAAAGCCAAAGAGGATCTACAACAAACGAAAGAATATACTAACTGAGATAAAAATACTTGCGTGGGAAATAAACTTGTGTTCTTATTGAGGAAATAGTTAGAAAATTCGAAGAGTAATTACGCTAAACATACTCAACGAACCTTAAAACTTTTCCGGACGCTGAGTAATTTATGTTCTCGAAAATACAACGACAACTTAATTTATAAGCTGATTTTTAACACAGTTTTATTTTTAACTCTTTTATTACATTTGTCCTAAAGGAGGTCTTAAGAGGCACATTTTTGCATTTTAATGACTGCGCTCAGAAATATGAATAATACTTAACTATCAAGGATTTTAGCTGAAGTGAAAAAATTAATATTATTATATTTTGAAAAACGAATGTCTGTCACTCTTTTTAAATTCACATTTATACGAATATAAAAAGATTATTACAATTTATGAAACTTTAAATTATTTTTACCTAGTTAAATGGTTCAAGAATCCAATGAAGTCAGACACTTACACAAATCGGGTGAAGAATTAAAATATTTTTTTATTTAACTAAGATAAATATAGCTTTTAATTTGAGAGAAGCCTTAGGTTACAATAAAAATTATTATAAAGAACACACCTGATTGAGGGGGAGAGAGAGAGAAGACAACTTAAGGTTTGCGAAGCTGGGAAATAATTTTAAGGTTAATTATTAAGTGGTTCACCACCATAGCCCTCTTGTTGCTTCTCCATGCGACATTAATAAGCAATCAGCCCTTTGCGTCCAAGACGATCTTAAAATGCTATAGAAAATCCAGTTCACTTCAGTTCTTCAGAAAGCTTTCGTCGACCCTCTGGAAGAAATAAAATTTATAGAATAGAGCTTAATAATTTGGAAATTTTTAAAACTATAAATAAGAGTGAGCTACACAATCTAACATCAATTTATAACTAATAAATAATATTTCCAATGAAACTGTTTATAAAAAATATATTCAGTTATAATTTGAAGTCATTTCCGACTTTGATGGGATGGTTATGAAGTAAATAATTAATAAAATATGCATTGATTTTTATCAGTTCCGAATTTGCACATCTTTTTTAAAAAAATTTATTAATTATATGAAATAAACGTTAAAAGATTCAAATTTAAACACTATAATAACTTTTTCTGAAACTTCCTACTTTGTATTCTAATTGAATTTCATTATTTCTCTAAGATCGATTCCCTAAATCATAATCGTACCAAAAAAGTCAATTTGTTTATTTCAATTATTTTGATTAAAATTTAACAATAAGGTTAAACGGTGAAAAATATTGCGCATTTTGAATCGCTAAACTTGTTTAAGAGAAATATTTTGGTGGTTTAAATAGCACTAATTCGAAAACGAGTGATAAGAAAACGAATTTAATTGTTTTGCTACTTATTTATGGAACTTAGATAGCCTGGTTGTAGCGATTTACTAATTGAATTTTTCGATTAATTACCTTGAGGATTCTTTATAATTCAATTTTACTAAATATAAAACCTCAATCAATTCGAATGAAACGCGATTATGCGAAGTGGTTTGTGTAAAGAAGTGCAATGAAGTGATAGCGAAAAACGGATGCTTTTATAAGTAATGTTGAAGGAGGCTAATTAGCGGTTCACTTAAAATTACTCAAAATATTATTTGGGAATTCTTCCTCAATAAAAAAAAATTTAGTGCTTCATGTTGGATTGCTATGTTTTTAATTTCGTCCTTGCGAAGAAAGGGTATACTAGATAGTTAAAAATAAGACAAAATTTTTATCACTTAGCTTCCTTCTTTCTTCATAAGCTTCTCTTTATGATAAGTTAAATTCTTTAGCCGATCGCAAAATTTTATCTCGCTGGTAATCTTTACAAAATATAATATAAGATAGAGCTTTATACTTTTTTTGGGTAGATTTGACTGACAGTTTTAATTCGCAAAGTTTGGCCAGTTAATAAATCTCTAAGAATAAATCTTCAAAATACTTAATTTCTAACAATTTTTGTGAACAAATTTATATATATATATATATATATATATATATATATATATATATGCCACAAAGTATTTGATTCGATTCTATAATAAGATGAATTTAAGAATATGAAATTTTTCCTTCTATACAAGCGTTTTTGTGATTGTCTTTTATTTTTCAGTTTTTACTTATAGACTAGCTCGTGTTTGATCATTTATTAAGACCTTAATAAGAATTTTTTTTAAGATTCGCTTAATATGAAGTACATAAAAATATCCACTGTATTATTTTAGCGATTAACGCTTGGTTAAAAACGAATTTGTTTCTCGAATTCCAAAGTGAATATATTTTTTTAAAAATTATTTTTAATGCGTGCTATATTTTCTAGAATAAAAGGAAAATATTTCAAAACAAAAATGAAAATAAATTTGATTCAAAATCTTAATTAACATAATAGAATTAAGAAATTCCTTAAATTCATCTAATATTATAGAAAGGTTTTTTTCCCCCATTTCCTTTCGTTTTATTTATTTATTTTTTTTATAAATTTAGCTGTTTACATTTTCTGCATTATCATTTTTTGCACATTATCTGCATAGAAAAATACAATTTTTCCCCTTTAGAGCCAATTATATATATATATATATACATTTTTGATCATCAAAATTGCTACATCACGAAGACGGCGCGCAAGAAACATCAAATTTGAATGAAAGGTACATTATGGTAGGTTATTCAAATCACTTACATTTTATCACGTAACAACAATTCAGTTAAAAGAAGCATCATTTACAGCTAGGATAAAAGAGATGATTGTGCATTCTGATTTCTCATTCGAATGTCATATTTGAACATTGGTCGTTTGTTCAAGCGTCGTATTAAGTTTCGTGTAAGAAGGGGGAGCTCCTACCAGCATATGTTATAATTTGACTGCAACAAGATCGGGGGTTACCGAGACTGCGGCTTATTGTTCGGCAATATTGCTTGCCACGTTGGTCGTGTTCGCATGAGTGTCGTGTGAATTTGGAATCGATGGGTCCAGAAGGGCCATACAGAAGATATAGCCATACATCTCAATGTCTCCCGGCTACTATAATTTTAAAGAAAAACATGTTGTTTGCGGAACGAACATTGTAGAATCGTTCAGCTACCTCATGTACCCAGAGTCAGAAGCATGGCTAGTTTGCAGGATGCCGTGTCTGCAAGGATAGTGTGACGACGTCTGCAAGACCATGAATTGTCAACACTTCGACCATTATTGCGATTTCCCTTGAGACTGCCGTAAAGATAGGAGTGCCTACAGTGGGAATTTAAACGACGATTATGAACAAAGAAATGGCGTCACGTCTTCTTTTCATGTGACATTTAATTGTGCGAACCATGATAGATGTATATTATGAGGAAGTACTGAGAAGGACGAAAGTTTTGTATTTGTGTTCATATAGGCCCAGCTCTCGGAATGATGGTATGGAGTACCATTAGGTACAGATCCCTGTCACTTCTTAATCCTATAGCCGGAACTTTGGATAGCCCCTGTTACATTTCCAATGGAAGGTCCGTGGCTATGATCTATTTTCCAAGATCACCATGTTGCTATTTCCCAACAATACAATGTACAATCACATGCTGTATTCGCTGTCCTGACCTTATTCAATACAGATTGTATTCCGGCAAGCACGTACTCCGAATATATCACTCATTGAAAACATCCGCTCATGTGTTGCTTAGACACTGCCCTGCTACCATTCTCCAGCTGATTGATACATTATAGGATAGAGGTGAAGCCGTATTGAATTATGTACCCATATAGTTCATTTAAACTAAATGTCATCTGTTACTTCTGCCAGAGGCGGCAGCTCTGGATACTGAATTATGCACTCACTGTACTCCAAAGTATTTTTAAGTTTAATCATGTATCCCTCAGATTATTACATTAAGAAAATAAACAAGGTTACGTTGAATAACTAGTATGTAGAATGCATAAGTATTATACCGTTTGTTTTCCTATTTGATGTAGCCATTTCGATTATGAGCTGTGTACTTTTCGCATTTCATCAAAAAAAAAAAATAGTTTCTATTGCTTCAAAATTACGAATGGTTATTTTGTAAGCGTTGCTGTAGCATTGATACGTGACATCCGGTATCATAACACTCAAATGAAGGCGCGTTGAAGTTCTTTTTTTTATACAAGTTTTGAGTCTCATATACACTTGTGAATTGAGAAGCTCGCGAACTGTTCTTTCATGAAAAGACGCTGCTCTTATTTAAACTATTCAGAAAAACTAAAAAGCTTCTAAAATTAAACTTTTGATTTGCGTTTATGTCCGTCTAAAAACTGAAACGAGATGGATCACCACATGTGACTCTCAAGCAGTTATAACGCGTGAACACTTACGAGTTGAACCACTCGCGAGCTTCTCGACTCGTAATTGTATACGCATGTTTAGATCTGAACGATAAAAATTAAATATTCTTCATCATCTGGAGATCCGACAAGAGTTTCTTTTCAAAGACGATTTGGAATTTAGAAATTGGTTACCTGAAAAATCTGCATATGCTGTCAGATATATATATATATATATATATATATATATATATATGTTCTTTGTTTGTTATCGCAAATTATGCTAAAAGGCGATACACGTTGATAGATTGTACGTGAAAGAAATTTCGAACAATGACAGAGGTTTATTAATCGCTTATAGACTTTACAAAGGGTGACATCCGTAACAAAGCTTAAACCCTAACGAACAAACTGTAGACGGTGTCAGAGATTATGTATGCGGTTAAAATACAGATACTTATTAGATAAAATTCTTAGCTCTGTTGCAGAAGATAAAATCGGCAAATTATGTAATCTTATTGTATTTATTAATTGACGTCCGTTAACAGGATTAGGAGAAAGGTTATTGGGAAAAAAATGTCGCATTTGTTAAATAGTAGAAAATATGAGGTGTAATTGTATGATTTTCAGAAAAATAAATTAAACATTATATGTACATATTATAAAAATTATACAGGATCGAGAAGTTTTCTGAAGTCTGATAAAATAATTATGTATGAATCAAACTTTACAGAGATCGAAATCTAAATAAACAAAAAAAAAAAAAAGATTAGGAAAAAAAAAAACATTATATATAACAAAAATCCTTGTACTTGTTCATATTGAGTTATCAGTAATGTAATAAAATTTTAAAGCAATTCAATCTTTCTTTGAGTGAACATTATTCATAGCTACTGTAAGAATAGAAACATTTATCAATAGGAATATCCTTCCTTAGTTTCAGATATACTTTGTTATAATAGTTTTCAAAATTGGGAGTATTTATTTGTACCAAATTTAATTCATAATTTAGGTATTTTTGAAGTCATTGTTAATTCTGTTTTCTAAAATGAACATAAAAATATAACGCTTCTTAAAGACATATTTTTACAGTTAAATATGTAAAACCTAAGTCTTTGGTATATATACTATATATTACTAGTAAAATAAAACCTCTGAAAAAACCACGAAGTACTTTAAAATATTTTATTCGTGTAATCTAAACGAATTTCAAATCAATATTGTTGAATCATAGAGATCTGTCTGAATATGAATTTGTGAAATTATATAAAAGTAAAACAGATGCAAACATAAATCTTTATATTTCCAGCGTTTAATTATTCCTTTGCATTAAAAAAAAATATGTGCACTTTGAAATGTGTTAGAATGAAACAAAATTCTCTCGCGAAAATATTCAAAAATATTACACACTTTTCATTCTACGTATGATTGTAGCATTATTTTTCAGGCTACCTTCTTTAAAAAAATGAAATACGATAAACAAATAGCTAGTTGAACTAGCGTTGATATTCATAACGTGCGCTGACCCAGAAACGTGCCGTAATAATTATTAATGTCGGTTTGTTTTCATTGTCACGAGTCTGGAGCGAAAATAAAATAAAACGTGTGCTAAAAATAGAATAAGTCAAGAGATAACATAAACTTTTTATTGTTTAAGATATATTAAAGACATATATTGTTTTAAGTTATTTATTTAAAATATGTTCAGCTTTTAACTGACGCGTTTTACTAATTTTTCTGTTATACTTTCATATACTTCAAAATGTACAGACTGTGTTTAGAATAGAAAAGTTAAATTAATATCTTTATTTTACCGTATAACTCAACATACTGTTGAGCCTTTTAGCAAGAAACACCCAACGAACTTGAAGCTTAGTCCCTTAATAAGAGGTAAATTCACGGGACCAACTGAACTGTCCTTGAAATTGAGATGTTCTTTATTCGGCGGTGTCACTCACAAGAGATGTTATTATATTATTATGAATAGTATAGATCAGGGCATGCGCAAGGTACGGCTCTAATACTAGTAAAATATATGTAGAAGTACGGGTAACTTAACTTAGTCTACGTCCAAAAATAATTAATTGATTTTTTTTTTTTTTTACAAATTAATTTGTAAACCGTTATTATCAATTCCAAAATTTTTTTTTTTTTTTTTTCATTTCATGTTAGTTGTTTCATTTCTTGTTGTTTCTTTTTAGCTTCCTTTCTTGATAGTTATTCAAAAACATAATTAAAAAAAAACACCGTAAATATTATGATACTGATGTTATCAAGCAATATGTGAAGAAACTTAGAAAAATTAGATTTGCTTGTGAGTGTTTTTCGAATGCTATCCATCTTATCAGTTAGCCGTCGAAAGCCTGGTTGATTATTTTTAGGACAATTCGCACAAAATCAGTTAAATGCCAATTGGTTAAAATCTACCGATGGTTTTTAAAATAAATTTAAATGTTATATACAAACACACACAAAAATACGAGGGAAAAAAATGATAAGTACCAAAAACTAAGATTAGTCTCAGCGTACTCTCTTTGGTTTGAGGATATATTTATTCCGAAACCTAATTTGAAAACTCAATAGTTGAACCACTATTTTGTCTTGAGAAAAAAAATTCCCAAAATAGCGTCATTTTGGGGGGAAATTTTACGACTTCCATCTGGCAATAAGAACATGGCGTTGATTCGTCGATTCGTTAATTGAAGTTCTTGTGCCACCGTGTACTGGTGTTATTGCAGGTTAAACCTGTTGAGGCTCCAAGCCCTCCCGTGGCTAGGTGTGGAAGTTTAAAGAGGGAGTTTTCAACTCAGGTGTCGTCCTCATTACTTGAACGAAGTTTGAAATTATGAGGTCCGTCACACCTCAAGCTTTCATGTTGTTTCTCAGTACGACGTTAAAAAGTAAATCAATCAATCAAATCAAACATTTCTTTGTGAATTTGTAAAATGGGGCTTCCAAAGGCAATGTAGCCAGCCATCCCTGGTCTCTATCGTTACTTTATTTTTATTACTTTGAAGATATTTTGTGTGAGGATTGTTGGAATAATTAATTGAGCGAAGTCCAATCAACCGAAAAATTTGATGAACGCATGAGTAAACTTACAATATCTTATTAGAATTGTAATTGTTGCTTATATTTATTAAAACATATAAATACTATTATATAATTTAATTGCAATGTAAATCTTCTTCTAAAGATGGAAATATAAATGATGTTTTGTAACAAATACAATACTCTATTATAATTTACTTAACATACTTTTCAATTTCTCACCATATAACAAATATTACCAATAGAGAAAAGGAATAAAAATTGTAGTTCACTTAGTGTCAAGCACATGCATTTTTCTCTGTTGAATAGATAATTATTCTTTGTTTCAACTTTCTAAAGCTTTTGAAACATAATTTCTCAAATATACGAGTTGGGGAAAAAAAGGTTAACTTCTAAAAAAACCAGATAAAAAAATAACGCCGGTTAAAGTTTACAATATTTTCATCTTAATTAGTACGGATATATCATTACCATACAAGAATAGCCAAAGGTTGAAAAAAAAACATAAACTGAAGAGCAGTAAAAAAAAAAGAATGACCAAAAGAAAGAAAAATAATAGACCTCATGGTTTATGATGTTTTATTGATTATTGCTTGCAGTTCTACAGTGAATTCTATAAGCTATTGTTTATCTGTATGATGAACCCCGTTAATTAGTTTTCTTTTATTGTACTTGTATCAAACAAAAATACATCTAGTCTAATTTGTAAGAAAGAAGTAATCTTTTTCCATTATTCCTTTTTTCACATTATCTAGTGTTAAATAAATTAATTTAACACAGGTAAAAACCAAATCATTTTTTGTAAATTTGTTTTTATAAAATTATATACCTTCCACAAATAGGCTACTTATAAGATCTGATTTAATCTTAAGTACGAAAATAAAAATATATAAATTTTAATTAGAGTAAGTCCTTGTTCTTAGAATTTGAAATTTTTCCTAAGAAGTTTTTATTTTTTAAAGTTACACTTAGATGCGACGTGAAGGGTTTTGGCGACAGACCTCGCAGTTTTGAACCTCGGTTAAGTAACGAGGGCGACTCTTAAGCCAACACTTCCATTAACGTGCACCAGGCCTGCTGCAGAGCGGGTCTTCAGTTGCAAGCAAAGTCTTAAGTGAGAAACAAAGTCTTTTAATTGCATAAAAATTAGAGCAAAGGAAAAAATACACAAAGAAACAAATAAGGAATAAACCAATATACCCGCAGAAATATTAACCTTATATAAGACGCATGAAGATGAAGTTTAAGTCATGAATAAGTACAAATCAAAGTACGAAAAACGAAGAAAACCATAAAAATAAAGACCACAAAGAAAATGAAACATAACATTTATAAATTCTGAATCTGTCTTTTGACAGATTAGCTGGTTATAAAATCTTACAACATTCAGTAAACTATTCTACATTTTTGTCGTTTTCAAAACAAAAAAAATTGGCTTTAAAAATGTTTAAAAAATTTTATAATTTGCTTAAAATGTTTAAAAAAATTTGTTTACTTATTGATTATATATATATATATATATATATATATATATATATATATATATAT
>BMAW01128911.1:0-22319 GCA_019974015.1 Nephila pilipes | reverse complement strand
CTAAGAACCTACAACACGAAAAACGCGAAATATTACTATCACCATATATGAATTACATCACTTTATTTCCACCTGCATCTAATTAACGTAATCACGTTTCATTTTGGTTGGGAAGAAATTGTTATTTCATGCAAAAAATCTCAATTAAAGTCCCCAAGATTAGTGAAGAGAAAAACAAAAAAAGCCCAACATCATAACTGTTATCTAAAATACTAAATATCTGTCAATTATTTGCAGCGAAAAGCATTTTTTAAGATTTCATTTAAATGCATTGTGCATGTTGAACATTAGTTTCGAGTGTGTATATCATACAGATATATGTATAAAGCACTGGATTAAAAACTGAGCAGTAATGCGCAAGATTTAACAAAACTAGGACGGACTGAACGTGAAGTCGAGTTTTCAAATGCCATTAACACAGAAAATAGTCTTTTCAGATTATTGGCATTCTCATCAATAACTGTCAAATCATAGGTGATACTTTGTAGATCCACTATTTACGTTTGTTTGCCAGTACTTATAATCCATTAGTACTTAAGCTCATAAATAATAACATCATTAAAAATGCAATCGAATGATAAAACAAAAATCTGTATGGCCAAAATTTACATTTTCAGAGCAGGTTGATATTTCTTAACAATGATCTTCAAACTTTCTATGAAGCATTCGTTTCTTTTGCTCACAGAGACTTAAACAATATTAATTCAGCAATGCAGGCTTAGGGGAAATGTTAGAAAGCACGAAATGTAGAAAAATAATGTTATTAATCTCGGTTATACAAGTCGATTTCAGTCTTCTACGAATATATTATGATTCTTGTTATTGTGGAAGCATTTATAAGAAAAATTTATTTATTCTAATATCAAATCATACATTCAAACGAAAGAAATAATCCAGTAATTTTATTCTAAGCATGAAACTATAAATTAAAAATAAAATATATTTCATGAAACAAATACAAAAAATGTTTCAAAATAATGCTTACACACACACACACACACACACACACACACATATTAAAGTATAATTTTAAGAGTAGTTTTCCCCAACTGGAAAGGTAGCAATTGGTAATTTTGATAACACATTCGCTCTAGGAAACATTAGAAAAATTTTACTTGAAAGCTACAAGGGGAAAAATAATCTTCTTTTAAAAAGTAAGCTTGGAAAAAATTCATAAAATATATCATTCAAGACAATTAATATAACTTGACGAAAATATTGGCTATAAGAAATTTAAAACATCATATAAAGATACTAAAATATAAATAATTCACTACAACACATAAAGGTTCCGATATATTAGGGAAATTGTCCTTTTACTATATTCATAAGCAAATATTTTGTTATCTCCCGTGCTTAAAGCCTGTTTGTAGAGGGCATTTTTTGTAGGGGGGGGATGAGTATGGAATGTCATACGATCCCCTCAGAGCAGGGCAGAGTAGATCAGACTAATTCTCCGAGATGAGCGGACGTAAGTGAGTTGATTCTCGAGAAAGTTGTGATTGAGAGGTAACTGTAAAATGCACTGACCACCATGGTAACGCGAAAGGAACTGCTATTAATTGCGGGTGATGTACTACTAACTATAAATTGTACTGATCACCAAGGTAACGCAACGGGAACTGTGTTGAATGAATAAATTGAATTGTTATTAATAAATTTAAAGTGTGTCTGATCTCATATGAATTTTAAGGGAAAATAAATAGCTAAGTAAGCTACAATAAGTTAAGTAAAAGTATTTCGCTAAACAAGCTACTGTAAGGAATAAAAGTTATTAGCTAAGTAAGCTACCGTACAGAAGAAACAAAGTGATATGATTTATGAGTTCTAAAGTAGTGAGTGAGTGTGGATTTTAATGGCGCAAGAGAGAGAGCAACATATGGCTATGCTGCGCCAAACAAGGTGAAGGGGGAAGTAAAAACATGAAATACAAATCACACACTCTGAAAATACAGTTACGTAAAATCAAATAAAAGCTAAAAATATTTGAGTAAAAATGAGTTCTAAAGTAATAGTAAGAAGTTATATTGTGTATGGTGAAAAAGAAAAGTAGTTTAGCGAAAAGGTGAAAAATAAGGAGAACCTTAATTATATATATATAAAGTTTAAAGTTAAGTAAAAGTTAAAGAGTAGAGTTTATTGTGCGCGCGTGTGTGTTAAGAATAGTTTTAATAATTTGAAATCACATCACTTTCAACATAATTTTTCAGTGCATAAAAAAACTTCTAAAATAAGGCAAAAAAAAAAAAAAAAAAATGACCTCAGAATAATAATATTAGAATATCATTAAAGTACAAATATGGATATTAAATTTCATTGCTCTCAAATCAATATTTAAAATTTGTTTCAGCACACAGCCAACAACATCACATCAAAATCTTAAAAAAAATTAATAATCTAAGTAATATAATTTTTTAGAACCAATAACTGTAAAAAGTGTTTTAAGCAAATAATAATTTTAAAAAAAATCTATTGAAGTAAGAATATGAACATCATTTCCTCAGAATTACTTTTATCAATTCATCTATTTTCACTCAACATGATATTAAAGAGTATTAAAATCCTTAAATCAACATGATTTAAATATTTATTATTATAAATATTTAAAAAATTTCAATGCAGTAAACAACAGCGATGTGATGCGATATCCATGCTACTGCAATTATTTCTTTTATGCATTACATACATTTCATGACTTTATTTATTTCACCAGATATTCATCAATTTTCCAATATAGTATTAATTTCATTTTAAACACATTATAAAACAAATGAAGAAAAATACTATTTCATTACCATGTAACTCATGTAAAATAGGAACAAAAACTTCGATTCAGTCCATCACATAATTCAATTATGAATAGAGATTACTTAATTGATTCTGCTGTCAACAGCATATTGTTGCTTGTGCATTTCAGGAGGCTCCGTCCAAATTAATTCAAGAACTCAACGACTAATCTTAACATTTGAAAGGAAGAAGAAAATATTTGAATAAGTCAGAAATGCATTAAACTTTTTAATACCCAATAAATAATAGATAGGGAGAATCAGAATTTTTAAACAAAAACAACACAAGAAATATTCATTGTTCAATAAACCAAAAATAAAAAATACACAATATCAACTGGATATAGTAAATGATATTGTACAACATTATTTAAGCATTCAAATAAAAAAAATGAAAGCAGACAAATGTAAAACATTAACAAATAATCTTGGAAAGGTTTAGAAATTGGTGCATTAAAAAATTACTAAAAGAAAAAAAATAAATACTTTTTTTTTTAAAAAAAAATTTCATTTCATAATGAGTAAATTATTGTGAAACATTGTAACATGCAAAAAAGGAAGAGGGTTATATGTTACTGATAATCAGGGAAAATTAAAAATGTATATATCAATTTTTTTTTAAATTAGAAATAAAAATGTTTTTTTTTCTTTGAAATAGATTAAAATACTTTTCCAAATATAAATTTCAACACAAAATATAGTAATTTCTAACAATTTACAAATAACCAGGGTAAAAGTGCAAGCTATATTGAAACGGAGAGTTGCAATTTTCCAGTACCAGCACATCAACATAATTTTTATTTTCTTGGTTTAGTTGTTATTTTTTTTTTTTTTTTTTTTTTTTGGGTGAGGAGGGAAAAAAAAACGTTAATATTGTTTAGGAATGTTGAGAATCCGTGGTCAACGAGGATGGTAGCGGAATAGCCTTGGCTCTTGCGCCATAAAACCTAAAAGTCACTCAATAAATGGATGGTAATCACGTGGGTATTGTGAGCGAACCATAGTTGCCCTGCATATATCAAACCCACTTGGTATACTGATATATAAAGAAATTAATTTTGTTCTTTTTTTAGACCCTCCAGATAGACGCTAGCTTTTCAAGAGCCCTTTTTTGATGTTTTATAGCAATCTACAGCTCTAGGTCTGCAGCAGATATGTTTCTCGGAATTTGAATTGAGTAATTCAAATTTATGTTAATTTAAGCAGCAGAATTGTCAATGTTTTTTGGTTAATTTTATCGTTGAAAATAAACAGTGAAAAGACCATCAAGTAGTTTTATTTCTGGCACCAGAAATACAGGCTACTAATACGGAATAGATATATTAAAGGTTATTTATTTATCCAGCATTAGTTTAAATTAAATTTTTCAAGGAATATCAGAATTTCAAATTGATCCAATGGTGCAAATTATAAAAGATTTGACTAAAGACCAAAATAGTACACTGTTACATTCTCCCTTTTCCATAGTATAATATATTTTGGTTACATTCAGGGAGAATATCTCATAGTCTTAAATCTCATTTCTAACATAAGTATCCCACAAATAATAGATGCTGCATATTTTTTTATATTTGAACTGTGATCCCCTATTGTGCGCTTTCCAAACCCATTCAACGGTACGCATATTTATCTACCTCACTGCCAAATAACTCATTCTAATTTGAAAGAGGATTCTATTTAGGCCATTAAAGACCCGCCATGCAGCGAAGCTGATTTCAAATCAAACAGTCAACCCTTGGTACAATTAATTAATCATCTTTTTTGTTTCTGATGCAGATAGACAGAACTCTGTGAGCATCAAGGGAAAAAAAATCATACAAGCCAAAATAAGAGAAAAATTCTCATCGGTACTATATGTACATTGCGTTTCTCAATCTTTAAACTTGGCTATTTCAGACGCTTGCCAAATTAAAGATATTCGTAATTTTAAAAGAATCGTTGAAAAATGTAATTCGCTCATGAATACTCTAGAAAGAAATGTGGCCGCAGTAGCCTAGTGATCAAGGTCACGGACTTGCGGCTGGCAGTTTTCGTCGAGTCGTGGGTTTGTGCTTTGATGCCACTCAAGACATGCCGTGAAGAGAAGCTGACGCACGTTAAATCTGTCAAGGTTTCAAGTCCTCCCGTTGGCGATATGTAGAAGTTTGGAAAGAGAAGTGTCATTCTCGTCACTTGACAGAAGTTCATAATTACGAGGTCAGTCGGCAATAGCCCTCGTATTGCTTCTCAGTGCGACGTTAATGAGCAATCACATCACAGAGGATTTTTCGGATATTAAAATGAATAGATTTCAAAAATTTTTATTCAGCATAATAATTATTACAGGTCAGAGTTACATAAGCTAAATAGTCGAATATAAAGTCAAATATATAAAAGTAAGAAATAGCTTTCTAGGCACAACAGGTCCCCACGTAGAAATCTGTAAATCTTTAAAAATTTCACTTGCGCACAGATAATAAAAGTTCAAGAGTTCGAGAAAAGTCGAGGCCATGGAAAAGTTCATCAGCAGGCGCAAGTCGGGAGCACTCGAACGAAAAGACAACACAGACAATCTTCAAAAAAGGAGAACACTCTTCAGAAACATCCTCAAAGTCTTCATCTTTCAGGAGAGAACGTCAAAGGCGGCAAGCAGAGGGAGTCCGGAACTCGGAGGTCCAAGAGGGGCCACGAAGAGGACGATCCGGGAGAAGAAGATAACTCCACAGGGAACATCCACAACAAAGGCCACAAGACGGACACGAAGAACGCTTCTCGGAGAGCTCCAAAAGGCGAGAGAGGCGATGCTCCAAGATGGTTCGGGAGAGACCATCCGCAGAGTCAAGCACATGAAACAGAGATAATAAAAGCATTAAAATACATTAAAATACAAATACAATAAGACAATCAACACAACAAATATACACAAAAATTACCTTCGAGAAGGTAAAAGAGAAAAAGAGACACATGAATTAATCACGACAATGTAACTCTTCTCAGAGACAAGGAGGAATCCGGAATGAATTCCTACACCTGAAGGCGACTCAGGAACAAAGATCTAAAAATCAAGTCAGTTATTTAAAATAGTCATGGGAGACTGGACAGAACCTGTCTTGCGTTCAAATCCACTATAATAGAAATGAAAACAATATGATCAGATAACAAAAACCACGATGAAGGATGGAAGCAATGAGATGGAGAAAGCGTGGCGATAAAAGAGCTAGTTAAAGGATGACAAAATAACCGGCGAAGAGTATAACTCCTCAAGCCGGGGAATTAAAAATCCACATTTCAAGATAAAAAAGTCAAGATAAAAATAAAATGTTAAAAATCAGCCAGGAGGCAAAAGATTGAATGATGCTCTGGGGGAAAGGACTAATACTGCTTTTTGCCAGTAAGATGTTGAATATAAATGTCCCTTCCCCACCGGATGGTGTCCGAGCAGATGAGCTTCCTCATAAGTTTAGCATATTTGCGGGAAACGCCCATCTGCGCCAGAGCAGCATCATTCTCGGGATCCCAAGAGCCAAGAGAATCGACGACGATAGTGTCAACGTGGGCAGTTTTCCCCTCCCGTCGTAAATGTTCGACGATCGGGAGGTACTTGTCGATCTTGTTCTGACGAGCAGAAACAAGAGACTTCAGTCGGTCCTCAAAGGCAACGGTGATGTCGATGATAAGTACTTCACCGGACTTTTTGGTCAGAACCATGTCCGGGATTAGGGTTTTGGGCAACCCCGGGAATTTCTTGTTTAAAGACACAGAGCCAACGGATGACGGGATGGCTCTGGCCACACGGTTCTGGATAGCGTCATGTCGCCTCTTCCAGGCATCGCTGTGTGGCTTGCAATGATTTAGTACGTGAGGGATGGTCTCCCTCGCGTAGCCACACTTACGGCACCTGGGATTTCGATTGCTGAAACGCATGGTAGCGTTCAGCTGCAAGCATCCCAGGCGGGCGCGATGGATAAAATTCCAATCGCAAAAACGAGTATAGTCACCCGCCTGGAGAAAATGATTTGATTCAGGGTGCTGGGAGAACACCTCCACAGTCTTCCCTTGGTCGACCAGGCCAGACAGCTGTTTAATGTAAAAGCTCTCCAGATCGTCCCTGAGGAACCGAGTAACCAGGCCTGCAGTGGACGGAGCCACGCAGACCGGGTTTGGAAAGCGATAGAGGTTGATATAGAAGCAGCTCAGCTCCTCGTTCCATGTCCAGTTAAATTTGAGAAATTTTGAGAGACGATCTGCAGAGTGCCTAGCCCGGGACCATTGGGTCAAAAGGTCCCCTGACTCCCGGGCGAACTCATCAACCTTCTTACCATTAAGGAAGTCGGCACATTCGCCCAGGGTGGGATCTCGGAGGATTTTCTTCCGAACAGCACTCTGCAAGCTTGCAAAGGCGACACTGGATGTAACAAGGTCGTCCGACGCCAATAGTCTGAATGCGTGGGAAACCGCATGAATATCCAGAAGGGCCCTGAGATGGGGTAGGGCAGCCTCGCCCTTGTTACAAGAAGATGAACGAGATTGACATTGGCACGGGCGGGGAGATTAAGGATGCGCTTCCCTATTGAAATTAAAGTTTTATCCAGGTCGGCAACATCCTTCTTCTGGATGTGGGAGTTCCTACAAAGGAACTCTGCTCTGGCAAGAATGTGGGCTCGAAACAGTCAGCTTCTGCCAGGGGGATCCTGCAACCAGTTTCACATCCTTGGCGATCTCCCGGAAGAAGCCGCTATTATCTTGTTTATAATTCAGGCCCACACGGACACCAAGATATTTATAGGCCTCCTGACCTTTTAAGTTTAAAAGGGGAGTGCCCACCCCCAGGAACTGAGAGTTGTTAATGATTCGACGGTTCCTGGCATGAAAGAAAGATAGAGACGCGCATTTTGAGGGCTTGAACTTAAGGACCGCCAGCGCTGCGACCCTGCACACAGAGTTTATAAACTGCTGTTTGTAGAAAATGCAACACCATGAAGGAATCATCAGAATCAAATGAAATTCGCAGCAAATGTCAATTATAGGATATTATGCAAATTAATAAAGTTTCAGAGCCATCGCGCGTGCGCGGCGCGCGCAGCGCCCTCTGAATTGATGCTGAAAGCGTATAAATAAAGTGCTGTAGCGGGACGTTGAAAAAAGTCTATGATTATTTGTTAGTGGCAAACGTTTAGTGAGACCTGAGTATGCCTCCACGACGGAAGAATAAGAAATTCAAGCAACTTACGGAGTTTGAATGAGGGAGGATAATCGGCCTTCGAGAAGGAGGATTTTCCTATCGCGCAATAGCAGCTCGTATGCAGCGGAACAGTTCCACAGTGATGCGAGTTTGGAAGCAGTGGACCGCCGAGCACCGAACAACTCGAAAAACAGGCACTGGACGACAGAAGGTGACGTCAGAGCGCGATGATCGACACCTGCTCCGCATGGCGGTGAATGATCGCACAGCTTCCTCCAGGCAGCTGGCAGCACGTTGGTCTACTGCTACAGGTGTACAATTGTCGGCTTCGTCAATTCGTCGTCGTCTGCTGCGCCGTGGATTGCGTGCAAGGGTGCCTTTATACAGGATTCCCCTCACGGCGAATCATCGACGGCTGCGTCGGCAGTGGGCTCTTGAGCACAGAGACAGGCGAGCTGATTGGCACCAAGTTGTCTTTTCAGATGAATCACGCTTCAATTTGTGGACCCATGATGGCCGTGTTCGTGTTAGACGTTATGCCGGTCAACGCTGCCTTCCTGAGTGTATTATTGAACGACATAGTGGTCGAACACCCGGAGTTATGGTCTGGGGTGCGATTTCGTATCATGGACGATCCAATTTGATACGAATTGAGGGTAATCTCAATAGCAACAGGTACGTCCGTGAAGTGCTACAGCCCGAAGTCGTTCCTTTCCTTCAAGGCATCCCTGGAGCTATCTTTCAGCAGGATAATGCACGCCCACATGTTGCGCGGACTGTTCGAGACTTCTGTTCAGCACAACGCATGCAACTTCTTCCTTGGCCTGCTTATTCACCGGATATGTCGCCTATTGAGCACGTGTGGGATATGGTTGGTCGGCGTCTCGCTCGTGATCCGCGTCCTGCAGTTTCCAAAGACGAACTTTGGTTGCGCATACAAGCGATATGGAATTCTCTTCCTCAAGCAGATATTCAACATCTGTTTGACTCCATGCCACGTCGTATAGCAGCACTTATTGCAGCGCATGGTGGCTGCACCAAATACTGATTTCGGACGCTTAATTTGTTTCTTTTGTTTTGAAAATTTCATCATTTATTTGTATCAGTACAAGTCGTTTCTGCATTAGATTTCATTTGATTCTGATGATTCTTTCATGGTGTTGCATTTTCTACAAACAGCAGTATATTTTGCTGGAGAGACGAAGAGGAGTTGCTCAAGAGAAGCAGGTCGTCAGCGTAGGCGAGACACTTGAACTCTTGCCCAAAAAGATGGTACCCGGGGGCGGAGACACCGGTCCTCAAAATTTGTTCGAGTGATAAATTGAACAATATAGCACTCAGGGGACAGCCCTGTCGCACCCCAGCCTTCATGGCAATGGGGCCTGTCCACCCGGCGCTCGTACAGATGGTTCTCGTACTGCCGGTGTAAAGGGCAGAGATGATAGAAATGGTGCCCGAGGGAACGCCCGCATGCTCGAGGGCCGTGAGAATGAACTGATGGGGCACCGAGCCAAAGGCATTCTCCAAGTAGAGCCAGGCCATCGAAAGATTTTGATGAGAACGCTTAGCGTCAGAGATGGCCTGGTCGAGGAGAAAATTGTGCTCGGCACACCCATCGTTTTCTCTGAAGCCCTTTTGAAAGGGCGAGAGTCTAGAGTTGATGTTGGCCCAAGAGCTAATACGAGTGACGAACACCGAGGAAAAGACTTTCCCACCCGTATTTAATAGAGAGACCGGTCTCCAGTTGGAAATACCACATTGCATATTAACCACATTCTGGCTGTTTATGGCTCTTCCTCTTTAGTATGGCTTTAAGTAATAATCTGGCTTTATGGTTTTAGGTAATATAATTATTTTTTCAGAATTTATGGCTTTCGGGTAAGATGGCTGAAAAATATAGTTTAGCCTCTTTTCTTGGCATAATTGCTGCAGCTTTAGCTGTGTAGTCATAATCGTGAGGTTATGGACGAATTGGTGTGGCCGTCGCAGCCTAGGGGTCGTGATCGCAAACTCGCGGCAGGCATTGTTTTCGTCTAGAAGTGTTTTCGAGTCCTGATTCTACTAAAGATCTACCGTGTAGCGGGGCTGATGCACGTTAAATCTATCGAGGCTCCAAGTCTTCTGGTAGATGTAGAAATTTGGAGAGGGAGGTTTCTAACTCAGGTGTCGTCCATGTCATTCAACCGAGGTTCAAAATTACGAAATCCATTGGGAATAGTCCTTGTGTTGCTTCTAAGTGAGGCGAGAACAAAAAATCAATCACCTAAAATGTCCATGTAGCCTCTCAAAGATGCTCAACCTTCTAGGGTGACTGCAGGGCATACAAAAAACCATGATATTTCAGCCTACATTAAGAAAGAGCTGCCCTCACATTTTACTGTTAGATGTGAAACTAGATTATACACTTTTGAAGACGTTCTCCTGACTTACACATTCTGTTGGACTCGCAAATAGCTACGTCAGAACCATTAGCACCCATAAAAATCCATCCAGTAGCAGCCAAGAAAATATTCACTCATAACTCATCATCACAACTCTGACCAGCTGATCGATCAGATGTATTTCTCCTCCTGTTCTCCTACCACCAACTCGAGATGCGCTCGGAGATCGGTTTTTGCGGGGCTCTGCACAGCTCGCTCGCTCTGCCATCAATTTCATCCGTCACATATCTTTCCTTACAGCTATCCTTTTTCTTCTCGTCCGGTGCATTTTTTTTTATCTATGTCTAGGCATTCCATGTTCCTCTCCTTTCATGTATATACCACATTCTGAGAACGATGCAGTCCAAGTAACTGATGGTATTCCAATTAGAGTACATCATGGTCTGTTGGAGGCAACAATATGAACAACAAACCATCAGATCATATCAATTTCTTTCAAGCATCGTTTGACTAGGTTTTTTTTATTATTGAACCTCTTAAGGCACGGTTCAGCTCTCAGTCAGTTAGAAATGGTTTGGAAATCGGTACTTTTTGCCACATACTATTTGTTAATTTCACACAGAGTGCAATTTATTCATCTATTTGAGGTACACACAGTGTTTGGTAAGAAACACGTTGCGTAAGCATAGTGATGACTTTTATTCAAAAAGTGTTTGTCTAAATAAAAATTTTGCTATATAATCAAAGCTTTTCTATGAATTTATAGCAGACCACAGTAATTACGAGGGTCGTTCAATAACTCCTAGAAATTCCAAGAGATAGTGCTCGTAGCATCGAAAATGGTTTTTTTTTTTTGTGAGCATCATGACTCACTAGACATCTGTCTGGATCTCAGTTACTCGTATTTGTGATCATGACACCTTTCGCACATCAAAAGTTCTTCGTCACAATTTTTTCGACCGATGAGACCATTGTAAAGACTTCCATCACCTAATTAACCAATCCTAGGATAGATGGCAGCACAATGATTTTCTCAATGCTTGGATCAAGATGAAAACTCCGTATAATCTTGTAGAAAAATTGGACGAATATGAAAGTATTAGACAAAGTTTCAGAAGGGAGTTCCCCAAGAAAATTAGTCACAGATTCCAAAGTAGGGGACATTATGGTGGACTTAAAACAAAAGAAACGTTTAAAGATTTCAAGTCTAAACATCAAATTAAAAAACCTATCCATGAAAAAAATCACGAGAGAGATTTCGAGAAAAGAAAACAGCTTAGATGTTACGAGTGCGGGTCATATTCACATCTTCGACCACAATGTGATAAACTTAAGAGGAATTATGAAACTGTTGCT
Source organism: Nephila pilipes (assembly GCA_019974015.1). Taxonomy (NCBI): domain Eukaryota; kingdom Metazoa; phylum Arthropoda; class Arachnida; order Araneae; family Nephilidae; genus Nephila; species Nephila pilipes. The sequence continues at coordinate 10,635 of BMAW01128911.1, read as the reverse complement.
TTGAATGAAACTTTCAGAAACGGTTGCAGTGATTTACTGGCTCCATACACAACTTTAGGCAAAGTAAATGGAATCGAAATGCCAATACTTAGAGACACTGGTGCAACTCTTGATTTAATTTGCAGGAAAAATGTCCGACCAATGTTTACGAAAGAAACTGTGTGGCTTCGTACACCTCTTGAAGAGAACGCAGTGTGCTTGCCAGTAGCTGAAGTAGAGTTGGATTGTGTCTACGGTAGCATAGTAACAAAAGCTGCTGTTTTGAGAGACTCATTAGATCAAGGAAGATATCTTTTGGGAAATAAAACTGCTATACTATTTGAAGAAGCAAGGAAGAATAAAGAAATTCAAGCTTATATGGTGAACGCTGTTCAAACTCGCGCTCAGAAGAGATTGAATGAAAATAATGATCAGATACCCACATCATCGAATGAAATTATTCCTGAAATCAACGATATTGATGAAGAGTCTTCAAATGACCTAGACAATATCTTCTTCATCTTCGAGTCCTTCGACTATTGAAATAAACTTATAAGTTCATATCATCGTCTTCATTATTGCTTATACTGTCTTCATAGTCGCTAAAATCATTTGTTTACAGCATAATTTCCCCCCCCCTTCTATTTCATTTTTGGAAACGCCATGTTATAAAATTATCTTAGCGGCAATAAAATAAAATGAATAAAAACGCTTCTGCAATAATTATTTTCTTACCTCTCAGCTCGTAATGGTTTTACTAGATACAAAAATTTTAACTACGGTACTTAACAGCAAATTAAATCTTCACGAAATAATTTTGAAAAACTTACATTTATAATATCATGGGTGAAATATTACTCCAGGTAAGTTTTCTTTATAATGCAGCTAACAAAGTATACAACAAAAGCGAACTTTTTTTTTTAATAACGATATCCCTACTGACGCTCCATAAACGATTACAGGAAAAATCAGTGTCATCAGTAATTTGGTAGTTTAATATTAGAAAAACAATTTACATGGGGTGATTTTTCACCTATGACACCTTTTCATGATTAAATAACATAATTTTTTTTTTAGAAACTCCAATATATATTAATCATTGATTATTTTCAAACTTTCACTGTAATTTCCGTATCTATTTATATAAATTATATTACCTATTTTTAAGATTATTTTATAGTGAGCCTTGTGGTAGTAATTGTACGCGAAACCTAGCAAAAATAAGATTTTCTGTTTCTGTCTTGCCTTTCATTCAACCAAAAGTCTATTACTAAGCAATTACAAACCTCTTAAAATTATGTTTATGAGAAATGCTTATTTAAATTAAACGATTGTCTTTATTATTGGACATGCTGTTTTTCACCTTTAATTGGGAACATTTTTACTTTGATTACAATTAGAATAACAAGAGGTGGAAATCTTTAAAAAAATTGAGTTATACACAAAAAAACTGTTGCATACTTTTTAGATTGAATACGAAAAGCCCAAATAAAATTAGTCATAGGCCAAAAATTAAAAAAAAAATGAGTATAGTTTCTTTTACACGAAGATTACAAATGTAAGAAATAAGTTTTTAAAACTCGACGAGATCTTTGATAAAAAATTTAACCGAAATATGCTCTATTAAAGAAAGAGGGTGAAGATATCATTGTACTATTTCAATTAGGAGCCAAAATTTTTATAATTTGCTCAAACAGTTTACATTTACTATTATGGTTGGTTGTTTATTGAAAGCGCACTTACCAAGAAATACGAGGTCTAATGGCGACTTAATTCGTAATTTTGAATCTCGGTAAAGTGACAAGGACGACCCACCACATTCTCCGATTGAGCTGAAATCGCCCCAACACGAAAACTCAGAGCATCAACTGATTTAACACGCATCAACCCCCGTTACATGGCGGTTCTTCAGTTGAATCAGGACTCGAAGGAATCAACATTGACCGCGAGCTCGTGAATGAGATCACTCGAATACCGCTTCCGTTAACATATTTTGAAAACCCTAATCAATGTTAAAATTCATTGCTGAAAGATCCCCCCCCCCTCCAAACTCCCAAATTCGCTAGCTAAACCAAGAAATACAATCTGGGATGCAGACCTGATTGCGATATTGTGCATTACTGGGGGAAATATGATGCACTTTTTAACCATATTTTATGCTTTCCCCGTAACTATTGGTTGATTATTAGAACTTTTTTTTTTTTAGTATCGATAAATTTAAAAATATATTAAAAATTTAATCTCGTTTCAAAATACTAAAAATTAACACTTCTTATTTACAATAAAAAAAAATACTTATTCATTAATTTCAATAGGTTTAATAAACTTCTAAATTAAGTTATGTTGTTGGCTCTCTGCAAAGGATCAGTTAATTTGAATTGAGGTAAGGAACTAGAATCATTCACGAGTTGTGCTCCACATTACGCCTCCCGAAGACTAGTTATTACCAACGTTCTTAATTTGGTACAACACTCATTTGAGATTTGGTTTCAGGCTGAATGTTTTGAACCTAATTTCAAATTTGTCATTAAGACAGATAGTTCTTTCTTATTTGAATGCTCACATATTTTTCTTGCAATAAGGTGAATAACAAACACAATTTCAGTTAAGAGATTTGATTATATATAGAGTGCCAAGGCGCTTTTCAGAAGGAAAGTATTTATTTTAATTTCACCTTAAAAGTTTTTTTTTTTTTTCAAAGGATTTCTTAAAAAGTTTTGCACATAATAGTATTGAGAAACAACACAAAAGCTAAAAAGTAAATATCTTATACAGTCATAGTTTAATAACCTATATTTTTTTTTTTTTGTTTAATACACTCTAGAAGGTTACAACTAAAAAGATAGCTAACTGTGGAAAAATTGAAATTTTCAATCAGAAAATCGAGCTTCAACATTATAATCACTCGTCTACAGACATAATATTTGATTAATTTACTCAAGTAAACTTAAAAAAATGGTCTTATATTTCATGAATACGATATATTTCTATGTATAATGATATAAGAAAGCAAAATGAAGAATAATGAAAACAAATAGATATATCATGATTTCTTCCCAAGATTTATTTTTTCATAAAATGCCATTACACAACAAATTATAAGGACTTACATAACACAGTGTAAATTATTGGAAGAGCTACATTAAACATATATCATAGACACATTATTAGTTATAACAAATAACATCAAAAAGTGAGGAATTATTAAAAATTTAGATTCACAGAAAGACAAGTAACTATTTTATACACTTATTCCAATTTCGTATAATCCTTTAATGCCCCTACATTGGCACATCAAATGTAGAACTCAAATAATTGTAATTCTCATTTTTCTGAACTATATAAGATCTATTTAAATACATGTGTTTTAGGCATTCTGCAATAGTTTTAAAATTTATCAATCACATTCTTAAAAAATTACATTTTTAAAAGCTCTGTATTACTTTTTAAAATGAGATTAATGAAGAAAACTTTTTCTAACATGTTAGAAAAACCTAGAGAAAAAGTTAAGAAAATTTTAAAGTCAGTTTGAAAACTGTAGTAAAAAAATTCAGGTTTCTGACTAGTCATTAAAGAAGAAGCTAGTAAAAAAATTATTTTAGAAACAAATATTTTAAGCATATTAAAACAGTTGCAATATAAATGAGGACTGAAGAATTAGTAAACAAGATGTTGGCCAAATTTATGCCGAATATATTTGTGGCTAGTTAATTTATAAAGATAGGTTTTAATAAAATTTTACTTTAGATTTCTTTTGCAAAGTACAAAAATATAGTTAGTATTCTCAATATCTTCTCATCTGCTGACATCACTAGGTGCAGTCCAAGAGCGCATTATCTTACTGATGTATAAAAGTTTCTTTATATTCATAATAAAAATTTTAGTGATATGTAATAAAAATGCTAAATGTACGTTATTCAATCGGCACAAATATATAAAATGATTTTGTTTTGTAGAGTCCTATACCTTTAATTGAAAGATTTGTGAATAAAAATTATCTGATCTTTGTGCATGATATCGATATAATTGAAAACGGTAGTAAGAAAAAGTTGATTATTTTAAAACAAAATTATCTTAAAAGAGCTTTAAAAATGTACAGAAATTAAAGAAACAGGGAAAAAAAAATTTTTTGAAAAATATATATATCTTCTATATGCGTGTGTGTGTTACAGCTGTTAATACCTAATATTAAGAAAGCAACATTAATAATCTCTCAACAATGCAAATGAACGCTATATAACAAACACTGTACTAAAGAAAATATTCAGATTGACTTTTTGTATATAAGTATAAGAATTTCATGTTTGACTGTAAAAAATGAAAATCCACCTTCTTAATGAAATAAAATACAGTATAGTTTACATACACAAAAGCACTACTTTTTTTAGATAAGAAAATATTGAAACACAATCTGAAAAACTTAATCTTAAAAAAAACTGGGGCAACAAAGAATGCACAATAATATATTTACAAATTGAAACAGAGAACACCAATTGCTTTAAATACTTCTTGCTTTCTTTAACTTAGCAATTTTTTCAAGTATAAGGGTAACATTACAAAATCAATTAAGAAAATGACAAAATATTTTTTGAAAACAATTTCTCTAAAAAATTTTTTTTCCCAATATTGAACAATGCATAAAAAGAAATAGAAATTACATACAATGCAAAAAAGAAATAAAGGATGTAATGCATACAAAAATAACAGCTTGCCAAAATGCAACAATATTGCACATATCTATTAACAAGTGTTTTTCTTCAATTACTTCACCTTTCCCCCCAATGTATACATATATAATTTTATAATTATTGAAAAATCCATATTTTAAAATAAAACACATACTTTAAAAAAATAAAGCTTTCATTTGCTTCATCTCAGACAATGCCCTAATACTGTCAGTTTTTACAACTGAGAATATAATTTAGTTAAAATTAAATGCTGTTAATTATTAGATAACACGGTACTTGAACAGCAGATCCAAAATTGTTGACAGCATATGTATAAAGGTAGAATAAAAAAGGGAAAGGGATCTGTGTGAACTAAAATTGGATTCATTATGCAGGAGTGTCATTGAAAATATATTTGTAAAATAACAGATCGTAATTCTCATAAGCAAAATAAAATGAATTAAATCCATTGTTTATATTTAGCTGCTTCTTGACAAGCATAACGAAAATCACTTTAAGTGGATCAACTAAAAAAAAAAAAATCAAACAATTACTTCTCTGACTATTTTGTGCGAATTTTGTTTGTTTTTGTTTGAATAAAAATTGTTAAAAATCTATTTTTGAATATATGAAGTTTTATTAACGTTGAATTTTATAATTTGAATACTTTATGAATGAAAAAACATTATGATGTATGAAAATTTCTTCATTTTCTGCCCTATATATATTCAGGAGTTAATAATGTCTCAAAATATACCATGTGAACAGGAGTGATGTGATATTTTGATATTGTTTCACTACAGGAAATAGAACTTAACTGTTAATTTAGAAAGAAAAGCTTGTTAACAAAAGACACCGAGAAAACAATTTTCAAAACGATCGTCTCTTTAGAATAATATTTTCTCATAAACATATCAATTTTTCCATGCTCTTATAATTCTCAAAAAAGGACATATTCTAAAATTCCAATGACATAACCATTTTAAAAACTTACGCATGTAATTTTGAATTTAGTTTTACGTGATAAATTCAATCACTGTAACCATTCTAATAACGTGATCTTAAATAAAAATTTTAAGCTCTGTGTATGTTAAATATGAGACTAATACAGAAATAGGAATGTGACTGAAAACACAGATATGAAACTTTCATAGTAAAGTTTAACAAAAGAGCTAGCATTTCAGAGTAGTACGGAACTAAAACAACAGAAAATAATTAGTACACAAATCCTATATTGTTTCCAATGAATCTAGTTATAGGAACCATAATGATTACTAATTTTACTTGCCAAGACACATTTATTACAACAGGAAAGTTAAAAAACGGATATATATAGATAGTATATAATCACATTCATTTAGTAGATCAATCTCGATCAGCACCAATCTCATCATCATTTGATTCACATTTCCTTTTCATACCACTTCCTTCGTTTTTTTGAAGAGTGTCTTCCTTTGCGGTCATCTTTTCATCAGCTGGTTCGACTTCCGCGGGTTCATATTCAATAGTGTTGTCTTGGTTCTTTGCCTGTAAGTCCATTTCCAAAAATTCTTCCTCTGGTTCTTCTTCATCATCTGATTCATCACTTCCACCTGGCAAGGATGATTCAGAATCAGAGAGTAATAGGTCTGTATCATACTTGATGTCACATTCCTCATCGGAATCATAACCGTTCTCATCTGGGGAAAAAAGTTTTCTTAGAATACAATGTAAGTAAGTATACTAAGCAAATAGAACTACAACAATTAATTTTAGCGTATGATGGACGTATTTTACCTCTTTTTCTAACAGAAGAGAAAGACTTGAAGGAATATTCGTATTGAATTCCATCACAAGTAGTAAAAGTACATAAATAAGTTAATACAGTAGTAACACCCAATAACGGACACCCACCAGATTAGAAATTAAACAGAGGTGTCCTTTAATAAGAGGTAAATACGAATACTATCCAAAGGGACCGGGACCAACATAATTGTTCCTTAAATATAGGTGCTTCATTCGAAGGTGTCCCTTACCAGAGGTACTAATATATTTAAATACATCAATGTTATCTAGAATCTATTGTACTTTCGCATGTACAAAAAAAAAAAAAAAAAAAAAAAAAAAAAAAAAAACACTCTGGCTATCAGATTTACCTATTACGAGTATAAATTTAAAATACCATTTAAAGTAATTTAAAATGCATATTCTTGTATACATTTGAAACGAACAAAATTGTATTTCATGACAATTGCCTAACTACAATCAAAACTTACTTAAAAATACATAATAATAATAAAAAAAAAAAAAAAAGTAAAATAAACGACATGCACGTTTAACTGAAAGAAAGCTAACATTCGAAAGCGTCTTGAAGTTATTTTTAATATTATTTCAAAAAGTTAGCATTATTCCATGCAAGCTATTTTTCTCTTTTTCTAAAGCATTAAATAGCGCGTTTCGGAAAGATTTGAAAACCTTAAGTATACGTACCATACACTTTTTAAATACATAAAAAGAACCTGGATGTTCGCTTGAAAAAAAGTAGCAAATTTCTTCAATAATTTATTTATTTCAATTTACTGAAATATACTGCTATTGTTATTTTTCATAAAAGGCAACATTATGAAGCTGAATGATATTAAATAAAAAAATATAACCAAGAAATTATTTCCGATTATTATCTTAGGAATAATGACCATGACTATATAACAATGTTTATCAACAGTACAATTAGACACACAGAAATCCACATAATTAAGACTTCATATTTATAGTATATAATTCGTATAATTTAATTAAAAAAATTCTAAACTCTGGTATAGGAAAGCAAAGTTTGGTATTTATAATAATAATTACAAAAAAAAAAAAGATAAAAAATATTCAAAATAATATTTTAAAAATAATTAAGTGTAAAATTATTATTATTTTACTTTTAATATACAAGCATTCATAAATTCTGATATTGTAATGTTTTTTGAAGTATGTGTTTTGAAAACATATTAACGTTCGGAAACGAAATAAATACAGTATAGTATCCTCAAAATTTTCTTTAGTTATTTTTATAAGAAATACATCTTAAGTGGCAGTTACCCCAATACATTTCAAGTAAATTTCATTCAAGAACGGTGGAGCGAAATACCATGATGGTTTTTAGGAAAATATGTAAAATACAACATGTATTCTTCCTTTCTTTTTACAAAGAAAATTTATTTTCTCATTTAAAAATAAATTCAGATGATTTTTTAAATTTTAACAAGATATTATATTTCAGAAATCGTGTTACTAACAGGAACATTCAAATTTAACTTAGGGTCTGTCAAAATTGATTTAGTTTGATATAATTACATTCGTAACGGATTGTATTTAAGAAATTCAAATCATTTTACAAGATATTTCTGAAGCTCAAACTATTTAACTGTTATGTTTCATCTTACAATATTAATATGTATTATTACAAGTATGTATTAATAACAATATTAATTTATATTGTTATCTCCAGTGTTTAAAGCCCGCTTGTAGAGGGCGTCTTGAAAAGGATGAGTGTAAGTTGTCACTCATAAAAACCCCTTAGTATGTAAACGATCGAGTTGATACTCGTGAGCAGGGATCGCATAGTAATGCGAAAAAGGTGGTACTAATTAAATTGTTGCAGTTATACAACCGGGTCTGATCTTAGTCTCAGGAATATAGACAACAGTTAAGTAAAGTATTTTGCCAGGGACCAGATATGATAAAAGTATATTGCGTAGATCACCAAGGTAACGCGACAGGATTTAAAAGAATGAAAGGAACTATAGTTATCAGTTAAAAGGTCTGATCTTGTCTGAAGTTTAAAGATAAGTGAAAGAAAGCTAAGAAAAGTACATAATAATCAAGGTATTTTAATTAAAATCTCATTATTATTAAGAAAAGTAAAGAATGTGCGATGAAAGTGTGTATTTTTAATAAACCAGAAGTGGGAAGAAAGTTTCACAGTCAAGTGAAAATAGTAGTTTAGTGTGATAAGTTAAAGTTTTCTTATAATATATTACACTAATTAAGTTCATCAACTGGTACAAAATAAAGACTAAATTGTTCGAATTACACTTCAAAAACTAAGAATGAAATACTTTTTTTTAAAAAAAAAAATTAAGCCTTTAATAAAAATATTTAAATGATTCAAAATAACAAAAATTAAGCAATTGAAAATTTTAAACATCCAGTCCTTTTATAATATTTATATTATATATTGATATCAATCAATATTCAAAAGAGAGAAGTATGGTAAAAGTACGAAAGAAAAGAATAAACATTGAGAAAAATAGGAAGAATATTATTTTGAAGCTAAATATATGGTAATAGGTGTAAAAAAGTAAACAGGTAAAGAATAATTCTTCATTATGTGTTTATTTCACGAGTTGGAAAAAAGCCCCCCCCCCCCCAAAAAAAAATTGAATCCCAGTCTTTTATTGCTTAACTCAAATAACCCCACTATCCCCCGTTATTTGAGAAAACTTACAGAAAATTTATTCAAAACGATATCAAATGAAAATAAATTATTTTCATCTGAATAATTAAAAGAGATTTTTAAATCACAGAGGATCATGCAAAATTACGGATAAATGTTTAACATACCACTTTTTTCAGATTGTTTCGGTGGCGTTACTTTTTCGATCTTGTTTGCTCCAGCTAAAGGGAAAAAAAACAACGTTATTTTTTTTAATTAAACAAAATAAATAGCAGATAGCAATATATAGGATTCGGGTATATTGCAAAATGCAATATATTCTAATTAAAAAATAGACTTAGATGATGAAGGATGTTTGAGAAAATTAGGTTTTATATGTTTATCATAAATAACATTCATTAAAATCGACATAAATATCTTAGTTACTGAAAAACGTCCGCATTAAAAAAATCTTACCTTAACTCTGTGTTATTTTGATCCTTCAAAAAGGTCTGCTTTCGCATTGAAAGAATTAAGTTAAAAATGCGCGATTTGGAAACGCACTGAGACGATTAATGATTACTAAATATTAACAAAAAACACTACTTACAGCAACCTCCTAAGAAATAAAACTCATCAGACAAGAATTTTACTTGTCTGAATGCAAGAGACTGCTTCTTGGCAATGTACTTTATTTCAAGAATCCATTAGCCTTGGGCTATACACTGATGCTTAGACCTATCCTGACTTGTTTATAAACTAATTTAATAAATGGAGTAAAAATGGAGCAAAGTAAAGTGATAAAAAATAATTTAAGTATGATAATCATTATTTCATTCTAGCAATACTAAGATATATGATTTGAATAGTACGTGCAGCAAATATTTTATGTAAATAATGAAGAAAATACAAAAACAATAAAAAAAAAGTCGCTCAAATGCGACGAGAGAAAAACTCAGACGAGTGAAAAGAATGATTATCCAATCACAGTCGCTTCCTACAAGAGAAGAAGGGAGGGAAGTTGGATGCTGCGGCCGCGTATCTGTAACTACCAGAGAGCAAAAGTCTACTGGGAGCTAATTGCGGGGTTGCTTTGGTGACTAGTTGCGCTGTGAAAAGAGGCGGAGAGTTCGCTGCTACGTGCTGCGATGGGATGAATTTTGAGTCTCCCCCCCATGAAGTAGCCTCCGTTTAATGAAGAAAGGTGCGTTTGCGATAAAGTGTAGAATTTATTCTGTTCAATTTGAAGAAGAGAGGAATTGGAATTTGCAGCAATTTATTTTTTCATTAAATATTGGATCTTTTCCCCATCAATCTTTTGATTTTATGAAATTTAATTTGAAATTTTTTCTTAATCGACAGATTGAGGAGGAGACGGAAGGTTTAACCTTTTGTTCAGAATGAAGCATAGGTGTTTTTCTTGGTTTACACATTCCTTGCGTTTGTTAAAAATTCTGAGGGACAAAGACTTGTTTTTCAAATTTCCACATCTGGAAATAATGGCTTGAGATTTTTCTGGGTTTATTGCGATTTACCATAGTAAAGATTAGTGAAAAAATAACGTCTCAACTTGATTCGGAATTG
>BMAW01128909.1:0-33086 GCA_019974015.1 Nephila pilipes | reverse complement strand
ATTCCATTTTGAGTTAGGAATCTTTATCCTCAGAATAGAAAGTAATTTACAACTTTCCATAAGTAAATCAGGTAAAATATTGATCTAGCTAAGAACTACATATCAATTATACTTTTCTTGCACTAAAATTGTAGACTATATCACTTTTTTCAATAAACTCAATAACTATACCTCTTACAGTAATTTTAAACTTTTTATAACATATTGGTATTAGAAACAACTTCTCTATCACATACCGATTACTGAAGCCCACCATGCTAATATCAAGAAATTTCCACAGTGATATTTCTATTTGCACCATATTTTTATACAAAAGCTTAGACAGAATGTGAACTCAAGGTCTGTTCAAAGTTTATATTGCAAATAACTCAAAAAATATATCATACACTTTAAAAGGCAGAAAATGTCAAGTTCGAATAAAGAACTACCTCTGAACATCACTTAAAAATATTGTAGATTTCCACAAGGCTCCATTCCGATCTCTATATTATTTAATTTGCATTTAAATTATATACCCAAAATAAGTATCCCTTTATACAAGTATGCAAGTGATGCACAAAGTCCTATAATATCTTGTACAATTTAAATATCTTAAAACTATTTGGTTAGCTCTTAACAAGCATCTCTCTCTATTATCGTTCGGAGCAGATTAGTCAGATATGGCCTTTGCGCCATAAAATTACAATTAATCAATCTCTTCTAAAAATTGAAATTAAACACTGAAAATAATGTCTCTAAATTTCATGCAGCCATTTTTATAGATGAACGACCTATTTATCTTTAGGTTAAAATTCAAACTAACAACATTCCTTAGTCTGGATTTGGTAAATAATTTCGTATTAGGTTAGATAAACTCCTCATTTGGAAAGAAAACGTACTGAATACATTAGCGATAAGTTCCAAAATATTCTAGGAAAGGTTTGCCCCAAATCTGTCGTAAATCTTAATGCCCGATATGTCAAGATAGCAAAGTACTTGTTTACACTTCCATTCTCATACTAATCTTACTTTATGTTTTCCAGTAGTGCATTATATTGTAAAGGCCAATTTTAAAATGTTTGAAACTTAAAAAATAGTCTACTGCTATTCATCTACAATGCCAGACACTTCCCGAGAAATAGCGAAATACGTGAGGCGATAAAATTGCCTCCGCTTAAAAGAATGTTATTTAGACCTCAAAGAGATTCTAGCTATTCACACAACACACACGCATTTAGGTAATAGTTTAAAACAAAATCTTGAAGTCTATGATTCTTTACCAAAATTATTCGTTGATTCAGAGACATCCTACTTACAATCACATATCAGCAAAGTTTAAATTATTCTGTAGGCTATTTATCTATCTTATTTTTTCGTTAAATGCAAAATTCTTCTAAATAAAATTTTTGCTCTTTCCGGATCATATAAATAGACACTTGATAAAACTTGACACTTTTCCTTCAATCATGTAGCGTCACCATACAACACATATCTCTCCCTTAATTCTGTTTTATAACAAGAAACCATGAATTCGTCAATAGCAATGAAACTTAAATTTCATTCTAGAAGTTGTGGTAGCTTAACTACTAGGCCCTAGAATATAGAGATTTTCAAAAATTACACCATAAATAAGGTTTTTCGTAATTTGTATTTTATATCACGCGCTACAAAAACTAGTGTTTTAGTTGTTCATTGCAATTCTAGCGATCTTATTTTTTTTGTTTCGATTCGATTAAATGAAATTAAAAATAATTTAGATAAATTATAAATACAATTTTAAAAACTATAAATTATCAAAATTAAATCATTAAAATCAATGTAATCAATTATAATTTCTACTTTTTCAACTTATAATTTTGATCAGTTATGATAATATGTTCATAGAGTTACGTGAGAAAATGAATTATCCGAGATGTTGCATACTTTTTACAAGTAAATAAACATTTGTTACACATATACAACAAATTAATACTTGACATGAAAAAAAAAACTAAGAATATTATAAATATTAAACCATACGTGAGAAATTTCTGCTTTAAATAGTCACATTATAATGTTTATAAATGGTTTCGGGAACAACCAGGATTAAATTAAATCTCTGTCGTTCTACATTAAAGGTTAATGCCTTACATTAAATGATTAAACCTCCTCTTTAAAAGTTTGCTATCACTTCTTAAAGTTTGATAAGTTTGCTTGTGAATTATCCCATATTTTATCAAAAATATTCGAGAATCGTTGATATTTAACGACATGAGCAGAATGCAAGTAACGAATGAATATATGAACGCTAAGTTATACGATAAATTATTAGGAAGTACTGTGTGAAAATACTGCGTGGATTAGAACTTTCAAACTTTTATCGAGACTTAACAACTGGGAATCCTATCAGTAAGTTTCCAGAAGGAGAGATTGCTTCGAAAAGTTCAACATCGCAAAACGTCGTCAAAACGTTTACAATGTAGGTAATCAGGAAAGTGCTCCATCATGCTACTCCTTCAATGGGAAGATAGAGTGATGCAAAGAATATTCAATATTGTTTGCATGACTGTGTCTTTTTAGTATACAAAATGACAAATTTCAAAGGCAGAAAAACTGGAAACCCGTTTTTTGAAACACGGTTCCCATATTTTATTCTGCTAATCGAGTAGATCAATAAGAATTATACAGCAACCTAGAGAAAGCTTCTTTTTTCTGTAAATGTTGCTTACACACTAAGAATCAGTAATTGAGTCCATGAAAATTGAACTGGTATCTTTCAGAATTGTCCTGTTAATCGTCCTGTAAAAAATTATAGTTTCTAAGGTTCTGTATGATGTTCTTTTTATGTGTTATTATAAATGCATATCGTATGTAAAGAAAATATTTATTCAGGCTTACTAAACATGTAAAATCATATAATAATGTGTTTAATGGCTATATTTAATTTTAATAAAAATCGTATTATTACAAATGATTTAACACATTTTTAAGGAACTTATAATCGGAACTCTATCAGATTTATCATTGAGGATATCATTGTAACTATCAATTTGGGAATTTTTGATGTTCTTTGAATGGAAAATATCATTCAATGAATAAAATGTGACTTATGCAGATTGGTTTTAAAAGTATTGGGGTGTAAGGATTAAAATTAAGAAGTCGTAATTATAATCAGTCTAGAATTAAATACTGAAGTTAGTGGTACAGAAAGTGAGCGGTAGATATAAGCAGAGGAATAGTGTCTGCAGTGACAAATGTAAGAAATTATTGAATCATAGGGTATATCGAATCATGAATGCTCAGTGAATCTTACCCACATTTCTAAGGAATCAGACTCGAATGATATGCTACAACTATGCATAAAATTATAGTAATATTCTTTGTATTATATCTTGAATCTTATACAAAATTAACCACAAATACAGTAGGCTAAGAACTGACTTTTTAACTATCAAACTTCTGAAGACAAACAATTTTATTTAATTTATTGCCTATGTTAATTAGTGATTGTGTTGATTAGTGATCCTATTTACTTGTGGAGTAACAAGGGAATAGAAATAAAATGTGTTACAACCTGATATTAATTTTTTTCCAACAAGGCTGTAATTCTCTCTCTTAAAAGCTGTTATTGTTTAATTATTTAAAGATGAGGTGAAACTACTTGAAGATGAATTGATAGAAATAAACAAAGAAGACGCGGTTTCTTAGTTATTTACCCGTAATACCTTTCAAAAAGAATTCATTGTCTTTTCAATGACATATTATGCAAATTAGGTTTTTTTGTATGTCATTATAGTCTTTAATTCAAAAAGTGGGGAGGAACTACAAAGCATTAATTTCGATTACAAAGGTACGTTTTGATATCGGTTAGGATGTCCGAATTTATAATAATGAAATAAAAACCTTTCTAGAGAGTTCCAAAGGAATAAATTAGTGCCTCAATTAAAATTCATTAAACTAGATTCATTATCATTAAAAATAGATTCAGGTGGTGCTCAGTCACTCAAAATAATGCGATAAACTTGTGAAATGAATTGGAGTGATTGTGTTAACAATCAAAATTGATTTCGTCTAACCTAAGTGCGTTGTATGTCCAATGTGAATCAAATTTTTGCCATTTGCTTATTTTACCCATTCGTTGTATGATCGATGTTTTCATACTTTTATTGATTTGCCAGTACGACATTCGGCCAATCTAATTTCTCTGTTGGTATAATTATTTTATTAATGTCTTTACTATTTTTTTTTACCAATTAGCCGTATTTATTGGGTAAGTAAATATATGGGGAAAGGAGTGTGTTGATAAAACTGTCAATTCCCCATAATTTCCTTTCAGAAGGTATGCGAGATGCAAGCAACTTTTCTGTCGTTCCGGAGAGCTGTTGCATTAAACATTTCACTTAAGCTGCACAAAACTGATCCATTAAATTAATTAGCCACACCAAAAACAGACTACACTCCACGTAAAAAAAAACTTCAATTGTTGGAAATTTTAAATAATACTTATTTTAATGCAAACAGAAACATCTTCAATCATTGCAACAGTAGACCGATTGAATAATAATTTTTAGAACAACACATAATAATAATAATGTTTTTGTTGCCAATCGAACAGGAGTAAATCTCTTCCATAATCATTTAAGCAAACGATTTTTTCATAATATTGACTTTTTTTTTAGAGGTAAAGAACTATTCATTTATTTTAAACTTAACATTTACAAATTTAAAACTTAAGTGAGTGGAGAAAAAATAGTTTGCACCTTTTCTTCAAATCTCCTTATAGCTCCGCAGTCAAAATGACGTCAAAAAATGACGTAGGAAGCCGCCACAAATAAATATATGGGCAAGATAACGTAATTTTTGTAATTGTAATGAAAAATGCAGGGTGGTTCAAAAGTCTTTTGATCATGGGTGAGATGTTGTATTGGTTCTGGGGCTTTTTTGTGGAAGCGGAGGCTAACGGCGGGCCACATCTTTTAAAATGATTGCAATAATTAGTCAATTTTACATTTCAGAAAATGTATAAATTGTACCATAAATATTGATAAATATAAAATGAATGAAATAGTGGCAGCGAAATTTCCTCAGCGAAATTCTTCATTCATGTAAATCTTTCAGTAGACAAAAATTTGAAAATTTCCCTAATAACAAAGCATTAAATATTTCCTTCACAGTGTATTCTGACTGCCTGTCAATAGGCTCCATTTTCAGCTCCTCAGGTCCTCTGTCTATATTCGTGGTCATGTGATAAGAGAGTAATTTGAATTTAGGCTATATATTCGTAAAGTATTGAAATCTCATTGTGACCTGAGCTTTGAAACACTACAGATGATTCATAATTTCAACAGAGAATTTTTCAAGCGCTTCTATATCCCTTATAACGAGAAATGATAAAAATTATCTTATCTTGCAAAAAGACCTAGTTTTAATTTGAATAATTTTAAAATCCTATAAAAAATTTTAGTTCAAAGTAGATTTTTCTGTTTTAGCGGTCTTAATTCTTAGTGGGCCGCTATTTGTCAACCCCTGCCCTAGACCATTTTTAAAATAAAATAACTTTATTAATAAATTAATAATTCACATTTGTTCTTTATTAAAAAAAAATACATTTCTTGTGAATAAATATTATTTAGTTTTGGAAATTACAATATTTAAAGTAATCATAACTTAACTCATCACAAAGGCGCGCTCTTTTTAAAGAATAAGCCATTGCATGTCCGATTATTTCTTTGTTTATTTCAGTGATTTCATTGCGCATGTAGCGTATCTTTCAAAAACCCTCAATGAAAAAAGTTTAGAGCTGTTAAATCAGGTGAGTTTGGGGGCTATTTGGCCCAAAATTATCCTGTAACGTTGAGCCAGTCACTATTTTCTCTTCATTGACACCAGATATCTTTTATAATTTGAATTACATAAAACGAAACATCGCCCCCAATAAATGAAACGTGATCTACATAAATTAGTGGAAGGTAATAAGAGTAATGAATTTACTGAAGAATAGGGATGTACAAGCGAAACAGATTTGAAAGTGAGCGAGGGTAGTTGATAGTGAATAGTAAGTAGATACTTATATGTTAGAAATGTGAGGGATTTGCAGAAGCTGATCTTCTGTGATTAAAAGCGTTTGAAAGAAGTTCTTGGTTAGAATTTATAAAAAGAACTCGAACTTTCAGTATTTTTAGAAGTTACTCACTCGACACAGGTGATTTGGTAATCTAGAATTTAATGTTTAATTCTAAACTAAGTTTAAGAACGTTGAGGTAAAAATAAATATAAAGAGCGAACTCCTTTAGCTCTTTTCTTACATCTCTTTATTAAATTGTAAACTTATAGTTGCAGCAGTACTTTGCAGCTTTGGGGGATGTCAACCGATATAAATAGTTGAAGGCCATTGCATCCTTCTTCCAAAAATTTGTCTTGAGGTTTCAGATGTCAGGTGAGGTTCGGGGGAGGGTCATCTTCTTTAGATGAGTACAGGCGTCATGCACATAAGGAACCTCAGTGTTCTTTCCCCTCTCTTTTCCCTTCTTTTTTTTCTTCCCGCTGCTAGACCTGAGATAGTCATCGATTGACCTTTGGCATATATACCTGCATTTTTGCCGAGTGCGGCGTTCCGTAAGGAGGAAAGTGGTGTCTCGGAGATACCTTTTAATTTCCCTTTGGACCATGATTAGCTGTTGACGAGTGACAGAAGTTAGCGCGATTGTGTCAATAGGCTGGTTATAAATATCTTTGTGGTTTCTTCCACAAAGAGACTCTGCTGGGGGCTAGTGCTGCTGATAAAGGGTACATCAAGTTTCCCGATGGATGCTTGCCCGGGTTCTGCAGTACTATATTCTGAGTGACTTCCCAGAAAATACCACGTCTGGTAATCATCCATTGTCTGGTAACTGTCTCCCTCATTGGACTCCATGATGGATGATGACATACCAGGACGAATATTTATTTCTTCATATGGATCAATCTCTTTCGTGCCCGAGTAATGGCATTATTTTACCCTATTTTTCAAATGACGATAATATTGCTAATATTGCTACACATTGTTGATTTTTGGTATTTTCTCTGCCGAATAAAAGCAATATTAAAACAGAATCCATTTGTTATCCAGAAGGCACTTCTAGGTATCGGTGGAGTTCCAAAATCGGTTAAAAAACTTCGTTCCAGAGAAACAACGTATGCATTGCAAAACCAAATCTTTATTGTTAGCGAAAATAGTTTTTGATTCACCCCTTATCGTATATCCTCATAAGTCTCTAATTTCCCCCGTGGTGGGATTTTTTAACCTGATTTGTTCAGCACTTTTGAAGCGGATATCCTCTAGGGATTCTCCGATCAAAGTGTCACTCAAGTCAGAAGTTTAATAGTTAAAAGAGATAAAACTAAATTTTTCACTAAACATTTAATGTTAGCATTCAATAGCCTTCAATTTACACTACAATTAAAGCAGGATATCTTAACTGTCGTATACGACCATACATTCAGAATCTACAATGCTGCTTTCATGTCAGAGACTTGGTCATTCAAACACTACATGCAAGGGTCAATTAACATGCTTTAAATGCGTATCTTTTGGACACTCTTCCACAAGTTACTTTCTAAAGTCTAAGTGTATTAATCTTGAATGATCTCACCTATCTGATTAAAAATTACGTCCAAAATGGAAATAGAAAAACAAGGCCAGGAAATATAAGCAAATCAAAATGTTTATGATATCGAAGCACGTAAGCAAATAGTCCAACAGGTATATCAAATTTACGACCAGTCTGCTAAATCTTATTTCCGCGCTACCACTCAAACTAACCAAAACATTGCAAAAGATGTATATCCACCTTTACATTTATTGAAACCTATGTCCCTTTTATCCGATCCACTTCCTTCATTTTCCTCAAAAAATACAGTTTCTTCTACATCGACGGCATCAACACAGGTACAAATTCTACCTTCTTTAATAAAATAACCGCCACCAAAACATCATCTCAGAATTCCATTCTCTCACTTAATATTGATCTAAGAAATAGAACTCAAAATAAATGTAGAGTAAATAGCACGTATAAAAATATGTCACACCCCTCAATAGATAATAAATCTAAAATAGCAATTACCATGAATCCCCATACGGATAAAAAAAGGTTCTCTCACATCCACCCTTGAAGACGATGACATGATCTTGTTAACATCGATGACTCTTGGTTGACAGATGCTGCGGCCATTTAGAAACTTCACACCAATCAAAGCCTTCTAAACAACATATCCTATAAAATATTTATCGTTCATTATGCTTAATTTATTTTTATACATAGTTTCCTTAAGCATTTTTAGCCTTGCATATCAATTTTACATTTTGAGCTCTTTATGCTGTACATTTTTACTCTTTAACATTTTTAGACAACTTGATTTTACGTAAAAGCTTTTTTGATATAGGATGTATATTTTATGTTTTTATTTTCTTCCTTCACCTTTGTTGGCTCTCTTACATCATTAAAATCTACACTCGATCGCATGTCGTCTTAGATGTTAGAATAACAGCACCTTCTGGTTGCCACCATACCTCAGTTGTAGGATGTATAAAATTTTATAGCATTTTTCGATACCATTGATAGTTAATGGTTTTTCTATCTGTAGATGCAATTTGATAATTCTTATTTGTTTATGCTTATTTGTAAATTTATCCATATTTAATTTCCAAGAATTGCGCTTTAATAACTTGAAAAAAAAAACATAAAAAAATATTTTTAGAATGTTATTCGATCTTGAAATGGTCTAGCAGTTTTTGGACTATTCTGTTATTGTAAATTAGTTATAGTTATTGATGGACAAATCTGTATATACAAATCTGTTGTTATTCAATCATTTCAGAAGACAAAAAAACAACTTCAAGAAAAATATTATTATTTTAATTGCAATAAGGAATTGTTATAAATGTTTAAAATTATTAGTAATTTTAGTTTTAATAATATTTTTTTTCTTAAAATATACGCTGATCAAAATAATGCAATAAAAATATTAAATGGTTTTGATTGAATTCATGAAAGGAAACTGTGGATATATTAATTTTGAGAATATTGTATAAAATAGTTTCTATTCTTCTTTTTAAACATCTTCGACACGGAAATCATTCAAAATAGATGATATGTCTTTCGTACATGCCATCACAATAGTTTGAAAATTTGTGGAGATTATTTCGTAGAATGAAACATAATGAACTGATCATGCGTTTTGTTTTACTCGAATTAGCCCTCATTTTTTTGATATTACGCATCTTCTACCTTTGGAACATTTAGCTTTCCTTTATGACCTTTCACGCATTTACGAAAATGTTCAGTTTGATGTGTATTACTATGAGTCTAGAAATTGTATTATTTTTATTAATCATTTTATAGTAATATATGCAAAAGAAAATGCACTTTCTTTTGAAAATTTAGAATACACATTGCTGCTCTTCTCTTTTTTTAAAATTTAAATTGTAAATACTACTTTATATTCATACGCTGATTTGTGAAAGCAGGCTGGTCTTCAACAAAAGAAATGTCTCATTCAACAACAAAATTCTTACAAATATTAATTGCATTAGACGACAGATCCATCAGAAGTACAATAGATGTTTTGTTATGCATACAATGTATTTGATTGAATGCAATATGGCTTCATATATTTTGTAAACTCTAGTAAATCTGTAACGGAATTCTACTACCCCTCTCGCCTGTTATTTGAAATATTATTCTAATTCTAAGATATAAGTTTCACTTCTTTCACGCATAGATCGATTAATAAAAATAATCAGTTATATCCAAAATAACTTTATTTACTCCTCAAAGAAGGATGATGCTTCTTATATATACAGTTAAGTTCCTTTCTTCTAGTACTAACATCTTCGACAATCTGTCAAGGAAGGAATATGATTGCGAGCCTTTCCTACAGTTGCTTTGACATCACCGACTCCTTATCTGACCAAATTTACTAAGTGCAAATTCAAAGCTCTAGAAAACAGAATTAATGAATACGCCAGAATACTTCCGCGCATTCATTAATTCTGTTTTTTAGAGCTTTGAATTTGCACATAAGAAGAATATAAAAAGAACTTAAAATTAATTTATCATTGAACAGGTACGTTTCTTATTTAATTTTTGTTTCCCACCATAAAAAATATAACAAAACTGTAAAAAAGAATTTAACAGTTTATTATGAGAAGCAATTTTTCATTATTTTCAGTAATTAATCATTAATCGAAATAATTATAGGTTATTAACACACACCTAAATTATTTTATCGCCTGGAAAGCAAATTGAAGAAAAACCTCTTACCGATTGGTAAGAAAAAACAAAGACAGAGATATACAATACATGTACCTTTATTTTTAACAAATAATTGTAAATTCAACAAAGGGAGTGTATTTAAATAATCAAAAATAATAGAAATTTTAAATTTTTATATTTTGAAAGAATCTATTTCCAACAAATTGCTTTTATTTTTTCTCTAAAAGTGATTGGTGAAATAGATAAGCTAGATAAACTATATCGCTCAGTGGGGTTTTTTTTATTCTTTGTACAAGTCCATAAAAATTGTGATGGAAATAGACTTTGTACGTGACTGATTTTTAAAGATCTGCTGGTCTGGACTCGAAAGATTATTTTTACTTAAACCTCAATCTAAATCTTATTTCCTATCTGAGCCAATTGATTACAAATTTACATGTTTTTGATGAAACGCAAATCTGAGGATAACCAGTTTATATCTCCGAGATTTTTTTCAATAATGTGTTCTTCTAAAGTGAATTAATAGATTTAATTTAATGTAATAAAATATTTCAGAAATTCTTTTTTACATAGATTATTTTAAAAATGCAGAATTTCAAAGTTACGTTATACACTATTTATTTTTTATATTCGAAGTTACACTATAACTCATGTTTATTTTTTCTGTGAATTAAATACTAAATTAATTATGTTAATAATTATCAAATATTTTTGTATGGAAGAAAATGGAGAATAGTAAAAATGTAATGACTAATATGACGTGTAAAAACTAAAAATATTTGAAAAAAAGCGAATTTTCTTCAGTGAGCTGTAGATTACAATACAAAAATCAATATATTACGTTAGAAAAATCATTTATGTTCAGCAACAAATAATTTTTGTAAAATTAATAAAATTTATTGAAATTAATCAAATATTACAATAAAAATTAAGGTAGCTTTTATTTTAATGCAGTTGGAAGAAACAACAGTTATTAATCGGAAGTAGAACAAATTTCAGTGTCAGTAGATTTTCTCTAAATTACTGCAGAATTGTTCTAACAGTGATATTTTTGTGTAAATCTTTATGTGTTTTGAATCTACATGGAGAAAACGTTAAAATCTACCCGTTAGAAGCATTTGGGGGTCAGAAATATTTATACTTATTTACCTGATCCAAAAACAGTTTTCGAAATATCATAAAAGGAATGTTAATTTAAAACTTATCTTCGTCATAAAAACTGAATAAATTATTTATCAGCAAAAATATAGACAGATAAAAAGTTAAATATAAATAAATAGTAAACAAATTATGCATGTGAAATTTACAATATTTTTTAATAACAGATGAAAAGTCTTATAAAGTTATTATACAGTTCTAAATTCTGATAAGACAATTTTTTTCCGTATCATCTGCATATATTTAATTGGCATCTAATAAGCTAGAATTTTAAAAATATGTGATAAAATAGTTAGAAAAATAAATACGAATAAAAATAGGTTTTACTTCTTTCTTTAGAAATTCACAAATAAAAAATTGCTTGATTAATCTCAAGAAAGAAGTGAATGCAAAAGCAAGGAAACAAAAAGAAAACTTTAGAGTTAGATACACAAAATTACATTTAAAAGTTGTTTTTTTTTCAATCTTTGCAATGAAAGGAAATGATTTACAAGTTCAATCTCAAGAAGCTAACAAGATGAAACGTAACAAAAAGAATGGAGTAAGGAAAGAGATAGGCAAGAGATTTCATTTCTTTTTCCAGTAATTTGTTCAATTTTTATAAAGCAGATCTTATTTTTGACATTTTTCTAAGATAATGAATGGTATTGCGTGAATACATCATTTTCACTGCCTTCATTTATCAAAAAAAGTGTTTGAACCTTTTTATTTATATAGTTCTAGTAAATTTTAAAAGAATTCTTTATTAGAATGAAAAATCACGAGAAAAACATGAAGGGTTTTTTTTCTTGCAGATTATAACGCTAACAAATTTTCATATTAAAGCTGTATTGCTAAGATGCATATAATATATGTGTATTCATAAATAAAATTAAATTTTTTTGTAAGTGTATAGTAACTGGAAAATGCACATTAATATCAAAATGTTAAAAAAAATCCCGCTTCATAAGTCATTAACGAATATAAATATTTTTTCACTGCAGAGTAAATTTTAAAATTTTCACAGTTTTATTTTGAACTGTAAATAAGCTTTTCATCCCTTGTATGTTAAATAAAGGCAAATCTGAATTTAAATATATTTTCTGATTTCTTTTGTAATTTAAATGAAAGTCGTTTTGTAAGATAATAGTATATCAAGTTAAAAATATTCATTGATTTACAAAAGCTAAAACAGTTAAAACATTTTCCAAACGAAATAAAGAATATTCTTATATCATCAAAGCAAAGCAAACTGTTATATATTAAATGCTATTCATGAAGAATAATTAGTAATCAAGAAAAAATTCATTATAATATACATCTACTTAGATGAGCAGGAAACGATAAACCTTGTATAATGCACAACAAACTATATTCTACTCAAAAGGGCACATTATATATATATATATATATATACTCATGAGGTTTTTTCAATAAGTCCTTAGAAAACCCTAGAGATGACTCTGGTTCAATGGAAAGTAGTTTTTTTTAAGTAAGCATCTTAACACACAAGACATCTGTCTAAGTCTCAATTATTCGTGATCAGAGTGCCTTTCGCACCTAAACAAATTTTTCGTCGTTACTATTTGGGCCAGAGGTCATCCTCGCTTTCTTTGAATCAGATTGACCGTACATATCCCAACGATTTGATTGCTGCTTGATTTCAAATTCATAATGATGAATTTATCTCTAATCGTTAGTGACAACTCAACGCAAATTGACATCGACAACTCGACGCTTCACAATCGAATTTTGCTTTGGCAGCAAATGTGAATCAAATCAAACTAACTTATAAATTAATGTCAAATATGTTTCAACCCCGATTGACAGACAGTAATACCTAATAGTAATAACAATTTACCTCAACAACAACTGTCTTCAAATACAATTAATTTTTTAACCACCCATATTATATATATATATGCGAAGTTGAGCTACTTAATTAAAAAATACATTTTAGCATATTTTCTATGCACAGGAAAGAAATATTTACTGTTATATGACATGGTTAGAATAGTAAGTAATACTAGGACAAATAAGTTAGAATTTACAAAAGAATTTAATAAAAAAAATACCATTTAAAAATCTATTCGGCATTCGACATACTAAAGATAAAAATTTAAGAACGCATTCGCTAAAAGGAACCATATAATTAGGACAAACAACATATAAAATTTTATTCTCTGCATAAAAATAAAATTAGAACATGCATTATTATGATGTTGATTAGGAACCCAAAACAATTGTTACAGCTATAAGTAGAAACTAATCGGCTGATTATACATACGTTCTAAGTTATGACCTCAGTTATTTGCATTGTGACATATTCAATTTTTAAAAACAAACGATTGTGATGCTTTTTTAAGATATTATCTGTCCACCTTATAAAGGCAGACGATTTAATTTAATATGATACTTTTTTTAAGATTTATCTGTTCGACTTTTAAAGGCAGACGATTTAATCTAATGTGATACTTTATTTAAGACATTACCTATTCTACTTTTAAAAGCAGACGATTTAAACTTAAAGTAATACCTTTTTCAATATTCTTTATTAAGATATATTTTTTGGCAACACCAGATCATAGTTTTGATTTTAGATATTTTACTGGCAACGGATATAAAATTTAGTATAGAGTTTGGTTCCAAGAGGTATAGACGAAAGTTGAAAAATGGTGCTTGTTTAAAATTGTGTACCTAATTTATGTTTGAAAAGATGTCTGCAAATAAATGTGATGTCCTGAAATCAAGTCATCTTTATTAATAGTCTTCAATACAGTACAGCATGTCCGATGCTATGTAAAGCTCAACTGATTGTCCATTTATATTTTAAATAAATGTAATGTTTATTCCATAATTTTGACTTGGTGTGATTTATTTTTTTTACCATTGTCAGATTTCATGGTAATATTCTTAGGAACTTCTATAATTCTTGATTATACAGAAAATTGCAGATGTTAGAGGTTTAAATAAATGTGCAAAGTTCCTTAAAGTTTATTTTATAATTTTTTTTAATTCCATCATAACCTATGAACGAGAAGTGTGTAGTAAATCCAATTAACAGTATTATCCGTACCTCATTTATAATGAAAATGTCTTGAAGTTACTGATTTTCAAAATAGCAATACTAAATTTTTAATATTGATCAAGAAAAGTCGTTGATAAAATATAAAATATTATTTTTGTTAGATGTACTTTGAACAAACAACAAAAATAACTAATTTTACATAAATGCTAATGACATATATTTAAATAAAATTTTTGGTAATTATTAAACCAATAAATCCATATTCAGCTTTGCTAAGGTAGAACCAAAAAAAATATCATTTCAATTTTCTACCGACGAGTGTAAAACAAAACTTGTGTTTCTATGGACAATTTATAGCAGTATTTTTTTGCTCTACTACAGACACATTTATTCTTAGATTTAGCTTCTTTCCCCTCTCAATTTTCAGATTACGACTTAAGAAAACATGATTTTAAGAAAGTTTCTGCTGCTATAGAAGAAAAATAGATGGTATCTTGCTCCATTTCCTAGATGTGAACGCTTAAAAAAATTTTAACATCCTATATATTACAATTTTATACTCTGTCTGACACAAGCGATTCATACAATCATTTATTTGAGAAATTTAGTGCAATATAGCATCATAAACTATATTTTTCTAATATTTTTCAAAACGTATGTAAGACAGTTCTTGTGTTTTATAGTAAATGGATAAGAAATATTCAATATCTTATAAGTAATTATTTAGCCAATGTTTGCTAACATTTTTATCAGGATTAACTTATTGATTATAATAGTTTTAATATGTCCAGATATATCGAAGATGTTATTTTCTATGAATTAATAATAATAAAAATTGTGAACTTTACTTGCGAAACAATATTTAACTAGCAAATTTGGCTAAAACGAGATTCAGAAATTATAAATGTTAAATTTTTTTATGGACTTTTGATCTATTTATTACTGGTTTTTCTACAATTGTTTATATTTATACATGTGTCGAGTTGTATTGCTTTACCATTACTTACAGGTTTAATATTTTTTTTCAGATAAATTTGTCTCTTGCCTAATGGTTATGTTCTGTAAAGTTAACTATTTCCTCTTGTTTTACCTATTTAGGCATACAAAGATAATTCAGTAGTATACTTTCTAATTTACTTTTTCTGAATTATATTAAAAATTAAGTAGAATGCTTTCTTTATGTAACTATAAAACACATAAATCAGTAATTTATCCAAAAAAAATCATCAAGTTACATATGTTATCCTAATTATAAACATACAACTATTGTAATGAGAAAAAAAAATCCATAAATATACTGAAGTACAAATTATAATAATCGCCAATAACCTTCGTGTTGCTTCTAATGTGACGTTAATAAAAACCAATAAAAAAAAACAAGTTATTCATAACTTTAATTAAACACAAATCTAAAGCATTTATTAAATTACTACCTAGTTAAATACAAAGGTAACTAAAAACAAGCAAATCTCAAGAAAGAATAAAACAATTATAGGAAATTGAGATAATGTAATTTAAATACTATCCTATACTTCATAATGGGAAAACTATGTTTAAACCAGTTTTATGGATCCAATAATTACATTTCAATAGTAAGGTTATTATTTTAGGTATAGACTAAGAATATTCAAAATTGCAGGAACGAACATAATTTCTAATTAGAAAAATGAAAGAAAAAAAAGTAAACAAATACTTTAAAACCAAAGTAATAAAACATATTGGAAAAATAATATAAACTCATTAACATAAATTTTAAAATATTTTTTTTTAAATAAAACACAAAACAAAAATTATCTGAACTCATTAATTAATTATTTTTGCAGCAAATAAACTTGCTTCAAACTAAAAAAAATGTAACAAAAAACCAAAATCTATTGAAAAATTATTGTAGAAAATTAAATACATATATAACCACACACACACACTTTCATCAGTAAATAATAAAATAACCTCCTACGATGTATTTATGTTCTTATTAATGTAAGTGAATATTCTACAAACTATTACTCGTAGATCTCTTTGTAGATTACACTTAGTTTGTTTAAATTTTTTGTCATTGTGTTAAATGTAGTTCTTTTTCTTAATACAATTTCATTTAAAAATTGATGTATCACAAAAAATAAAATAATTATTTCTATAATTCTTATAAATAATTAATTTTACCTTAAGGTATCCGCCTACCTTCGAAGAGGATTTTCTTAAATAATTGAAAAAATAATTTTTTGTGTATATTATACTATAAGATATGGTTAAGAACTTAAAATATAATGTAAAATTTGAATAAATTAAAAATTCTTTTAATATTTCAGCTCAAAAATTACATAAAAATAGCAGTAAAATGGCACTTGTGCAAAACACCAAAATTGAAATTTAAACAGAGATATTTCAACACTGTAAATTTTATTATAATGAATTGAATCTATTTAGGGTTTGTGCCTCTCTCACAATTATAACCCTAAAAATTAAATATATATAGGAAGTCGTACTTTAACATGCAGAAAAACTGTACAAATTTGTGATATGTTATGACTTTTTACATCAACAAAATGCAAAGTAATAGAATTATAACTATAGGAGATGTTCAAGTCCCGAATTCACTTTCATAGAGTATTCCATGAAAGTTTCATAACATTATATGCATAACTGTTTTCAATATGCTGAAGCAAAATATGAAAATCTTGATTTTGAGAAAAAGCTGAAAATACATTTCAACCTTTAAACATACCTAATTAAATAAACATTTAACAAAAGGCCCCTGATTTGTAAAGTTCACTATTTGTATTACTTAAATAAGTTATCTTTTTCTTCTAGGTGGCCTTTAAAACTTTTCTACGCTTAAATGTAACAGGTGTTGTATAACGCTTCAAATCCCTGATTGGATTGTAATCCAACTTTTTGCACCCCCTTTACAGTAAAGTAGCCCGTATTTTTAATGTTCAGCTTATTTAAAACTTTTAAGCAGCCTTTGATGTCCTTCGTTAAATTGTATAATTGCATCCAATGCACTCAATTTCACAGTTTTCAAACAAACAAAAACTTCCTTTGGTACTCTTTATCATATTACACCATTAAAAAATTCATTTGCACTTTGGGTCCTGGAAAATTCAACTTGTATGTCGGAAGATATTTTGATGGCAATATTACGTAAAATATCAATGAAAAAAAACATTAAAGTTCCATTTCTGGTAGCAGAATGCTATTTCCAGTTCTAAAATTTGACACAGACTATTATTAAAATGCTTATAACTCAAGTTCTGTGTAAGATAGAAACAAAATTGAAACTATTCTAGAAAGCTAAGAAATCCCGCTTTAATAATAGACTGTAAATAAAAAAAATCAACTATTTGACTGAAATTCGCGTTTTAAAGGTAGGCGGGTACCTTAAGTAGATCTATATGTATCTTTTTAATTAGGTATTCTAAATCCTAAGCTATGAAAAAATAAAGATTTGTCTTTTAATTTCTTAATATATTTAAACTATTTTAATAATAGAGTTTTCATTAAATTTATTATGAATATTTTATAATATTATTTGTAAAACTTTAACAGCTTTTGTACTTAAGTATTGTAACCATTAATCACTGTTATAAATTTAATTATGTCTTCATGAAATTTCGGAGTAATAAAGATCGAAGAAATGTTAATTTTATAAGTTTGAAAACCTATTTTTTGTGAAGTTGTAGTTCTGTTATTAACTTTAATGTAGCTAAAGTTATTTTCGAAGTAATCTTTATTTTCTTTTATATTTTCCTTAATAATTAAATTCTAATTATATTTAATATTTACATAATTGCATAATTATTTGGGATTCTGTCCACAAACTATAGGTACAGCCAAACTATAGGTATAGGAAAGGATAATGGTGACCAACCTAGGAAAACAACCACAGTGGATGACCTATATATAGTCCTGCAGGCGAAAAGAGCCCGATATCAATCAGCATGCACCATTGCTCAGTATTGTGTACAGCAACAAGACGACAAATGTCGTGGTTTACTGTGGGCAGACGCTTTCACAAAGGTGGCCTTTTCGCTCGCTGTCCTGAAAGCTGGATCTCTTTGAAAGTTGGCCATCGGCAACTCCGTTTAGAGCGGTGTACGGGGCTCAGAAACTGGACATCTCATTAATGGAATCAGGTCCTCTTTACGGATGAGAGTCATTTCAGTGCCACGAGAGATTCTCAATGACAGTTGATTTGGAGAGAGGTCGAAACACTGTTTAAACTTATTAACTTCACGGAATGATACTGTTGCGGTGGCCCTGCAATTATCGTCTGGGGAGGCATTATGATGAATGGGAGTACTGAGCTCCATGATTTCGACAGAGATTCTGTAAACGGAGATCGCTATTGTAAGGAGGTGATCCATCCCCATGTGCGTCTGTTCCGAGGTGCTATTGGACCAGACTTCGTTTTTATGGATGAAAAAACACGGCCAAACTGACTACTGATATTCAGCAGCTACTGGAAAGTGAAGATAGCACTCGAATGGACTGGACAGAGTTTCCCCCTGATTTAAATCCCATAGAACATGTGTGAGATACTTCAGGGAGACGCCTTAATGCATAATTACATTCTCTGCGAACACTCAACAACTGAAACAGATGCTTATTGAGGAATGGGCACTCTTACCGCTAGAACTGTTGGACAACCTGGTGTTGAGTATGGAGAAACAGTGCGAAGCAGCCAATGTAGTAAGTGGAGGACATATCCCATACTAAGGAACATCTGCTTCTTGGTCTTGCTCTCGGACAGACAATCATGTGTCATGATACTTTGAGTTCAATAAAGCGGGTTTTTTTTTGTTTATTCTATACTATATGTATTGTATTCATTTTTGCGCAACTATGCTTCCGTCATCGATTGAGTACAAAATGCTGTCTCTCATTTTTGAATTTCATCTCTCTCAGATGATTTCTCGTGGAGTTCAGGCAAAAATTAAATAAATAAAATAAACACCTGTTGCTTAAGTTTTGCGCACTATTAGTAAGAGTTAATAGAAATATACCAATCAAGGAAATATCTTTTATTTTTATGTTATTATTTTATTTTTATAAATCGGTTAGGAGTTCATAAAAAGAGGACAATAAGAATAACTTGTTTTCGAACATTCATAGATATGCTTCATATTGAAAATTTGTTAAGCCACATTTTTTCTTAAAAGAACTATTTATTTTTATTTTAATATTCACTCACAATTTAATTTCTTTTGAATTTGGTAAAGTGACCTTTAAGCATTCTAACTTTTATTTTAGCATCTCAAGATTCAGTTGACATAAACGTTTTTGCAATACTGAAAAAAATTAATTAAAGGAATGTAATAATTGATTTGTAATAAGCCTTTTTGCACTTAATTCCTCGTTTTTGTTATCCAAACCCAAATGCTTTCAAGCTTTTTTTCTCAAATGTAATCCTTAAATATGTAGTATTAAAATACCAAATTTATAGTTTCCAATTAATAAAGTATAGATGTCCTACGATCGTAGTCAAGTTGTTCAGGAACGATAACAATTTATAGTACATTGTGCCTCATTGAAATCAAAACGTACTAAAAGTGAAGAAAATCAATTTATCGAATTAATATTATTGAAATCGGATACTTGTTGCCTAATTGAATTGATAATTTTATAACTCCTAATAATATTTTTATTTACCAAAATTTAAAATAGATAATATTTTGTCATGTATCATTACGTTACGAGTAAGCTGAAGCGGAAAGTCACAAGAATACAGATTCAGTAGTTCATGGATGATCTGGGTGATCATTAAAAGAAATAAGAATGTATCTAAATTATGGAAATTTAAAATCGTTTACTATAAATCGTTTGAAACTGAATTGGAAGCGAAATATTATTTTTTTTTTATTAAAATGTATGATCATATAAATTAAATCTTAAGAGTCCGATAAGATACGACAAGAATAAAAATTGAAATTGGCTTGACTAATTTCATTTATCATGCGCTAGCGTTTCATTCCCTCCCCAACTATAAGTTCTCTAAAGAGTAGAATTATTTAAAATGAATGTTAATTAGTGTAAAGTAAGTGCACTTCCAAGCCCCAGGTTCCACAGAAGCAATAACTATCAAGGAAAGAAAATATCTTCTTCAAATTATTAATGCATTTTTATTTTCACAAGCAAAACATTCTAAATTACAAAAAAATGGGGCGAATATTAACAACAAAAAGAATAAAAACAGATGATTCTGCCACAAAATTCAATTTTTAAATTAAATATCAAAATGAGAGCAAACGATGAATTATTTAAGTACACAAAATAATTTAATTGAATATTTAAAAACAATTGAATTCTACTTGAATAATTAAATAATTAATTTAAATCTTATCAATGTAAATATACCTTATGCAACCTAAATGTAATTATTAAAATCATGATGTATTATTTTTTTCTTTGAATCTAACACCATGCATCATGTATCTTATGTTCCCGCATGTTTTTTCTCAAACCAACATGTTAACGCATAAAAATTAACGTATGTAATGAATTAAAAATTATAACACATCTTATTTGCAATCGTTCATTAAAAATATAAGCTTTCTATAAAAGAATAACTCAAAAGCAATGAAGCTAAAATTGTTTGAAAAAAAATTAAATTAAAAATAACACTTCCTAGTTTATCACATTATAAATGTTCAAATTGATTGACACTACAATGAAACACAAAGATACCCAGTATATAATAAAATTGATCCCATACTATTTTCTGCATGTTCGGTGGTTACAGTTTGAATACCTGTAGTTATTTACGTTTTCAGTTTATCTAAGGGTGCATGTAGATTCAAGAAACTGCTTAAGTTTTAAGTAGATCTTAAGACAAAAGTATCAAGTAGTTGCGACAGGGATTCTTGAGGATAACTGATTAAGAACAAGGTTTGTCTTCTGCTCTGTGGCCAATTCACCCTAGCTGCAATTGTTTATTACCATTTCTGTTTGTGGTTTAGTAGTTATATTGAATATTTATAATATGATATTCTTTAAAGTGTTATTTATAATCAAATTGTTCATAAAGTGTTGCTTCTTCCTTATTTTTGTAGTAGTAGATCTTCAAAGTTAGGACTGTCATTTATAAACACCCTTTAATTTAAGTAAAATTAAAATAATTTACTTTTTTTTTTATGTAGGAATGAGGATCGTAGATTACAATCACTTAAAATGTGATTTTCTGTGATAAGTAAGCAAAGATATTGATACTGTATGTAGGAATTTTTTATTAATTTGTTGGTTTCGATTAGTACGAATATCTAAGTGGTCAAGAGTTTACAAAGTATAATTTTACAAACGTAGAAACTAGTTTGTATTCCAAAGAACTTTTTCAAATACGAAGACAAAAGAAATAAACTATTCCTAATGATAAATCTGGTATCGAATTTCACTTTAGCAAGATCCGTTAATCTTAAACTTCAAGTTTCTTGCAGAATTCGAAGTGTCCGATAAAGGTGCTCTACCATTCTTTTCTTAGAAAAATAAAAAGAACAGAAAGATGAACAACTGGCATTTTTCCCCATGGTCAGAATTGCATTTGCTTCAGTTGTAACTTCTACATTTGTAAGTATGAAAGATTTTTGGATTTTTGGCTTAAGATGTAAAAATGTTCCCGCTTTTATTATAATAAAATTTCTAAAAATAAAGACTTAACGTTTGAATCTAAATAATGTATTTCCCTTAAAAAGTGGGAAAATTTTGAAATTAATACATGCTTTAAAAACTTTTACTTCCAGAGTGTTTCTTAAAGAAAATTCAAAATGCAAAATTTTGACAAATGAAGGTGTACTCTTTTAACACTTAATTCTCTAATTAAAAAAAAGTATTTGAAAATTTAAGCATTTAAGTCAACATTTAAGCATTTCAAATGTAATCCATAAGGAAAGGTATTTTAGTTTAATTCAGTAAGACATAATGAAAGAACTTGTTGAAAATTTATTCACATTTGAAAAATTGAAATGCACGATTGTTTATCTTCTTAATGTATTCAAGAAACGTTAACATTTATTCTTCTAGAATCCGTTTAAAATTCTTCAGGATTTCAGCATCTATTTACAAATCTCTTTTCCTATTGAAATAGATATTCAGATGAACTGCGTATAAAATACAGCAAAACTTTCAGGTAACTAAAACGTCTTCAATAAGAAAAAAAATGAGTTTATTTAAAGCCAATTTTAAATACTCTTCCCTTTCATAAAATTAAAGTAATTGAAAATCAAATTTTGATATTGAGATACATATATACTTATGTATAATTTTTGGTAAAGAAAATCTCATTTCTATGTATAAATACATTTATAAAGGCAATTAATCAAAAATTGGCTTTTTATTTAAAAACATGTACTTACTTTTACATTTTGTTACACCTACTGAATTTATAACACTAAACTTGTGCAGAGTAAAATTATAAATAGAAATTTTGTTCTTATGTAGTAAAATTTTCAAAATTAAAACTTTTTTTTTCACATTCCCCATATTTTTTATACAAATATTGAGCAATACCTAAGATTTGAGTGTGTTTATTAGAAAAAATTAAGCTTACTATAAGGTAAATCGCATCATTTTAAATTGTTGAAAATATCACCGCTTTGGATAATGTAGATTCTTAGAAAAGTGGACCATAATTTAAAAACATTATGAGAAAAACGCACACCCGTATATTTTTAGCGTGGTGTGAAACATTCGCTTACAATTTTAAAATTTAATATTTGATGTTCTATTTATCAAGTTTTCATAAATAATACATCTACTAATTAAAACTTCATAGACATCCTGAAGTCTAATTAAAAAGCCATTAAGCTTACAAGTTCAATTGAATGGATGTCATAAAAACAACAACATAGTTTATTAACTATCTGCGCAGAATATGTAATGTCACTCTCTCTCGAATCCATCTTAACATACTGAACCTTGATTATAATTTTGAAAAAATAAAAACTTATCTGCTGTATTCAAGAGTGAGAAATTTATTGAATACAGTAGATTCGGCTCCTATTACTCTAAACAGAAGTCTTTCCTAACTAATTTTTCTAAAAATAATTAATTATAATAATTCACTTCAGTTAACTTACAAGCCTTGATTAGCTTCTCGTTATTATCTGTCTTTTTTCTCGTTCCTTAGAATTCTATTTCGCATATATATATTTATTGTTCAGAACTGTATACTATTTCAGCAGAAACCAGGTCATTCCGCCAGAGAACGCTGCTGATTGGAGTGACCAACGTCAAAACAGAACGAACTTTGATTAGAACTTAAGACAACGCTTTTTGCACTACTATGTAACCTGTGTTATGTTTTATAGCGCTATGTGTAACTGTTGTAGTTTTATAATTAATGTCAACACATATTTTTATTTAGAAGAGAGTACAATTTATTTGCGTGGATAATCAGTTTTGTTCCATTTAAATAGAAAACTTTACTTCACCAGCTCCCCGGAACGACAGGTCAAATTTTACGTCAAATTTTGGTATTCTTAACGAATAATTACATACCTATTCTGAATTGGATATATATATACATATATATTATATATATATATATATATATCCAAGTAAGATATGGAATATAAATAACTTAAGACCGTGTATTCCTTAATTTTTTTGAAGAGAAATTCCTTTAATGTATGAAAAATGTATACCCCATATTTAATACGATTATTCAGAACAGTATTATTAACACACCAATTTAAATTTAAAAATCATAAAATACTTTTGATGGAGAAAAATGAGTTATAAAATGTTAAGAATCCAACTAATCTGTTGTTTCTTGGCAGTTAAAAACGCCCTGGTACCTTATTCGAATCCTTTCTATAAGATTATATTGAATATTAAGATTTATTTTGGCTATTTGTGCCTTTTATCGGCACAATTTGTACGCTGTTATCGATTTGCCTGGAGCTTTGCGAATGCATTTGAATAAATGTTTATATATGAAGTGCATGACAGCGTCAAAAATAGATACTGATCAATAATATCTGTCTTCTCAAGCTAATATTCTAAACTAGATGTTATATGAAAGAGAACAAAACTATATTATTTCATATAATAATGTTTTTTGGGAATTTTAAAGAGAATTTTGAGTATTGATCCCAATTGGAGATAATTGGTTATCCATCTTCTTTTTGCCTGTATGGTTATCCTATACCATTGAAGCTTCTGAGCAAAGAAGCTACTATACCACCCAAATATTAATATTACAATGAGTTTTGGAGAAAAAAAATGTGACGTTAATAATCAGTTCGTGCATACATATACTCTAGTACTATGATATGAAAATTGCTACAGTTTCAAGTTAAGTAAATAATTTGCTTTTCCTTTTTTATCAAATCACTTTCAATATATAAAATGTTTTCCAAATTTCAATTTGGATAGTTATTTTTTTATTACTTCACTTTTCCAGATAATGTTCTTCTTCCAATATTTCAGACTTCAAAGTTTATATTAACATATTATTTCACTTTATATTCCTTTCCTTATATCACTTTATTAAAAATTATGTAATGTTTTTCATTTATGTTTTCGTACTTCTTTTTTTTGTTTTTTTTTAGATTTTATGTTAAAATTCATGTACTTAGATATTAAGAAAGCTAAGGTGGCTGTTTGAAATACAGAACATTCTATTCAATTATTTCAAGAAATTTCACTTATTCTATGTAAAATCTTTAATACAAATGAACATTTTAACTAGAGTATATTAAAATTTACAATAATGAAATGAGCTATTGCATTGATTGGAAATTCTCCTATATTTAAGAATTATTATTAAAATCTTGGTAGACTAAAGGAGGTCGTTAACACAAAAAAAGTTTCCAAATGGGGACTATAACGCATCTGTTTCAAATTTAATAACATTGTAATATACTTGTTTTTGTATGACTGTAAAAGAGTGATACATTTGTGACTAGTTTGAGATAAAAACTTTCATTATTTGCTGTTAAGCTCAAAAATTAATCTTTCTTTACTGTTTTAATACATTGCTTAATATATTATGTTTTTTTATTATAGCACTATATATATACTCTATAACAAAAAAAAAAAATGACGCACAAAGAATAAGTTCTCAGATGGAGACAAAAAATAGCGGATAGGAAAATTATGTACAGAATAGAAAATGATTTAAATTTCAGATAAATTGAACGATTTATCTTAGAGTTACATAGTTACAAAATAACGAGCTCGATAAGGTGTTGACCCAGCTCTAGCCTGGATGCAAGCTGCCACACGACGTCGCATAGAGTGATAAAGCTCCCTGATGGTCTCCTGCGGTATTTCTTACTAAATTTGCTCCAATGGTCGGGATAGGTCTTCAACATTCCATGGTAGATACAGTCGCCTTCTCATCATATCCCAGACATACTCGATTGGAGAGAGATTTGGATGGCCAAGAAAGTGTTTGACAAGCTGTAAAACAGATCACAGCAACACGTGCATATGCGGTCTGGCATTATCTTTCTGAAAAATAATGCCAGGATCGGTAGCAAAACAGGTCTCAGAATGTCGTCGAGTGTGTCTCTAATGACAACCAAAGGGAGCCGGCTATCAAGGGAAATGGCACTCCAGACCATAACTCCTGGTTGATGGCCTGTGTGGCTGGGAAAAATAGTGAAAGAAGGATTGACACACTGCCCTGGATGTCTCCAGACACGTCTTCGATGATCGTTAGGAGACAGTTGGAAGCGGGATTCGTCGATAAAAACTCATCATTCCAATTTGATCGATCTACGTCCCACTGTAATTTGGCTCGACAGTGTGCAGGCGTGAGTTGCAATTGAAGTAGCGGTCAGTATGAGCGTAGATTACGCTCAATCAGCCATCTGTGAATGGTCGTGGTGGACACTCGTTTGCAGGTGTCCTAAATCGGAATGCAACAGAAAATTTGACCATGAGATTGAGAATTGCTTCTTATATTCATCTACTGAGTGCACAGATCGGATGTTATTCATTCATTTGACCCCAAATTTTAATCATTTCCATGTTCGGTCCAAATTTCTTTGCAAACGGAATGAAAAAAATCCATTTAACACTAGTAAATCCTTTTACTTAACGTGTTTGGACAGGTTACATGAAATAAATGAATACCAAACACTATTTAAAACAATTTATGAACTTATTTTGCTGTATAAATACCTTTACAGCAACGAAATTACTAGGGATTTTTCTTTCAATTTGTTACGGAAATCCTTAATATTGATCACTTGCAACGTCATTTAAGTAAAGTATCTGTAATACAATTTAAGAATCAAGAACATTTACGAAATTTTTGATTTAATCTCTTTGAGATTTTTATGAGGAAAGAATTTGTTCGAGCTTCTTCAAAACGACACGACACAATATTTTCTGTTAATTCCTTGTAATTAGACCAATAATTTCAATATTGTTGCTAAGATACCCCGACTATGGCTGGGTCCGATTCAGAAGTGTTTAAGGTCTCTAAAACCTTATGAATTTTGTAATATCAAATCTTGACAATTACCTTAACATGCATGTGATATAAACCATCATACATATCATCTAAATTTTTCAATAAGCACATTTTGCTTTTTAGCCATCTTCTTTATTGGAATGCTTTGGGCACCCTCTACAAAATTACATTTTGTCTTTATTTTGCTAAAAATTAGATGACTTGAACAAGAATTTCACCCTCATATTGTGGTTCTATAGTTCCGCAGTATATATCTGTTCACACATAGGTGAGGATTTGAGGAAAATGATTCTTTAAGAAGTGAAAATATGAAGGACAAAACGAGAAATTGAGGATTTTAAGACCATGATATGTTTTTATTTCGCAATGGTGATTACTATTATATAACTCGGGAATCTTGTTGTCTTTGCGAGAATCACTCTGATAGAACATATGTTACAATTCTGTTATTCTATCAACCAGAACTGAGGAGAATGTTAAATTTCTTTTCTACATTTTATTTCTAAAACACTTGCAGTAGTATATTTCTATTAAGAAATATGATTCCAAAATGAAATTATTGATCATTAGCATTTAATATGAACACTTAATGTATGCAATTACGGAATAATTTGTGATAAAATGGTTACTGAAAAGTAATGTGAAAAGATTAAGAGAAATGTAGAATGTTTTCGCTTTCAATAGATTTATCAAGGTATGTATTCAGTAATAAAATTTATTATATGTTTTTAATGTCATTTGTGCATTTGAACTTCATTCGCGAAAAGTCATATGAAATATGCCTTTGCTATAATATGATTACGTAACGAAATGAAGGGAAAAGACTGTTTTTTCATTGGTTATAGTATTTTGCTTATTAATTTCGATTTATTTACTATGTAATATTTAACTATATCTTTTTTTAAAAAACTACTCATCTTGATAAACTAAAGATGAAGTTTCCATTCTAGAAACAAGCATTTTAATTTTTTAAAGAAATATATCAAAAATTTGAAATTTATAGAAGTACTTTCCTTTTACTTTTCAAAAAGCAAAAGAAATTAAAATATTTACAAACATTTATATGTAATACACGTATATCGCTCAAACATATAATGTTTGAACTTCTATTTTGTAAATAAAAGTTAATCTCTCTTTCTCTAATCAAGAAAGCAATAAATTGAAAATTTAATATTTGGATTATGAAATTTATAAATGAATTACAAAATGTATGCATTTTTATCCGTTAATAAATATTGTACTTGTTTTACTTTTTCTTGAATGCTTGGTTTATATGTTCCATTCATGAAAAGAAACTAATTTATACTCTTATTGAAAAGATTATTCTAGCGAATAACAACATATAAAATGGAAACTGAAAATGTAAAATATGTTTATTTAATTTTGAAAGAAATAAAATTTAATATCTCTTTTAAGTACTTCGTAAATAACTGGATGTAGTTTGCTTACGGATATTTGCCATCTAAAAGTATTTTTTAAATAAAGTTTTTGGTGATACGCATGTAACGTTGGATGCCACTGTGATATATGATTACTTATATCTGACATTTGTGCCATAGTTCAATTAAATGTAACTAACTCTAAAAGTCAATAAGTAATCCCATGACACACAAGTCTAATCCAACTTCACTATTTATTTATCAGTTACTATAATATAATATATTAAGGCTCTCTTTGGACTGTACGGCTAGTCAACCAATTTAAATATCGCTGCAATTAAATATTCTTACCAAGCCCTTCCAGTTGAAAATGCTTTCTCCGGCAAGCCCACTGAGGCAACAATAACCGGTAACTGTAACTTTTAATATTATTAGAACGAAACTCAGAGTAAACAACTCTCTCTCTCTCTCTCCTATAAATTAACCTTTACTTATTTATCAGTATATTTGAATCACTGTACTTTATTTCCACCTGCATCTAATTAACATAATCACGTTTTATTTCAGTTGGGAAGAAATAGTTATTTCATTCAATCAATCTCAATTAAAGTCTCCAAGGTTAGTGAAGGGAAAGTCGTGAATAACCCAACGTCACACAAACATAATTTTCGAAAAAATATCTTAAATCATCAAGGAAATTTGTCTGCACACCAAACAAGCATTATATAACATGATCAGAAAATTTAAATTTTCATATACTTTACATATTATATCGGCGGATAAGCCCAAAATAAAGGGATTTAAGATATTTTAATTACCAATTTCATTCTTTTGTAGAATATTACTTATAGCAAAACGCCTCTAAAACTTAATATACTTCTATAACTGCTTAATGGAATTTGAAAAAAAAATGCATTCAAAGAGTTCTTAATAAAATACATAATAATGAATTGCTTCAAAACATTTTGTAATATCATATTTTGTTATCTGATTTAAATTTTTTGTAATAAAATAAGAAAACCACCGTTTACGCTTATCATTTTAGAAGCAAATAGAACGTCAGGTTATAAAAGAATTGATAATAGAATTAAGTTAAGTAAGACGCATTGACTGCAATGCTACAATGTCCAATGCTGTTTTCCTATAGTTAGGTACGGGTTAGTAATCGAAATAAAATACAATAATAAAATTGATGGTTGAAGAACTTAAGAGTAATTCTCTAAATGGTATTTTCAGTTTTAAGGTCTTCAGAGAGCTTTTTATATTTTTGGAAAACCACATAACGACGACTCTCTTAACTGAAATGTACAATATCGGAAAGTAGTTGGGCAATGTATATAGTCATTTAGTTCGTCAAATACAAAGACGATCCATAAAATGGTAGACTATTTACAGTCGGACATTAGTTGAAAAAAATAAACTTGTATTGCTTAATAGGAAGGATTCAGTACCAGTTAATAGATGAAGACAAATCGAAAAGGCCATGAGAAATATATCTTGATGACAAATTAAGAG
Organism: Nephila pilipes; assembly: GCA_019974015.1. Lineage (NCBI taxonomy): Eukaryota > Metazoa > Arthropoda > Arachnida > Araneae > Nephilidae > Nephila > Nephila pilipes. The sequence goes on along the minus strand of BMAW01128909.1, from coordinate 3,395 downwards.
ATACCAGTATCTTAAAAAGTTCAATAAGGAGGTCCTGATTTTATAGGTAATAATATACTTCCTCTTGTAGTTTCTGTCTAATGGACCATCTAATAATGTAAAATATGCACAAATCTTGAAATTCTGTGAATGTATCTAACTGTAACTGTATATGCATCGATAACTCTGGTTCAGGATATAAAAATAAGAGAAAAAAATTATTCTTCGAAGGGTATTTTTGAATAAAAAAAGAATTTTGATTTCAAAAATGCTATTTCTTCAATAGTGTGAAAATTAAAATATCTATACCTGTGGATGTAATTAATGAGGCTGAAAAAATTATATAATTTAGCTATATCACTCTTTTGATTTCAATGGTATTTCAAATTTAATAAATACATTTTTAATAAATCTTTGACTTATTGATGTGAGCAGGATACGAATAAATATAGTATTAACTTTCTTTCAATACTTGACTTCAGCATTTTAAATGAAATTTTTATCTATATGATTCAAAATTTAAATACAAAATGCTAAGGTATAACAAATTCAGGCATTTTCTATTAATATTTACGTAACTTTTTAAAATGAATTTTTTAAACCTTTCCCTCAAACCCAATTTTATAACATAATATAGTCATGGTAATAATAAAAATAATAAAACTAAACTACGTCGCGTCTTTTAAAAGGGTTTTAAAGAACTATTAATATTACTAATTATAAATACATAATTTGAAAAATGTTCGCTTACTCAGAAATTCATTTTGATTAAAGTCTTAATTACTTTTTTACGCAAATTAATAATATTATAAAATATTTTTTATATATTCTACTAAATATTGTTTCACTTTGATGAAATATTATTAAGTTCTATTTAAAGTTTCCATTTATGTATCTAAAAATGTAAATAACAAAATTTTGTTACCCAATCAATTACTGAAAAACCAATGAAATTAATAAACTTTACTTCCTAATAATTCATACTATTCCCATGTTTCAAAATTTAATTTCAAATATATGAAATTCTAATCTTTCATAGACTATTTATTTAGCAATATTTATATAATATCAAATCAAAAACAAAAAATAAGTATTATAGCTTTAACGAATTAATACTAAATTTTTTTAAAAAAAATGACAAAAGAGGAAAATTTATTAAAAAACTATTTGAATTGCATATTATTTTAATAGAATTCAAAACATTTCTATTAATTTTTCAATGCATATTTTCTGTTTCCATTTTAACTCTTCTTTTTATTTTCCATTTTAATTCTTTTTTTTTTTATTTAAAAGCGTTTCCATTTTGCTTTAGAAGTTATAAGCGTAAAATTGTATTTAAAGTAAATGTATAATTGTGAGAAACTTCATTTTATTTATTTACAGCAAAGCAAATATTTTTCGAGAAAAAATACTTTATTCATAATTTTACTCCCATTTTCTGGATAAATGAAAGTTTAAAAACACCAATACATTTATACCAAAAATGAACTATAATATAAAAATTGAGTTCTGTAAAATTAAATATAAGATCAATAACAAACTTTACTGTAGAATCTTCTTAAATAAATACAAATATTTTTAATTCAAAACTCATTTCATATTGTTACTTTATTAAACATCATAGGTATTTTATAAAAATACTTTTATTGGGAAAAGACACATATGGCATGAAAAATAGGGAAAGAAATGGAAGTGTTCCCATGGAAGCACAAGGCCTTTAGTTGTGTATCAAATGCTTTCTATTAGTCCATATTCCGAATTTCAATATAAATGAAATGAACAAAGCCTTAAAAATATTTTCTAGTATTTATACTTTAGATCGAAATATCTTTCTGAATTTCAAACTCGTTATGAGTTATTTTAACAATTTACTCAATATATCTATTAAGCTCTCCCCTAACCACGACAAAAAAATTAAAATAGTAAGAAATTTACACCTTTGAAGAATTCTCATACCGAGAGGAATATTTTTATTCAATCTTTTCAATGTTTTTCCTTAACGTTTCTTTACTTCATTCTCTATCGTTTAAATTTTACTTAGCTCACAAATTTTGCAGCAGAATAACCACATTCTGCAATGATATATCGACATTTCTTAAATATCACTTTTATAATAACGTGATTAATATTTGGAAAAGGATAAGAAACACCTGATTTCTAAGTATCCTATTCTTGATGCTTAACCATAGAACATGTTCAAGGAAGTGGAAATTTTTTCAAATACACAGTACGAAGGATTCATTCTAGAAATCATTTTTGCATGCAAAATAAGAGCTTTTTGATATTTTGTTAATTTTTAAGTCTTGTGTTTCACAATTATTTCATTTGGATTTTTCTATTACTGTAAAAAAAATTGAAGAAATAAAAGATATAAAAAAAATTCAGTTTTAATTTAATTTTCACGGATGAGTTCATGACGTTTTCATTAAGCCTTCTTTCTAATAAAGAAGAAAATTACTTTTTATTCAATCAGCATTATTCCGTCTTTAAATCGTATGATGTAAACATTAGCACAAAAAAAAATAAATGTGAAAAAAGAAGTAAAAGTCATTCAGATGTGTAGTACTTATTTCTAAAAATATTTAAGAAACATGAAATCATAGCATATTCATCGACTTCCAAATTTGTGAGCAAAAACACTGAGATGAATAATTATTTTGCTGAGCATGCACTAAGTGCATGGATCTACATGCTCAATATTTAATAGCAGTTAATGTTTTTTCTCGATTTAACACATCAATCAATAACTCCCGAGACTAACATTGAAAACAACATTTTTTTTGCAAAATTTTTTTTTATTCATCAACATAACACCTTTTGTTAATCACCTTTTAGGGTGATACAATCGTTTCATCTTTTTTTAAAAAAAAATTTTTTTTTTTTTTTTTCGCAAGAAATCTTTTTTGTTGCGAGTAAATAGCGATAAACAGCTTTCTGAATCATCGACTCGTTGCTGTTTTTGTTCCATCGAAAGCAATCGCGGCACCCACTTGGAAAAAAACTTTTTCACTTCACTTCAAAAACCCTTTTTCAGTAAATACACTTCCATATGATATCTGTGTCATCTCAGCAATCTCACGGAGCTTCACTTTACGATCTTTCATTATAATTTTTGTCACTTCACTCACATTTTCCGGTGTAACGGCTTCCACAGGTCTACCCGAGCGTTCCGCGTCATTTGTGTCGGTACGACCACGTTTAAACTCGGCAAACCACCGACAAATCGTTGCTTTTGATGGACAAGAGTTCGGGTAACATTTTTCAATCCATTGTTTCGCTTGCACGGTGTTTTTACCCATTAAAAAACAATGTTTTATCAGAACACGAAACTCGGTTTTTTCCATTTTTTAAACAAACTACAAAACGACTTTACTCTAACCTCGATAACTCAGCTGTTTCTGGTCCGATCGACTTAA
>BMAW01128899.1:0-38910 GCA_019974015.1 Nephila pilipes | reverse complement strand
TAGCACTCGTTAGTAACTAAATGTATTAATAACTCTTTTTTCTATTGACAATATTATTAATTAGAGTGAATCGCTTAATCTTTTAATAAGAGCTTAGTGGATTAAAAATCCTCCTATAACTTTTCTGAACAAGCACAGGATTTTTTTTTTCAATCGTTTTAAAAAGGTAAAACCCAAGCCTCAAGAAAATACGAGTTCCTAAAACGCATATATTACAAAGAAGAAAAAAATGAAATTCAAGAAACGTATTCTCCAAATGTCGCATAAAGAACATTCCTCGAGCTCTTCATGTGTGCCGTGCACGTGAAGCATAATTGCATCAGAATCTAGTTCAGGGTCGTCATTTAGGATGGGGAGGAGGAAAAAAGAACATCGCACGAGGTGTGACAACTCTTTTTTTATGGAGGCAGCTTTTTCCTTCTCTGCCGATAGTACACCTCCAACAGGCACTCGAATGAATAGTAATTGTGGAAGGCTTATCTATATTGAATTTTACCATTAAAAAAAATCTCAAATGGTTGTATTATCATCTTCCGATATTTTCATGGAATCATTTTGTTTATCCCCTTGCATTATGAATCGTATCCTTTGTTTTAAAAGCAATTGTAATTTTAGTTTTAAATTACAAATTTTTACCGTACAAGAGAAATGAGCTTCTTCGAGTATTCTTTGAAATCTCGTGTATTCACAAAAATGTGTGTTTCTGTACATCTCTCCCTATTAAAATGCAAGATTAACGCGTTCATCAATGACATTAAGATTAATTTGATTTCACTAACAAAATATTGTTAATGAATTAAAAGTGTAAAAGGAAATGTTCTCTTGGTTTGCGTTGGCTCTGTAAAGTGATAGATTTCTATGCGATTGACGACTTAATTGCTTTTTTAAAATAGACAAAAAATTCTCAAGCTGCCTCAACTGTTCTATCTTGCTTATTTTTTTATGCTTTATCGGAGTCAAAATCGTAAAGGCTGAGAAGTCAACCATTTTTTGAAAAGAGAATTGATTAATGTTTGCGTAATAATATATATATATTATGTATGTGTGTGTTAAGAATTTAAAAATTTGCTCTAACATTAATAAAACATTCCGAATGCACAGCCAAAAAGAACAGTCGGGTTTTTTTCATTACAAAACTATTTATTCATTTCTACTTAGAGAGAGTCAGCAAGGTATACATTATGAAATTGGAGAAGGCTAGAGAGGCAGCCCCACCTTCTTGACTACAACAGACAAGAGCTGAACTGCGTAGAGGCATAAGCGCGAAAGGGCAAAGAAGGTAACAAAAGAAGAAGCATTTTAACTGTGCATGTTAATTTATAATGGGGATTTTCTAGGGACATTTTTCAGTCACGTGGTACTCAAGTGGTACAAGATGATGGCTATTGAGGGAAATTCCCTGACGCGTGCCAGTCTAAAGGGATTATTTCTGACGGATTTACGACTGTGGGGAAGTGGATTAAGCAAATTTTAAGAGTGCGTGATCTAATAAACTAACGGATATTTTGGAATTGGATCAGGAAGTAGAAATGAACTTGTTGCTTTTGCATTAGAGAATACGAAAAATTAGGAGATTAAATTAGTCTTAGGGGAGATCAGTAAAAATGAAAGTTAAATCATTGCATATATATATATATGATATTTAACTAATATAATATTAATAAATATCCTTAAGAACTATTTAAATGTATGTTTTCCATTTCAATATCTCTTCAAATTGCCTGACGTTTTAGAACATTACAGAAACTTCACAGATAATTGTAAGAAGTTGAAATGCTCGGAAATTTAGAGAAAGTCTCCCTAAACAAATAGATCAGACGTTCATTTTATATGATTTTTCTTTTTTAATTTAATGACAAAAGTTCGAAAAAAAATATTTTATGCTTATTTAAATAATGAAAATTTTCCTTTCATAAGGATTTTTAAATAATGCTAAAATAATTGAAAAGGAACCTAAATCACTCCAAATTCAACTTTAATTTTGAAGAAAAATTAAAGATGAATTTTCATTCGAATTACACGTGTCTTTCTATCAATTTCAATAATTTCTTCAAGTATGGACAAATTTCGGCTTTTGTTTTTAAAATAGAATACAGGTACTTTCGCATTTCTTAAAAGAAAGTGATCTAGAACATTAAATTTACTGCCTAGAACACGAATAATTTTAAATTTTGGTTTTAACATTTTTTTTATTCCTTTCCTCTAAATTGATTCCAAAAAAAGTCGTAAGAACTCGTAAGCATGCCTTCAAAGCACTTATAAGGGGTTCTTAGATTTCGAACAAATCCTTCTTGTTAAAAAAATCTTCCTTGTTGTAAATACGCTTATGAGAACGAAAACCTTAATCTGGCACCTGACTATTACAAAATATGACAAAAATATTTTGTAAAAAGTAATACAATATGATCAAGTAGCAAACTACTTGTTTCCTTAGGGTAGAGTGATAAATTTAAATAAATTATAAGAATAGTGTATGTGTTAAGCAGTCAATATATTTTTGCAAAATTCTACGCGGAAATTTTGGGCTTCGTTGCTTCTTGGCAGAACTACAACCGCTGCTGAAAGGCCCCACTTCATAGACAATTTTAAACTCGTAAGTAACGTTGTATAGATAAATATGACCTTGACGACTAATTTGGTCATCAAATGTCACCAAATGTGGTGAAAAAAACTAGTTGCTCAGAAAGCTGTCCAGAGACTTCTTAGAAAGTTTTTGAAGAACATAAATGACAACCACTGTAGATATGAGTTAGAATTTTTGAGAAATTTTGCAAGTATAGAATACAGAATATGTGCAATAATACGATGTTGTGATTACATGATTTGAATTACTATGTGCAGTGATTGTGTGAACCTTGAATTGGCGCAATCCTACAATTTTATGTCTATGAGTTAATTATTGTTTAAAAGATATAGAGTACTTGCCACAAATTCTGAGAATAAATCTGGATTTGCTTGTAAAAAGCCCGAATTTTAACTGCGCTGACATTTCTTGTATTCGAAAGACAACCATCTATGTAATAATATGTTGTCAGTAATTAGAGATAGATCTTCCATTGAGTGTAATGAGACCTATGCCAGGAGTATGAGAATTATGCTAACACAGTAAATTATATTACATTTGAATTATTTAATTTGTTCATATTTAAAATAAAAATAATCAAGTTCACTGTTTAAGTTCCTTTTTAAATAAAAATGACAGAGACTACCCAATCAGTAATTTTCAAATATCTACTATTTTCTTTAAATTATATTTTCTACCACAAAGATTTTAAGATTTTTCTTTAATTATTTGACTACTACATTTGTGTAATTAATGGGAGAATTACTTGAACACAACGTTTTAAAATACTTCGTGTCTTCAATTTTTAATCCAAAGTATCCCAATGCATTTAAGTTTTGTTTCCTCAGGCTATTTGAAATAATCGAGAGTTCACTAAAATTTTAAAAAAAATATTACGGAAAATTTTACTATATATAAGTTATAACGAATATAGATTTTTAAATTGAAATAATATTACAGAATTATAAATCAAACTTTTGAAGACGATTCTCGTGACTCCAGTTCAAAGAGACAAGAACATGTCTAAGTTATACTTTAATCATTAAACTATTCTATTCCATTCGAAATTTCGATTTATGACCAAAGGTCTGTAATAGCATTGGAACTCGAACCAAAACTTCAGTTTATCATATATATCTCCTATTTATAAAGGAAGGAAATCTATGGTGGAGGAGGGTGTAGTAATAGTCATAATTTATATAATTTTCATACATCATGTATAACATACACATGGTGTTCGGAAAAGGAATTCATCTAATTCAATATTTATTTTCGAATTATTATTTATTTCGAATAATAATTTCCCTTTGTTATTTCCTTTTTTAATAATTAATTCTTTTTTCTGAGAAACTAATTTGTTCTTCGTTTAAAATTACATTTAAAAGTTGGTTCTCCTTAAAAATACTTTTATCCCTCCATCTGGATTGTTCCCTTTTTCAATTCACTCATGAGAAGAAAGGGTATGCCGGCTAGTACAAAAATAAAAAATATATTTCTTAATGTGTATAGTTCTTAATAAACAAAAATAAATTTGAAAAAGGAAAACGTTTGACCGAAACAAAACTATCCATTAAAATTCAGCACGAGAATTTTTCTTACATTTAGAATGATTTGATCTCACGCGCTCTTAACTCTTTTTTATGAGTATAAAAGTGAGTCTTTTATGAGTCATAAAAAATGGTTACTTAGAAAAGAAAAAAAAGTGAAGTTGGGTACGAAACCAAACATTATAATGAGTTCTGTTTATGCGCATTCTTGTCACGTAAATAAAGCGCGTTATGTGTGTGACACAGGGCTTTTCGCAGTTTTTTTTTTACTAACCTCATGGAGTTTTTGTTAATTTAATTGCATAAAATACAATTTTTGCAAACCGTAATGAAACGTGACTAGGTAAATTAGATGAACATAAAAAGTAATGAGTTGAATTAGAGATAATGATATATAAATGAAACGTAATTGAAAGAAAGAGAAGGGAGATAGAGGATAGTTGCAGGTTGATAGATATTGGTAAATTGGATTGAAGCATCTTAATTAATCTGTTAGATTGAAGTGACTCTCAGTCCAGGAACGAAGATACGAATTCGCTGCAAGAAGTTTTTAAATCAGAACGAGGGATTTAGTAAGCTGAGCTTTTATTATTTGTTCATAATCTAGGGTTGAAGAGTTAAGAAGGTTTCGAGAAAGAACGACTTTGTCTATCCTTTAGTGGTAAATAAAAAAAAAAATTGTTTTGTTCCTGGGTATTTTCTATTGGAGTCTTGTTATTATTTACATCACAGCTGGCCATTAAAATTGCAACACCTTGAAGGAAAGCAAACACACACATAAAAAAGATAATTATTATACGTAAACAATATGGCATGAAAACAAAATGATTAAATTTGCAAGCAGTTTGGGGGTTTACAGGGGTGAGAAATTACTATAAATAGCTGCCACTCCTGGAAGCTAAAACTGCCTTTACCCGGTTAGGCAAGGAGTCGAACTGGACTTGGATGACACAAACGGGAAACTCAGACCATACTGCTTCAAGTCTAAGCCACACTTCATCAACCGTATTAGCTGGAGAGGAGTAGTGGGTAGTTTCTCAGCACCCCAAGACCAGATGTTTTCAATGGGTGACAGTTAAGATGATCGTGCAGACCAGGACAATAATCAAATTGTGTATCGAGGAAGGTCAGAACACGTCTTGCAACATGTAGTTTTGCATTATCTTGTTGGAAAATGGTACTACTGGAAGTACTGGAAGTAAGAAGTCAGAAACGTACCGATCAAATTACCGTCGATCCGAACTAGAGATAAGAGTGTCGTGTACCAAATGGCTGTCCAAACTATCACACCTGGTGCAGGGATCCTTTGCCTATATCAAATGCAAGCAGGTGACTAGCAATTTTCTCGGAGCCTCCAGACACGTATACAGCCATCAGAATATTACACGCACAACCGGGACTTGTCTGAAAAGATGACATTATTCCACTCCTGTATCCGGCTTAGTCGTTCGGTGCACCAGAATCAACGTCTTTATGCTCAAGAGAAATCGAAGTAATGATCGCCGTGCTGACAGCCCACGCTACTGCAAACTCCGTCCCACCGTACGGGTGGATACTGTGCACGTGCAAACTTGTACATTTCATGACTAATGATCCATGATGTGGTTGTACGGTTTTGCAGGGCTGACACCTCACAATATGTCTGTCCTCTCGAACGTTAGTCATGTGATGGCGTGGAGATACTGCATGCCGTTCAGTATGACCTTCAGCAACCCATTGATTCCATATTCGCATGACAGTGGTTGGATTTCGACCAGTACGACGGACAATATCACGGAACGATAATCCACATCCTGGATTTTTATCCAATTCTGACACTAGTTGTTAAGAATGTCTTCTTATTATTCGAGGTATAACACGATATTCTGAGTATATTCTGACCTTAAAAGGCGCTTTCCGAATGAGAAATCCGATACACAACTTTTCTTTCATGCAGTGCTTCAGATGACGTTTCTCCCTCTTGCGTCTTCTAAATGCGCTGAAGTACTAATCATTTGCATTTCAATGCATATTTGCATATCATTTGCACATCTTCCTTTCATGTGATTTTAATGTTTGTCAGATCATTCCTTCCTGGTGTTGCGTTTTTAATAGCCAACAGTATATTTAATTAGACTAAAAATGGCTGTAGAATTATATAATAAAGCAAGAACATGTGTTAATAAGATCACATAAGAATATTTTAAATGTAGAATCTATCTTATTTAAGAATGAGTATCTTTTAATAAATACATAGTATAACCATTTCATCAAAGATATTTAAACATTCTAACAAAGAGAAAAATCATTTGTTCCTTTCTTAAGAATGACTATGTTGAAAAAGAAGTTTGACTTATTTTTAAGCAATTATAACATTAAATAGAAGAATGCTAATAAGAATTTAACCAACAATTTCATATCCGAAAATGCACCCCTTAAAATAGCATCTGTTCTGTCGGGAATCGATTTAATCTCCTCTTATTCAATGGAAAGGCTCCAATGATATATATTTTTCAGTGGCCTCCATTTTTTGTCAAATATGATACTCAATTAAGCGTTAGACCTATTATTGCGTGCTTAGGGCAGATAAATTGTACTTAAGATATTTGTAAAATGACCGTATCAAAATACGCGTTTATATCTTCTTTATTCCATTTAAATAAATAAAATTAATATATGTAGAAGTAGCCTAAAATATAAATAAATAGTAGTTGTAAAATACCGTGTAAACTTAAACATGACTTTGGTATAACTCGAACATAGTAGTAGTAGTAGTAATGCATAATGCCTCATCATGCATGGTAGTAATAATACATCATGTAAACTGATGTATTATTAAAACTGGTCGTAATCATACAACACGAAAATTCATTAGAAATATCCTTTGAATGGCTATTCTTCTTGTTCTTTCAGTATTATTAAGATAAAAGCAACTTCTGTAGAAAGAGCCTAAGACATACAAAAAGTTCAGTTAAATAATACATTATATTAAATGAAGTAGTAGCAAAATACGAAAACTTATTTGAAGTAGTTACTATTGGGGATTTTAATAAATCAGAGTATAGAAAGATTATTTTGTTAAATGAGATTGATTAATTGATAGTTTATATATTAAAACAACGCATTCAAAAGCAACAAGAAGACATAGGTAACAGATCTCGCAATTTTGAACCTTAATCGACTGACAAGAATTACACCTGAACACTGGCGCCTGCGTCTCCTAACTTCCACATCACACCTGCGTGAGAACTTTGAGCCTCGACAGATTTAACGGGCATCAGTCCGAACTACATAGTGAGTCTTTAGTGCTATCAAGGATTGAACGCATGACTAGACGATAACTGACAGCCATGAGTCTGTCTGACGAAAATAGAAATAGTGAACTTTTGTATTTTCCCCATAGAAAAAAGAACATATAGAAGAATTCGACTAACGATCCGAGAATTAAACTTTTACTAATCACAAATAAAATGTTAGTGAATATTGTTTCAAAAATTTCTGGCTGTGTAACGGGTGACAATCAGCTCAACACGGAGGATAAAGATAAATGGCACTTTATTCGCAAATCTTCAGCATGACACACATGTAGCTTAGCTTGGACAAAAACAGCGCAATTAAGAAATACAGCACTTGTACATTTTAGTGACACAGATACAGAAATAAAACAGCATTTGTAATGACAATCACAATAGTATCAGCAATGTTCAGCTCACCAACTTACTAGTTCATACAATAGAAAAAATCTCCGCAATAGTATTCTGCCCTTCCAGAGTGGCTCTGATAATTCCCAACAGATTCATGCTGCTTATTAGCAATTTCACCCGTTCACGCTACCTGCAGTTCCATTTCCAAGTGCCGACGATTTCCAGTCGATACTTGTAACAATATGTGGTTTTCGAGGTAATGCTGATGAGCTTGTTCGCAAGATCGTTAGAATATACTAGTTGATAAATAGGGAACTAATTTAATGAATTAAAAATACTGAAAGAGGATATGAAAAAAATTAAGAAAAAACATATTTAACTGAATAAATAATATTGAATTGAACTGCCTCGGCCCTGAACTTTACATGTTAGTTATACAATAAAAGTTGATTACTAACACTTTTTTTAAAGTTGTTTTCATAAAACCTGACTAATTTCAATTTTTATTTCAAGATATTGCTAATTTTACAATAACAAAGAAAACTTTTAAAAGATTGACTTCACAAAACTGAAAAATATTGCCGTGAGTGGTTGAAGAATGACGCGAACTTATCTCTGGGCTGTCATAATGCCGTGGATAAATATTTGGGGGACAGTGTGTACGATGTCACCTCATACATTCATACCAGTTGCAGTATGAGTACCACAATGCAGCGAAGGTGGGATTGAGACGTTCATCCCGGGGCCTCCACACTCGTACACGATTGTCATCACTGCCCAAATTTAATCTGGATTCGTCTCTAAAGACAACCTGATTCCATTTGGTTGCAGTCCAATACTTTCGAGCACGAAACGGTAAGTGGGTGTCAATGGTAATACACGTAATGGTCGCTGCGATAGCAACTGTCCATCAGTAGGCACCTTGCGATGGTATGATCTGACACAGAGGCCCATAGTGAAGGTGCTACCTGTACAGGTATGGTGGACAGTGAGACAGTTGGTGCTATGCGTACGTGTCTTATGATGTGACGGTCTTCTCGATTATTGGTCTATTGAGGGAAACCTAATCCTGGTCTCTATGTAACAGACCTCTCTCTTGTCCACTGTTCCAAATATCTCTTCAAAGTAAAATCAAAACGACTTATATGGTGGGAAACTCGCCGTTCTGAGCCCTTGGTTTCCATCATCACTATGATTCTTCTCCTCTCAAACCCTGACAGCTGCTCAAATTGTCTCCGAAGGCGACATAAATGCATGTCTAGTTAAAAAGTGTCCCACTGCAACAGATTAAATATATGCAAACAAACCCTGCTTACCTGTTTTATTACCCATGTAGAACGAAGTTCAACGCCCTCTAGTAGTTTTATGCAATGCGTAATCACGTTGTATTTCTAATAATTTATATATCTGTCTGACACGTACCTTCATGAGAAGTTCCGTAACAATCCCTTTCTTCTTGAAATTTTTAATATATATATATATATATATATGAGTGTGTGTTTGTGAATGGCAGGATAGTCACAGTGCACGGATGTATGCAAATGATGTGAAGTGCATTCTGAGACAGGTGAAGCGAGATATAAGGGAAGGAATATATATAATCGACAAAAGTTGTGATGCTCCATCGGCCAGAATAATCTTTTTGATTATTGCTTTTTAATAATATTGCTTTTTTATTAAAATAATGTAAATGATTCGTCAGAGCAGATTGACTGTTGCCATTGATATTGTGATGAGTTTTGGTGGTATTGGCACCATTGTCGCGTCTTCGTAATATTCTGTTGGGGCACTAACGGCTTGGAGAGGTCTGCTTTGACATAAAGGCTAACAGCACATAGTTCCCTTTGAGTAGTTTTGGGGGATACGGTGTACTGAAAATGGGTGCTCATCTTGGGAGTTATCTGCGGCAGTGTAGTCTTACGCTTTCGGGCGATTATCTTCTTCAACGATCGTCTATCCCGGTTGGTTACCTTCGACTTTCGCCCGCTGTTCTGCTTCGCACAGAACACTTTTTCCAGTTTTTTGTACGCTATCATAACTCTTGATACAGTGGTCCTTGAAACACCCATAAGGTTGGCTGTTCTAGACAAGGGTGCTCCAGCGAATCGAGTTCCAGTAGTCATGCCTCTTTGTACGACAGGCATGTTGGACAGAACGGGGCTTTACTGGGAACAAAATTTTCTCATATAGCTCTCACATTGGAAGATGTTTGGCTGATACCTTCCTTTTCGGCTCCACAAAGTGGCAGATTGTTGCGATACATGGCGAGGCAGTATTAGACGGTTAATGTACTACACATTTCGAAATGGTTGTTCTTATTATTTTGTCCTATACCTTTATATATTGCTTGCTTGCTAAAATGCATCACCATGTTGGAAGCATCCAAATCGAGCAAAATTTTGACAGAGTATATATACCGTGAGGGGATATGCAAATGATTAGTATTTCAGCTCAGGCACATATCATGAGTACTGCCACCTACAAGAGTAGTACAGAGGGATAACAGTATTTTGGAAGCACTGAAATTGCTTTGTCGTACCATCGTATTGCGTGAACTGTTTCAATATACGTCGAATAAGAAAACGAACGTCATTTGAGTACAATTTCGAGTTCAAATAATAATAAATATTTGCCTACAGAGAAAGTAGATTATCATTTCCTGATTACTACCTTAATAGTGTTAATTTACGTTCTTCGTGTTGGTACAATTATTTATTACTAGTTGATATAATTAACTTACCAGTTAAGTTATACACATTTCCAAATATTTGCTAAGAGCGAAAAACAAAAGCAATGGATGCAGGGGCAGACACTTCAACAGTCTTCTGTACGCTGATTCAGCGTGATGGAATCACTAATCAACTACAATTCACCTTTGGTCTCTTGCGTTTTTCGCGATTTTCACCCTTTCAACGTGGTTTGCGACCTCCATATTCAGTTTCAACTAAGTTTTATCGCATTAATCCCTTCTATCATCCTTCTGAATTTGTATATATATATAATTATTTCCTCTAAATGATGAAACATTTTTAATGTTTGTTTCCTATCTTTTCATGATCTTGTATTTTTCATCTGTCTTTTTAATATAAATAATTTTTTAATGTGTAAATATTGGTTTTTCTCATATTTCAATAGTTTTTTTTCTATAATTTTGGTTTTATTTTTATGAGAAGTAAATTTGTGTCAATAATTTTTCTGGGTTCTTTTAAATCAATCACTCGGGATTTTTACTTACATTGTGAATTCATTCATGGTATAAAATTTTTGGTTTATTACCATCTTCATATTATGTAATTCACTGAATTGTGATAGTTAGATCTTTATTGCCGGTATAAATCCACATTATTCCGTTTCAAAGTATGGAATAAAGCATTAATTACATTAACTCTCTCTCTCTCTCTCTCTCTCTATATATATATATATATATATATATATATAGAGAGAGAGAGAGAGAGAGAGAGATTAATCCTTTAAAAAATTTTGACAGTAAAAATCCATCACTAGAGAGTTCTCTTAGAAGTGTCAAACTATTAACAATTACAGTACCCGAAAAATCAAAACCATGTAACTTATTTTTTCAATATCTGGAGAGGGCGTTTGCAGCTTAAAAAATTTCCTACTGAATGCCAACCTCAAATCTTAGTGAATATATTAGGTGAAAGAGAGGGAACATATTGATACATATGTGAGGTAAGAATATTAGGGTCTATGAAAAATTGAAGGAGTTATTTTTAGAATTCTCTTCTGCAAAAAGAATTTCAGCAACGTCATACTACTGCTTGGCCAATTTTCAAAAGGCACTGAGAGCAGAGAACGAAATGCACACATAATAATTCACATGCAAACTCTCTCCGACATTCTACTACTATTGTCAACTTTAGAAGGTCACTAATTTTAATCATATGTACGATTTAATTGTAGCAGATAGATTGTCAAAGCCAGGATCAGGAAACCGTGACCAGCGTTTGCTCTAAGGAGAGAATGTTTTCAAACCTCGAGAACTGTGTCGTGAAGTAAATGTTTTTTCTCATCTAAAAGCAGAGCATTTTCCGAAAATCAATTTTCTAATGAAAATGAAATTAAATGCCTCCATGATAATAAAACTAGAGAAAATATTTTTTAATTTTTTTTCCAGCGAATAATCGGAAAAGCAGAAGAACGTCAGTGAAGTATTGAATTTGCGACGGAACTCACTTTGTGAAGGTTTGTCTGAATCGTTAACAGGAAACGAAGGTAAAAAAAACTGAGAGAAAACTTTTTGTTTCGCTAATTTTGTTGATTGATGAAAAATCTTTTAAATTGAATATTGTACACAGCGAGTTTTTTTTTTTTTTTTAATACATTGATAATTTTATCAATGTCCAAAATTGTAATTGTAAGAGATAGTGAAGCTTAATTAGTAGTTTTAAGAAAGATATTATTACCAAACAAATATTCAACGGGAAATAAACTGTTTTGGAAACAGCATTTTTGCAGTTGTCTCCTCTTTCAGTATCACCCCGCTTGAAAAAAGCCAATGGCATTGAACTCACAGCTAAGATGAGTGATCAGCTGATATCAAAAGTAATTCTACCTCCTTTTGTGCAAAAGCTGAGGAAAGATGAAGCTCCTATTGGAGACAGGAAGGAAGAATTTCGTTAGCTGTAAAATAAACACAGAACAGGCAACAGAACAGTATAGGTCACTGCCCGTCACTAAGAGGGAATCTGAAATGGGGGAAGTAAAATCGCTGGCAAGAGAAACTTGATGTACTGAATTGCTAAAAAATATTTAGTTTGCTAAAAAAAAAATAGCTAATTTGAGCTTCCTCACTTAAGACATTCTGAGTTTCGACAAGAGGTCACTGATTTTATTGATGATTATACATCGGGGGAAAAGGGAGTCAGAAATATATAGATTTCTATCGATCTATCGATGAAGATTGTTTTTAAGAATGAAAATATAATGATAAGGATTGTTTTGAAGGATGAAATCCATCGATGATGATTGGTTTGAAAAATAAAGATAGAACATTATGAAAATCCAGGATAGTAGCTATAGCACGTACAACCATAGCGGAAAAGTCCTATCAATACAGATTTCCTGAATTAGTGGCAATTTAAATAACACAGTTTAATTTTGGAAGGAAATTATGACTCAATGTTTTTGGACGATATCAAATCCAAGCAGAGAAACCACATGATCTATACAATGTGATGAACATAGGAAATCATGAGGGTCCAAACTCGATGTTCTCGGCAACATATCTCATGAAACAGTTGTCTACAGACTCCAACTGAACTGCCGTGAAATCTTGTAAACATTTTTTTCTTACTTTTATTAGCCACCCAAGGGACTATTGTTTTAGGTAGGCTATAAATTGGCGTATGAGATCACTTTTCAATTTTATCGCTTTAATTACATTTAGCTTAAATATATTCAATTTAACTATTTATCATTTACATTCATTTTAATTATATGTAGCTGATATAATATTCAATTTAAAAATTTATCGTTCCCTTTAATTTTAATATCGGAAGACTTTACAATTATCCATGTCTCGATGTTTCATCGTTTACTTTGATACATATATTTAATTGAGTAATTTAACAGTAATTATAAAAACAACGCACTTTGGGTGGCTAAATCTGTTCTGTGTAAAACTTTGCATTGAACTTTTTTTCTTTTTAATCTTTTATTTTTTATTTTATTTATGTAGTGTATATCTAGGAAACAATCTAGCTAGGAAGCTAGAAAGTTCAGGATGACCGAGTCACATTCTGTTCCAACAGTAGAAGGCGCACTGAGTGGTACGGCTGCACGGGAAGAAGTATCCTGGGGATACGGAGAGAACAAGTGCTTTCCCATGAGAAGATAATGTCTACTTTTCTTGCAGTTCTCAGCGCGAAATCTGAGCATCTATAAAATATCTTTTAATTAATATCTATTAATTGTTATGTTTTGTTACTCATCTTTTAAATATGTTCCAATAAGTGTGTTAATCTTGTGAACAGTGCTTGTCCAGTTTATTACTTCTAGACAATATCTTAAATAATGAAAGAAAAAAATCAATAATGACATTTTTAAAGCTTTTAAATTTTCAAATTGATTCAGAAAGACTTTTTTTTAGTTTTTTTTTTCAGATTTTAAATTAAATATATATTCAGAAACATTCTTAAAAATATTGTTAAGTAAAGGGAGGGAACCATAACCTCGTCCTTCGTTAAAAAAAAACTAATAACATAATTGAATATTATAAAGAAAGATATTTATCAATAATAAATTTAAAATAAATTACTAAAAGGGTTTTTTAAAGCTCGACAAAACATTGTAGTTAATATTTTATAAAGTTGTTGTTTAGAATCTGCTAAGAAACGTTATTTTTATCAAGCAATGGTACAAATAGCAGAAATTAAAAAATTATTAACTGTAAAAATGCGATTGAAAATATTTAAGCTCTGCGATCAAATCATTCTTATACAATATTTACAAAAAATTTCGGGGAGAAAAACTGGAGGCGAATTTCAATTTTGAGAGAAATATATCTACTTCAAGAATAAGCGAAAGAAAGATTTAACTCTGAAAAAAATTATATATTCCTGACATGAAAAAAGAAAAAACTTCTTTTTAAAGAAAGCTTATAACTCACGATTGGTTTGTGCTAGAAAAAAAATAGCAGAAAAGAAAAAAAGGGAAATAGAAAATAGTTTAACGAAATGAGATCAACAGATTGGGGACGAATCATTGTAAAAATAATGGGAAGAAGAGACAGAAAGAAAAGAGAAAAGTCAAAAATAGACGGAGGAACTCAAATGAAAGTACGCTTGAATAAAATGAAATGATCGAATAGTGAAACATATTTGGTAATAATAAAAAACAGAATTTAGATTTTACATATTTGTTTTACTAAGAAAGGAACCCTGTAAGACTTTTATCAAGCTTTATTGAAATAAAAATGGAATATACCTACAAATTTATGAACATTAAATATTCTAGAAACAGAAATATTTTATATTTATACTAAAAATTAAAACACTATTTGAAAAGTCAACATGCATAGATTTCATTCAACCATTAAATAAACTTTTAAACAAGGAAGTTATGTTTTGAAGTGAGTTGGTTCAGCATGACCTTAAAAGTTACCGCTCTGTCAGAAATGGAAAGTAAATGAACCAGATAAGAAGTACAATTAATGTGTTTACGAAAATAAAAGGCTCTTAGACACATTGTTCAAGATAATAGAAAGGCATAAATAGTTGAAACCATATAAGAAAAGTATTTAGAATTACTAAATCTTTTAGAAAAATCCTCTTATCACTATCTGAATATGTAAGTTTAGCAGAATAATTCCGTATAATATTAAACGTATAGTTGTAGAAAAATGTAGAGTATCACTCAGTAAGTGTCGAGAACTGTTGACATCACATGTAGATAAGAATTTATTGAAGAGAGTATTTCTTCATCCTTTGAATTATTTATCAAATGGATAATCAGATTGAAAAGTGTTAAAACAGGGTAGCAAGAAATGCAAGAGGAACTGGAAATACAATAATGTCGCACATTAGGTGCATAATTCAGCTGAAATTTTGTCAGGTAATAAATACCATTTAGCATCTAGGGCTAAGGTCTTCAATCTGAGTTCCGCGGAACCCTAGGATTCTTTGAAACATTGATAGGGGCTCCTCCAGATATCACTATTTGAGCAATCAAAGCGCCAATATTTTAGTAAAACTTTAATTTTTATCAAAGATCGAATTTTTAAAGGCAGTTTGCTTGTAAAAATAAATTTAAATAAATATGTTATGCATAAATAAAATCTTAAATTTCATAAAAGCCACGTGCTACAAATACATTAATTAGTCTCCATTCTTTGGCTCAGGTAAAGAATCGCCCACTTATTTGGCCACTTATTTCCCTATTTTTAAGGTATAAAATAAAATTTATGCTGTCCTTTTAAAATTGAAATTTTTGGTAGATTACATTTTGAAGGATAATGTTGAATGTTTTCTCTAATTTGCATTATATTTTAGAAGAGGGTAACACTAATTCTGATAAAAATGTAAAAATTAGTTAGGTCCAACATTTATCAGATCTGCAAAAATTATTTCTTGAATATTTCCCAGTTCAAATAGAAAAATTATCTTGTATCCGAAATCCTTCTCAAGACCATGACACCTTCGAACTCCCAATAAAAGAAAGAGAATAACGAATTGATATATCGACCAATACTCAATTGAAACTAAACTTAAGTCAATGTTATGCACCTTTTGGATTGATTCTAGAAAAGAATATCCTGAAATTGCCAAAAGAGCATCGAAGCGTCTAATGTCATATGTTTCACCATATGTATGCGAAAAAATCATTCTCTTTGTTCGCATACGAAAACAGATTGGATGCTGAAAATGAATTAGGTTGCAGATTTCAACAATTATTTCAGACGTAAAAATACTTTACAATAAAAGAAAATCCAGACCAAGTCATTAAAAAATTTTCTTCTTATTAATTTTTTTATGATTTAAAATACTGTTACTTTACTGTTACTGTTACTTTTATTCGTAGAATATATTTTAGAATACAAAAAAAAAATACCCATTAGCTATCTTTCCATTCATTATTTAATTGAGAAGTTTCTATTATGATAAAATAGATATACAATAATAATTTTGTAAATTTGAGTAGGATAAAGTTTGGAATCTTACTTCTTCTGTTTGACTTGGATAACACAAATAGGAAATTCAGACCATGCTACTTCAAGTTTATGCCACACTTCATCAACTGTATTAGCAGAAGAGGGATGGAGAGCCGGTCTCTCGGCAGTACATGATCAGGTGCTTTCAATGGGTGACAGATCTGCAGACCGTGCAGGACAGGACAAAAGTCCAATACTATGTGTGTTTCAAGGAAAGTCAGTACAAGACATGCAACAACAAGACAATTGTAGTCTTCAATTTTCTTGTTGGGAGATGACGTTTGGCAGGCCTAAGAGATCGAGCACAACCATTGGACGTAAGATGTCAGAAATGTATCGATCTACGTTAATGTTATAATTTTGAAGATTTGTTTAACTCTATAGATATTGAAGAGTTAATTCAAGTTATTTTGAATAACATTAAGGCATTAAAAATTAATAGTTCTATTTCCCATAAAAATTTAAATTTCTAAAAATCTTGACGAATGAGAAAATTATATTGGTTCTAATGGTAAGAATTTAAACAAATTAAAGGTATACCTCAAGTTGCTCCTGCTAGTATTAGACTTGCTAATATTTATTAACATTTTTATGAATATATTTTTTTAGAAAATAATAACTTCTAGGTTTTCAGATATATCGACGGTCTCATAATTTTTTAAAATTAATCTTAAACCAGAAATGAAACCAGATTTACCTTTTTAATCCATCTTACTTAAATTTGTACAAAACTAATACAGATTCTTTTGAAACAGAATTTTTGAAGATTTTAATTTAAAAATTGAGATAAATATGATAATTTGTAACATTTTTGACAAGAAAGATAGTTATAGTTTCCATATTAATAAAGTTCCTTTCTTTAATAACAATTTCAGTTTAAATATTTTTAGAAATTTTTATTAATGTTTTGCTTTAAATATCAAATTATTCATTAATATGCCTTTGAATTTTCGAAGTAATTAAAATAACTATTTTTGATAAAGCTGATTATCCCATTAATTCTTATAGGGAAACTTCAAATATAAAATTTATAAAATTGGTTGATTGATTTTGGTTGTTATAACTCTTGAAATTTGATAATTTCGTAAAAAATATTATTTGAATTTGATTTCCCCTTTTTTGTATTATATTTTCTTCATTTATTATGTTTCCTTTTTGAATTTATTTATTTTCAATTAATTAAAATAAATAAATTCAAAAATGAATCATTTAATTATGAAATACATAGATAGAATTCTATATTCAGTTTCTTAGCATTTTAAAAAAATTTTACATCTTACAAAATTTCTTTAAGAATTTTTTTTTTAATTTTTGATTTTGGTAATAATTATTTTTCCAACTTTCTTAATTGTTGTATTAGCCTCTTATTTTTTGTGGGTATTTCTAATATTTAAATCTGCATTCTAGCAACATTTAAAAATAGTTTTTTTTTGGAGTTGAATGTTTTGCATTTTAGCAACCGTTGATATTTTGACCCATGAGCGAAGCATGATGGTGTTTAGCTAAATAGCATATTTTTGACTCATTTTTAAGATCGAATATTTTTGATTTAAGTATTTTTATAACTTGAAATGATGGAAATTATTCACAGGTACATAAAGTTAGTAATTATTTTTTCTAAATTTAAATCTTTTCTGTTTTGTAAATTTTTAAATTTATTTGCTTTTTTTGTATTATTGTTTGTGATATTAATATGCGTGGAATATTATATTTCGAAAAT
Source organism: Nephila pilipes (assembly GCA_019974015.1). Classification (NCBI taxonomy): domain Eukaryota; kingdom Metazoa; phylum Arthropoda; class Arachnida; order Araneae; family Nephilidae; genus Nephila; species Nephila pilipes. The sequence goes on along the minus strand of BMAW01128899.1, from coordinate 20,789 downwards.
CTTGATTTTTCTCTCTACTTTTTTGTTTTTGATTGCTACTAGTTTATTAATTTTGTGTGTGGGTGTGTTTTTCATTTAAATTTTTCTTTGTATTTAAATTTTCAAAATTTGTTTAATCCATATTTTTCGTGTAACATATTTCCTAATAATGTATTTTTGATGGGGATATTTAACCCTATAATTCTAGAGTACTCCGTCTCAGTAGTCTAAAGCCTATTACAATATTAAATATATTATTCTACTTTTTCGCCTTTTCTAAAAATTTGTGTAACTTTTTTTACAAAAAAATTTCAGAATTTCTCAAATTTCTTGATATTTTTGGTTTTTTTTCCCTTTTCTGTGTGATTTATATATATATATATATATATATATGAGGGGGATTGTACATCCCGAATCTCCACTGGTTTGCTCTTACGAAAATGTATGGTTGTCTAGAAGAGTAATTCCATTACCTAATTCTGTGATGACTTCGTACTATTTACCAATTCAGTCAGGAGGCCTGAAGTTTGTTCACTACTTTTATTCTTGAGTGGACGAGATGAAGTAGTAATATTTACAAAATTACCATAGACAGATTATTTTGAATAAAGGAACTAATTCTTCGAGAAAGATAGATGGCTACCCAACTTTATTGCATATCGGCGCATGAGGTTGGAACCACGCTGGAGTTCGGAGTTCAGGTACATGAGAAGAAGGCGGAGAAGAGCAGAGGAGAAGAGAGAGAGAACTAAACGCTTCTCGGTTGTGTTCCTAAATATGGGGCACTGCGTGAGCTATCACATGACGCTGATTCGTGGTGTCATCTATCGAGTAACTGAGGAACTGTTTTTTGCATTATATTTGAAAATACAATTAATACTTTGTTAATTAGCTGGAAAATCCTACACACACGTGTATATATATATATATATAGTTTGTTGTGTGTTTTTGTAGGTATTTTGTTCTGACTGACTGAGGCTTATTTTAATTAATGTAACTTTTCTTTCTCAATTAACTCAATACATTTTGAATGAAACAAATATTAAATTCATTTACAGGTATTGAAATTGAAGTATTGAATTTCTTTAGATTTCGAGATCGAGCGAATGAAACTTAAGCAGAAGTTTTTGTGAGTTTTTATTTTTAAGCTTAACTATGTAGTTATAAATATTATTTGGTACAGTGGATTAACAACATGTATGATGGTGTTCCAAAAAACACCTAAGTTTAAAGACAAATGGTGTTGTTAACCCTTTCGCTACCGGAGGGAGAAAAAAGAAGTGCTTCGCTGGGCCCGCGGCTTCTTACCGTGGAGTGTCACGCTGTTTCCAGACGATTTTAGATATTAAACCTAATTTGAGAAAAAAATTCCTCTTAAATCGGCTATTCATTAGAATATTTTAGTATTTACAAAATATTATTTAAAATTCATTAAACTTATTATATACGAAAGAAAAAAAAAATATTTAATCAAAATTTGTATATTTTATACATAAAATTATATAAAAAAAATCATATCTTTTAACAAAATACAAAATATACTTATATTTGTTTCATAAATTTCATGATGTAATATTACATGGAATATTAAGATATAAGAAATGAATCTTATTTTGCTGTTTGGTAATTTTATATAAAAAAAAAATCTTCAGCGCATAGTCCAACGCCACATGTCTAACACACATATTTTGTCAACTTTTGACGCTTCACACAAAATTTTGAGCAAAGGGCACATCTTCGTCCTTTTCTTCATTTAATGGCTATGTACATATTTAGATTATTTTCGCTAACATCATTGTCAGATTCATTCATTAATTCGCAATTCTCAGTATCAGCTATATACTTTCTTTTCGTCATAACTGCCGCTATAAATTAAAACCGACCGAATGAAACGAACAGCTGGGAACATCTGCTTCTAAAAATCAAACCCTCATAAACATCGATAAATTCTCATTCGAACTTCTAAGAAGAAAGCAAGAAAGAAAAAGCAAACCGAAAGCAAGTACGCCCTTTAAATCATGTCATTACATTTAAAGAACCGCAACACGTGCTTTTAACAATCACCCCCCCCCCCCCCTCCTGATAGCCAAAAGTGAAATCTAACCCCATATCACCAAGGTCAATACTCCAAATGACCTATCTATATAGATTTCGTGGTATCGTAACGCCATATAGTAACATTAAGAATATCAAATAAAACGTTCTGATCAAGTGTATCTAATGTGATACGCTGGGCACAGGAGAGCTAACTCGAGCGTAACGAATATGATACGCTAGGAATGAGCGGGTTAAGCTGGAATTACCATCATGGGCTACCATTGTTCTTGAGGAACCATCCGTCTAATGGTGCCAAAACCAATTTGTCATCGGTTCATAGGTTACTTTTTAGTTAGCAACCATTTGTTGCCAATTCAAAACTTGATTGACTACGCGTCAAGTTGTCGTCGTCGTTTTGCGTCATTTTGTCACTGTCGATAAGACCTGGATTATTCATTATACAACGGAAACCAAGGAACAATCAAAACAATGAGTTACTTTCGGTGAATTTGCTCCAACGAAGGTGAAGGTGGTGATATCGGCTGGAAAAGCTATGGCATCGTTTTGTGGAATACGAAGAACACCGTTTTCTCGCACAAAAACAATTATTTATTTATATTACATAAAATGAGCATTTACTGTCGCATGGAACTAAACAAAATCGATGAACAGATAAAAGAATTAATTATATTTGTGTGTTTCCTTGCTAAGCATTAAAAATAATTACAAAGATGTTTGGATTCCGAAATGGGAAATAGTACATACATCGTATTTACTATATACAATCCACCATTATCATTTGATTAAATATATACGAAGGAAAATATTTCTATCTCAATTTTTTTGTAATATATTTTCGAGAAAATTAAGAATACCTTTTTTGAAGAAATTAATAACTGTCCATAACGGAATCAAAACAATTATTATTATTTTTTTTTTTTCATTTTTTTAGAAAATAAATATGTTTCTATTATCTTTTGCAATTACACATTTATAAAAATGCTCAACGAAATAAAGAATTTTAGGCTAATCTTAATGATCGCTGTCTCTCTCCTTATGGAAAAAAAAAACTTTACATGAAGTTTTTATTATGGGTTATTCATTTGTTACTTCATTGACTTAAAATGCAAGTTTGGAGTCCCAGCGATAATGCATAGCTATTCAACATTAATTTTAGTATTCAAACACCCTCCCGAAGTGTATTACGCTATGTAGTGGTGACGTAAATCTTTGACAAGGTTAAGTCATATGTAAAGTTTCGCATATTAGTTCCTGGATGCTATACGTTATTCCAACGCGTGCAATTTTTACTATAAGTTTGTTCTTTTGTCACGATTTAACCTTGATAAATGTTTATTTAAACAGGTACTTTCTTTTACTTTTGTGGGAATGGATACAAAAAAATGGCATTTTCAAATTTTTCAAATGATTCTTCGGTGGAGTATTAATAAATCTTCACAAAAGTTCCTATAATGGGCTGCATTTTTCTCTAAATTGGAACGATATTTGGTATTATTTAAGATCGAAGAAATGACCCATGTTTTTCCTTTCAGGATTCTATAGTACTTTGGATAAATTGCTTCGTTACGTCAGTGTATTAAGTAAGTTAATTTTTTTTTTCTTTTCCCCGAATATAAGAATAAATTTCAAAAATTCTTAAGTCATAAATCAACTTTTTTGTGTTTTCATTCATGTTGCATGAATAATCCTAAGTTCTCTTTTATGCTTTTGTTTAATATTAATTTATCCAAAGTATGATATAGAACAAAAGAATTAAAATTAAAAGCATATTAATATTTATATTCGTACACCTTCAATCTTTTTTGGTGCAAATACAAAACCTTTTCATTCACATATTCTATTTTAAAGTGTGTGTTATTGTTGATTGTGAATTTCAGTCCACACAAATTATATAAGTATGGACGTGGCACATTCTTAAAAGTGGTTTCGCAAGATGGAGATTAAGATTCAGGGCTGGAAATTTATGAAAGGCCAATTTTACTACGCACTCAATTCATCGCAGCCTAGAGTGTAACTACTCTCACTAACTTTCTCGAATTTCATGTTTGTGAAAAGTACACTAAAGTCTAGTCACGAAACTTCGAATGTTTTTGTCACGAGTTTTTAAAAGTATCTGTTGTTTACGCTCTTGTTCTTTCCTGTACCAGTTCCAAGACACAAATGCATCGCTTTTAGTTGTTTATTTTAAATGTTTATTTATTTAAATTAGATGTTTATTTTGATAAGTTTTTTCAACTGTCAACATTATTCAAATTCTTTAGAGTAAAAATGTCTGAAGAAGGACATTTATTTGACAAATTTCCTCCGAATGAAATTATTTTTACTCGTGGAATGTTTCCTCTTTCAAAACTGTTTTAAACCTTAGAGAGAGTATTTTTAAAATTGTTCTCTGAAAATGAGGTTTTAGCTCATCTTCAACCGTTTTTGTCATTTAAAAGTGAGGCTAGAGTTTTGAATAAAATATGAATCATTTAAATGTTTATTAATTACCTTTCACGCAAGGGATTATTTTTATTTGTATTTTGAATGAGAAATTATTTTTAAAAATAAACACGAAATTCTCGCTTCGCTTTTAAATTTCACTGTTTGTGTATTTATAGACCTTACTTTTTAAAATTCCTCATTCTAATACTTCCTATATCGTTAATATCTGTTGATGTATTTCCTAAGAAAAAAAATTCTTCATATTAATGAAAAGATTAAAAGCAGAGATTAAATCCTGCATCATTCAAATATGTCATCTCATACTCATAAAAAACATAAAATTATATTTATCAATATTTCTTTTTATCTTATTTTCTTAAAGGATGTTTGAGTAATGTGATTGTGTATGAAAATCAAGATGAGAGCTGTTAGTGACGGACCTCGTAGTTTTGAGCTTCAATCAAATGAAGAGGGCGACACTTGAGCTACCTTTCCTAACTTGCACAACACTCAAACGGTAAGACTTGAGACCTCGACCAGATTTAGCATACATCAACCCGCTACACGATAGTTCTTTAGCAGCATCAGAACTCTCACACACGACTCGACAAATACAACGCCGCTTCGATTCGACAACCGTAACTACAAGGCTACAGCAGCCACAGAATGTATAATTAAAATTTTTAAATGCAGTTGCAATCAGAGCGTTAAGTAATTTTTTTTTAATTCAAAAAGAACAATAATATTATTTTTATTTTTATTAAATACTTAGTACTTATTTCATTCTAATAAAATAGTTGTGTAAAAAAAGATTTTTTTTTTTTTTTTTTTTTTTTTTTTAATTTCTTAAAAGAGTTTTTATAAACTTGAAATCTTGCATTTAAACTCCTTAATGAAAAATTATGTCACATTTGTGAAAATTATAACATTCCTGTTGTGACGAAATACGCACAGATTCAACGTAATATTAAAATACTTATTAATTATAATACTCTTTAAATAGATAACAACACAAGGAAATACAATTAATGTAGCAAAATTTTTTTTCAAGTAATTTCTTTTACATATGAAAACATTAATTTAAAAAAACCCACAATATGTGCATTTTTTTCTTACAAATCTTAAAAGATTGTTTATATGGGAAATATCTTAATTCTAGATTTTCCATTGCGGCAAATCATTAGAAATAAAATGTGCTATAATTTGCTACTAAATTTGCTAATTTATTTATTGGATAATGTTTTTCTATTTCCAAGGTTTCTCAAAATTTGTGAAAAACTTATTGTTATAATGTAAACTTGTTTTTAAAACTTTCTCAAAAGAATGTCAATGAAAAGCCAAATTTCTAAAGTTTAAAAGAAATGTAACATAATGCATTTCATTAGCTTAAAGCTTTACGAGAAATATATTATATGAAAAATTTACTTCTATTCATTTTTTGTAAAATTTCAAAGTATTATCAAAGAAAAAGACTGGATTTTTTTTCTCTCTCTCTTCAAGTCAACAATTATATTCAATTGATGAGCTTGTAAATTTTTTTTCTTGTTATCTCCCTCTTATTTTATATTATTTTATTATAATTGATTCGTTCTCTTTCTTGCAGTGAGAGCAAGTTCTTTCGTAGAGATCTATGCATGTAGGTAAGAATTGGAAACAGCTCAATTTTCTAGTTTTCGTTTAGTTCGCAAAATAATAGAAAAGATGTATTACAACTTAGATTTATGGCCTATGCTACTCTAATATCATTTAGTATTTATTACCTCTAAATATACTGTAGCATTTGATAGAAAAATATTGCAAAGTAATATTAGAGATTAATTGAAATTGAAAACTCATGCATATGAAATATCACAATTTTGTGAATATAGTCACTGATGTTGATACTAATAAGCAGAATCCATACTTATATCATGTTTAGTAATACTTCCAATTTGTATCTTACGAGAAGGTATCGTAAGGTTTTAATTATTTCTCTGAAACAACCGAGATGTCAGGATAAAATTTATTCTGCCTATTAATTGATTCTTATGTACATAAGGCTGGGAATTAAAGCCATTAAGGTTTATCTGTTTGGTAGTCGTAGATTGAAGTAACCTGTAATATACCGCAAAGTTTTAATTATTATCCCAGAATATCATAGAGTTTTAATTATTACTGAAAATAATTGAGATAGAAACGTAATTTTTATTTATTACTCTTAAGACATCTACTTATTTACTATTTAGAGTCATACATTTCTGGAAAAGTTTCTAGACCTTTCGAAGACTGTCAATGTATAACTCAGAAGGCTGATCTCTATCTTCAATCTACAGTTTCCTGAAACTAAATAAATCAACATTAATAACTACAGTTTGCAACATTATGTACAAAAGGACAAAATAATATTTAAACTAAATTTTACCCAGATATCTCGGTTATTTTTTAGTTATATAAACTTTACGATTCCCCTTTGTGTATCCCTTATTTCTATACTATAGTACACCATTCATCTCAAGAAGAGACTTATTTTTTTAATTATTTTCAAGTTTAGGGTGTAAAAATAACTAATGAAGAAAATGCGGAAAAACAGTCACACTTGCAGAAAAAATAATTCTGCTTCACCAAGTGCGTCGTCTCACTCCTCAGCGGTTGCCATGGCGAAAATCACAAATTACAATTTGAACTGCTTGATCACCCTCCTTACTCACCAGATCCTTACACCCCATTATATTTCTTTTGCTCCCTAATCTAAAAATTGCACTCGGACAGAAGTTTTCGTCCAATGAGGAGACAATCACCTTTGTAAACAATTATTTTACAGAGAAAGACGCCGAGTATACTATTTGGACGCGTTAAAGAGATGGGAGTATCTCTGCGATAAATGTGTAGACTTACAAGGAGACTATGTAGAAACGTAAAAATAAATTTAAAGAAAAAATATCTTGTATCTTTATTAGGTCAGAAACGTTTCAGACCACCCTCGTAACTACTTAATAAACTAAAAGATTAAAAATTATGTATCCAAAAACTTAGAAAATGCATCCTTAATATGTAAATTTTACAAATGGCAGTATAAACAATAAGCTTAATTATTAATGCAACATCTGTGTGCTTAAATTCAAAATGCGAAATCCAGACAGATGACTCTTGACGAGATTACCCGATCATAGAAATTAAAATCTGAACTCAAATCTATTTTTAATATTGCATAAATTCTAAATTTAAAAAAAATAATAAAAATGTAGTATTTATCGAAAACTATCAAGAGCAGAAAAATATAATGCAAAATATCACATTGGAAAACCGCTAGTGATTAATAGAAGGCTAAGTATTAATAGAATTCGAAGGCTAGCGACTTCTAAGAAATGTGTATGCGGTAAGTTCAAAGTGCAACAGGCCGTTATATCTCGAATAATACAAATCTTATATGAATGAAATTCTGTAAAATTTTAGACCTGCATCTTATATCTCAAAGACTGGAGTGGTTTTGTATTCATGCCTTAGGCAACAAGCGGAATACGGTCATCTTCAGTGACTAAAAGAAATGGCTTCTTGACGGTCCCGATAGGTGTGTAAATTTGCAGCGACGCTCTTCTACTACAACGTTAGAAGTTAAAGGGCCTTACTCAACCAGCCCGATTGGATATCTTTTCGGCCTGATTGGTAGGCCCGTTAACTTCGGACCCCTTGGTCCAGAGTTCGAATCTACGCTGCCGTTTCGCGACCGCCACAAGTGGTGACCCGGACGTGATGTCGGCGTCCTTTGTCAGAAGGCGCACGTTTCGGCGCCTTCTGACAAAACCTTCTGAACAAAATGGCGCACGTTTCAGCGCCTTCTGACAAATCCTTCTGAACAAAATTGCGCACGTTTCGGCGCCTTCTGACAAAAACCTTCTGAATAAAAAATACCAACGTTTTTCTCCATTCCGTATCATCACGCTGCGTTGATACTGGAGGGGGAGTATTGCAGCGACGCTCTTCTACTACAACATTAGAAGTTAAAGGGCCTTACTCAACCAGCCCGATTGGATATCTTTTCGGCCTGATTGGTAGGCCCGTCAACTTCGGACCCCTTGGTCCAGGGTTCGAATCTACGCTGCCGTTTCGCGACCGCCACAAATTACTGCTCCTATCTGAGAAAGGAATCGCGTCATTTTTTCAGCTGGCAGCTAGGTGGTGACGGAGTTATGGTTTTGTGGCTCGCTTATCTTGAATAGACAAATATCCTTACCAATTCTTTCTTAGTGATCGTAGTAAATTAGATGACTATATATGCATATTAGAGAATGAATGGCATTTGCCAAATTATTAGCCATTCCACAGTATTTCAATTTCAAATGGACAATACCTCCATCAATGTGCCCAAAGCAACAAAAAATAGTTTTGCTTCCACCAATAGGATGGATTGTATTGAACAGACTATTGTCTTAATCATATAGAGAGCATTGAGAAATAATTGTCTGTTAAGTCAATTGTCTGCTAATTTAGGGCAAATTGTACAGAATTAAAGTCTGCCATTAAAAAGGCATGATATAATCTTAAACGAGACATCATGGAAAAGTTAGTTCTGTTATAGGGGAAGTACATTTTTGCAGTTATAAAAAGAAATGGCAGGGCTACTTCTAACTATACTGTTCTCCTTTAAATTCTAGATTTATCCAAAATTTTGGAGCAATGTTCTTTCCTTTTTTATAATTTACAAAATATTTTCTACATTTAACTATGATTTCTTACTGTGACAAACAAATAATGTGTGCCAAATAAAGGTATATTTGAGTTTCTGAGCATATCTCTAATTTTTAAGTCAATTTGTAGCTTTTTTCATGTTTTAATAAATTTTGGACACACTGTGTAGGGCTTTTGGTAACAGACCTTGTAATTTAGAATCATTCGAGATGTTGAAGGAGACACCTCAAATTAGAGCGCCTCTCTCTCTCTCTCTCTCTCTCTTTCTCTTATAAATCATGTCATTTAAAAGACATTTACTGAATTCTTTATACCAAAAGTCTTATTCTCAAAATATATTTTTGTTATTCAAATTATATTATTCAAATATATTTTGTGACATTTTGCAAATGAACAGAAAAAATATTCGAAGAACAATAAAATAAGCATTTCATAAATATACTTTTTACTTTTTCTCAAAAAATGAGAAAGATTTCGTCACGAAATTTTCTGCAAAAGAAATTAACACTTATCTTATTTATATATATATATATATATTCTGACAATTATTAAAGAACAAAAAAGATTTTACGAAATCATTTATAATGGCCATTGATTGAAAAAATACAACTTATTGCATGTATAATACATATGTCGAGTATTCTTTAATACAAAATGACACAGAGAGAGATTCTTATATATATGAAAATAAAGAATAAATAATAAGGAAACGATTATCCTTATAATTTTTATACTGTCATGAGTAAGGGTTGTTGCTGTATAAGCAAAAATGTATAAGTGTTCTTCAATATGGAAATTAAATGTGATCTCTCACATATTTATGCGCAATTGGCTTCTATTATATATGATACTCACTAAACAATTGAGGAGAAATTATAGTAGGTTATGTCTCCTTTGTCTAATATAACGTAATTCAAGAAAAAAAGAATATTTTTATAAGCGCGTCTCCGGCTTACTATATGGAATTTAATTCGGAGAATAAGCAAGTCTCTCTACAAGTCTTTTGTCTGACGTCTTCCTTTTCTTAGGTCTCGGACACTTCGGATATTATGTATGAGACAGCATAGTCATCACTGAAAGGAAAATCTAAACGCACTGTCCCACAGAAAAAACGGACGAAGCCTGGGAGAATCTCAGTACAGTTCTCGTATTGATATGATGTAGCTCTACTTAAGTCTAAGTTAAAAGTTACTTTTATTATTATACAGGATGCCGTCTCACATCTCATTACTCCTTGGCCATAACAATGAATTTCATTGGAATCCGAGAGATAGTAAAGATTTATTTTTTTTCTTTCCTCACTAAATGATGTCTTTAATCATTCCTGAACGTGAATTGGGACTCGTTAAAAAAATCCACTGGTAGTGATTTCAAAGAACGCATCCATAGCACTATTACAAATTTTCCCTACAACAGTAATTTTCCCAGTCTTGAAATGCGTAGTATCTGACTGTCTTGTAAGACTATCTGTAGAAACGCAAATGCTAATTGCGTTTTCAAGTTCGGTGACTATCTTGAAAGGAGTAAAAAAATGTCCATTCCTTTTTGCTATTTTTATTATCATACCCTGTGATATGTGGATCTTTGATGTCTAACTAGGGATTGGAGCGTTATTCCTATTTGCTATTATGGATATATATCTATTTTCTTAAGGTTAGTCGTCTTTTACACGGCTTCCAACTTGCATTCACAGGGTCATTCAATCTTCAGCAGTCTTTTTTAGCCGTCAGATAACTAACTAAAACGCTTATTGTTGTAGTAGTTGTGATACTTTATCTTCCCAAGAAATGTATATTTACTCGAACCATGTTTGATACGTAATTTTATATGATGTGTTACATACCATAACTGATACACTTATTCTACGTACCATATCTTAAATAAAAAGTGACTTTGTGATTTCCTTCCATTTTCTTTGTTATTCCTTTTTTAATAATAAATCGATGTAATGCAAAAAAATGAATCAACAGTCTCTATAAGATAAAAAGTAAGGTTGATAGAATGAAATTAGCTGTTGAAAATAGTTTAACATTTTTTTTCTAGTAATTGTTTTAAAAATTTTCCAAACAACTCAAGTTAAAAAAATTAGTTGATATGATAAACATTTATCACTGGATTTTTCAGGTTTTAAAATTGGTATAATCTTGGTTGAGAAGTATTTGTCTGCTTCCATTTGTCCAAATATTGTAAAAAAAGTTCTAATAATTTTTAACTTGTTTTTCAAATGGATGTGAGCAATCATATGATAGAAAGGTTTTTATAAAATTAATCATGATTTCCTGAAAAATCTAAAGAAGTAAACTCTGTAATGCTGAGGCAAAGTTTATTTCTTTAGAATAATGGATTTCTTTAGATAAATGTTTCATAACTACGTTATTTACTTGAATGGTAGGAGGCGTTCAGAAGATAAGCCTTTGTGTCTATTATGAAATGGTTTGAGGAAATAATCTAGTTACCTATCTGAGTCTTGTGGTTCACAAACGAAATTTCAATGTCCTGTTTTCTATTCCAAGATAAACTTTCGCAGTTTTGAGACTTTTTTTTAGATATACACTCTATAACAAACAAACAAAAAACGACGCACCAAGAAGGAATTGTCCGATGGAAATCAAAATTTGCGGATAGAAACATTATGTACAGAATAGAAAATGATTAAAATTTCAGAAATATCTAATGGTTTATTTCAGAGTTACGTATTTAAAAAAGTAACGTGCTTAATAAGGCATTAACCCACCTCCAACCTGGATGCAAGCTACCACACGAAGTAGCATAGAATGATAAAGCTCCCTGATGGTCTCCTGTGGTATTTCTTGCCAAATTTGCTCCAATCGTCGGACGAGGTCATCAACATTCCCTGGTAGATCCAGTCGACTTCCCAACATATCCCAGACATGCTCGATTGGAGAGAGATCTAGCTGGCCAACGAAGTGTTTGACAAGTTGTAAGACAGTTCATAGCAATACGTACTTTATGTGGTCTGGCATTATTTTGTTGAAAAAATAAGGCCCCAGGGTACTACAAGAGGAACGGTAGCAAAACAGTCTCAGAAAGTCGTCGACGTATCACTGTGCTGTAAAAGTTCCTCTAATGACGACCGAAGAGGTCCGGCTATCAAGGGAAATGGCACCCCAGACGAGAACTCCTGGTTGAGGGCCTGTGTGGTGTGCAATAGTGAAAGCAGGATCGGCATGCTGTCCTGGGCATCTCCAGACAAGTTTTCGTTGATCGTCAGGACATAGTTGGAAGCGGGATTCGTCGTGCTGTGACAGCTCTCCTGACAATCACTCTGTCCTCCCAATCTGCTAAGGCCCTAGGTCGACCGCTACCATTGACGCTGAAATCTGCCATTGTCCACCCATTCTTGCCAGTATCTTCTATTCCCCGCATCGCTTCGACCCATATGACTAGCGGTTCTCCGATTTACCCAACCTGCCTTTTTCAATCCAATTATACGACCTCTTTCAAACTCTGACAGTTGCTCGTAATGAGCTCTAATCCTGCGGCGAAGTATTTTTTCAATCATTGAAAGGTATCCTAAATCACAATGCAACATAAAATGTGACCATCCGATTGAGAATCTCTCCTTATATACACTTGCTGAGTGCGCAGTTCCAATGTTCTGTAGCTCCCGCTATGGACACCAAATTTTAATCATTTGCATGTTCGGTCCAAATGTGTTTGCATACGAAATTTCATTACAATTGGGCAACTCCTTCTTGGTGCGTCGTTTTGTTTGTTATAGAGTGTATATTTGATCCAATATTCTGTAGAATGATCATTTATTATTACTCTCAAAAGAAGTTTCTTTTTTTTTTCAAGCATAATGTTACATTACTTATTAAAATAAAATGAAGAATTGTGATTATTTCAGGTAATACCAGTTACTTCGAAGTACTTCTAAGAATAATTCCAGTACATAATTTTGACAACCGAAGAAAATTGAAATTTATTTTATGTTTTTTTCGATATTTGTCGGGGCATTTCAAGGAAATGCGATTCATTTGCAGTTATTTTTTTTAATTTCTCCTTAATTATTTTAGCACTAATTCCTACATTAAGCAGAAAATAGTCGATGTCGAATAGATCAGAATTGATCGATGGATGAAAATGAAAATGATGAGTTTATGAAATGATGACTTGCAAAACACTTTTACAATTTTTTTTTCAAATTTTTTGTAGTATTAGAGAAAGAAAATATTTCTGATACTAATTTATTTATTGTTTGCAATTAATGTTGTTTTTCTTGTCTTGTACGCTAAATTTCAAATTCAGACAAAATGATTTCATACATTTTAACCATAGCTTTTTCTGAAGGATCTTTTTTTTTTATCATTGTAGTTTCTAATTTCATGATCATGAATGTTATTTTCATCTTCTAACTCTATTTTCAGTTCTATGATAAGTATGTCAGTTAAAATGTTACATTATAAAAATGATTTATGATATAATCAGATATTAGGCACATGAAGACAGTTTTCTCAATATCGTTTTTATTATTGCGGAAATAGTTAATAGAATGATTTTACTTTTTTTTATGCTTTAAAACGATAAAGACTGAGTTAAACAGTAGTAAAAAACTTCAACTAATTTAGGACAGTATTTCCAATTTGTAGTAGCTTTATTTAGTAAAATCTTAAGCAAAACATTGAGATATTGCTACAACCCTTGCAATTCGAATTAGGAAAAAAGTTTGCACTTTAATTTAATTTTGAAACTTTCGGATTAAATAATCAGATTATGCATCTATAATGGTTCAAAGAAAATTCTTCACTATAAACATTTTTTTGCATTAGCAATGATACTAACGCTAGATACATTACATTTATCAAATCTACGTCCATTATGATTTTATCTGTTTCGAATATAATTGTTCTGAAGTTGTATAAATTCTTTTATTTTCCCTTAACTTAAATTCTATTTTATATACAGAATAAATTTGAAGGAAATATCTTATTTCTTCAGATGTTCGACTGAAAACAATTTCGATGAAATAATGAAACAATGAAGACCATTCAAATGAAAAGGGACTAGTTGAAACCATGTCAAAGAACAAGGAAAGTTGCGTTACTTTAAAGATACCCTGTAATTTACATATTTTTATTAATGTTAATTATGTGTTTAAAATTCCCAAATACTTATATGAGTTGGTTTCATTTATTTTCGTAATAACTAACTTCATTTTTAAAAAATGCTTCGTAATATACGCTTTATTGTAATAATACTATATAAAGCAGATAAATACCATATTTATTCGAATCTAAGTCGTCTTTGATTCTAAGCCGCACCCTAAATTCTCAACACGTTTTTGTGAAAAATAAAAAAGAAAATGTAAAAAAAATTATCGATATCCGATATTTACGAAATTTAAAAGGAAATTAATAAAAAGTGAATAATTAATTTATTTTACCAGTATTAAAAATTTTTAAATACATAACCGTCAGTATCATGTTCCGAAAGGGATTCATGATTTCCACTGTCCCATCTGACTTCGAAACTGGTGCCGGCGACTCCATATTCACACACGGTGTCGTCTTCCATGCTCTCCAATCCATTTATTATGCAACATTTTTTTTTAAAAAAAAATGTATTATAATCTAATTGGAAACTTTTTTCTAGACAACAGATATCCATTGTGCAATTTTCAAATCACTTGGGCTTCTTGATTTTCTCAGAAGCAGTTAAAGGGTGGTTTTATAATAAAACCAGTTTTCATACTCTTTTTATGCAGTCCTTAAAGGGCTTATTAATGCTTACGTCAAGCGACTAAAGCTGGTTTGTCATACCGGCCGGAATTATTACCTAGTCGCAATTGTTTCTTCTCAGTTTAAGAGCATCCATGATAAGTGTGTTCGAGGATTTGGAAGAGTTTATGGTCTTTCCTTCTACGCTGAATTAGTCCAATCTTCCATAATTTCGGCGGTCATCCATCCGTTTTCTGAGCATGTGCGATTACGTCTTTGGGGAAATTTTCTTTTTGGGGCACTCATTCCTATAGATAATTTACAGCAGTCCTCTACAACGCACAATATTCCAGTGAAACGTTGTTTTTCGTGTCCTGTAATCAAGATTTTCACCTCTTTCTCACATTTTGAATTCACAGTATGATTCCTTGGCACATTATAGTACATGAAGGGAGGGGGGTCCATTCGCATTTCCAATGTTCTTGAATTCGAACGCATTTCTTGTCCGTAAAAACCGATGACATGGCGTTGAAATTGCACTAGTTTAACTTTCTAATCTGCAAGAAGGTTTTGGTAGATTGAAGTTCTCCGTCTCAAAGAAAATCTTTCCTTTCTCATAAATTTTTCACTACATCCTCTAGATGTCTTAAAATTCTCAACTCTAAGTTTATGAGCGGCTTCTTTTGCCTTGCATTGCAGCATTTGTATTGTAATTGCAAATATTTTAGATCGAGTGGGACGTACAAATTGAGCAATACTATCATCTATTTCAGAATATCTTCCTTTTCTTTTCGGTCCAGAGAAAGACTTTGTTGAAGATTTACAAGCAAAATTCATATTATATTGTTTATGCCATCTACATATATTTGTTTCATCAGTATCGAATTTTCTGGCTGCTGATCTGTTTCAGTTTTCTTCTGTATATAAAATCGCCTTCCTTTACATATTTGCGTCATAGTTAACTTCCCTTGATGCCATTACCAGTATCTTTGTGGTTAAAAAGACAAAAATGTTCCTAAATACGGGCAGATAACAAAACATTTTGAGCCATGTCAACAAGTTGCTGAGTCATGAGTTTTCCAAAATGGACTGTTACATTTTTCCATTTGAAAGGAGTGGAAACTCAATTTCTCAAATCCAACAAATTTTTTGTCTTCGATTCTAAGCCGCATCCGATTTTTAGTAGCGTTAAAATTTGAAAAAAGTGTGGCTTAGATTGGAATAAATACGATAATAGAATACGTGAAAATTAATAAGGTCCATCTCTTAATAATCAGTACCTATAGTGGCTCCCAAAATTGAGTATACACCTCTCTTACTTTATTAAATTACTCCAAAAATAAACATGAAATTAATATAAGAAAATTCAAAATATTTGCATTCTCTGACTAAATGACACGAATTGATGTCACAAATTTAAGTATACACTTTGTAAAAATTAACCACAACCTGATAAATTAGCTCCTACTATTTTACTAAAGTTTTTATGTTAAGTACTGACATTAGATTTAGATTCTAATGTATAAGTTTCTTGTAGAAATATTAATTTTTAATCTTCAAAATGGGTTCCAGATTAGAAACTGTAGTTCAAGTTAGAGAGCTGGTTGTTAAAATAGCTGAAGAAGGTAAATCTCTCATTAAAAAAAATTGCAAAAATAATTCTGCGAAGTCACGGATGTATTCAAACAATCATGAAAAAGTATAAAGAGTTGGGACATGTTAAAAATATTCCCAGAGGAAGATGAAAGGAGATCCTGGATGACAGAACCAAGAGGATGATCCTACGAAAAGTGACCTTAAATTCAAAAGTGAGTTCTTCAAAAATTGCTATGACCACTTCTTCTACGATACAAAACCTGCTTCTGTAATCTACGATACAAAGACAATCACCTGATCTCAACGTTATTGAGAATTTATGGTCACAGTTGGAAAACTTGTTCAAAAGCACCATATCACGAGTAAAGACCATTTAAAAACGTTTTTAAGAGAAGAAAGGGTTAAAATTACAAGTGAAACAACTTTTTTTTTTTAAATCGATGCCATGCCGTCTGGAAGCCGTAATTAATACCAAAGGATATGCAACCAAATATTAGTTTGACTTTTTATGTTTTCATTTAAAAGTTATGCCAGGTGTATACTCAATTTTGGGACTTAATATATTGTAGTTTCTGCTTAAAATTATATAACTGATTTCTTTTAAGCAGATTTCACACATACTTCTTTTCACGCTAAGTACATTTCTTAAAATGTATTTTATCACCATTTATATATATATATATATTCAGTATTACGATTTTATACTTTTAATGTCGAAAAAGGTAGGTATTTACTCAATTTTGGGATTTACTTTATATGTTTTGCAACAAAACAACAAAATGATAAGTATGTATGAAAGCAAAAATGAGTCACCATAAGATTTTAAATAAAAATAACTATTGAGACAATATGTCAGCAATAAGAATTAGATAGTTAATTCAATTTTCAATTATTTCGTATTAGCCACTGATTTTTCAAAGCAATAAGGAGAATAAGCTTATTTTATATTTTATAAAACCTCTAAGCATTAGATATTTTTTCACTCTTTATAAGTCTTCACCATTATATATAAATGAAAATCACGCTCACTATTGTCAGTTCTAGTGAAATTAACCACGCTTTTAATATTTAATCAAATAATAGGTATGATTAACTCATACTTAAAGTTCTATCAAAGTCACAAGAATATGACTAAATTCAATTAAATCGGCTATGAGTTTTTATTTAACCGAAGAAATTTTAAATTCTGAAGACTTTCTGTTAATAATTTACTCGATGCTCAAAATTTCCCGTATTATCGCTTGAAAAAAATAATTCAGTATATGGTAGATTTATCGCTTGAAAAAAATAATTCAGTATATGGTTCATAACACTTTTGGGACATTATCTCTGCAATTAAACATGAGCCTAAATGAAGACTGAGACATAGGTTAAGTAAAGATAATGTGACCAGACGTGCCGCTTTTAGCGGGACAGTCCCAATTTTCAACACTTTATCCCGCGTCCCGCTGAATCTTAAGAAAGAACCGATTTTTAGAAAGAATGTACGACAAGCTAGGGAACGGCGGGAGAACGGGAAGGGAACATACGGTTTTCTGCTTCCATGTAGCTATTTCACCAGTTTATAAGCTTTATATTATATTTGTAAATTTTATAATGTTAAACTATAGTAACAAAAATATTTTTTGAGAACCTATTATCAGGAACTGCTTATCAAAGTTCGCCTTGATCATTTACTATAATGCGACCATCATTGTACTTAACGAACACTGGCATTGTTCGGCATTAGCTGCGACGAAAACATTTTGTAACTCTAAAATGAAGAGAGAACACTTTGTACACTTTCACAGATATTATTCTTATGGCGTAATGTTCTGCTAGAGATCTAAATGTTACAAAGGAATTACATCTTATACAAAAATTGGAAACGGAGGAGAATTTTAGAAAGGAGAAGGGTCAGATTGTAAGGAGTTTGTTGGTCGTTCACGAAATAACGCCTTCGCATAATGAGTTTTTAACTGTCTCTCATACAATACATATCGTACTGTGTGCTAGTGCTAGTTAAACAAGTGATGTCAACAAATAAGCTTTTCAGATTACTTAAGTAAGTAATTTATTTAGGTTACAATGTTAGGTATTTTTAGGTATCAAATTTTTAATCAAGAAACCCCACCTCCCGTCAATGGTGTTCCTCTTTTCGAATGTTAAAATCTGGTCACCTTACTTTTTACACGAATTTCTTGTTCTAGCACTGCCCCCCCCCCCAATTTTTTTTCTTAATTCTAATTCTGACAGTTTACTCAGAAGATGGTCGGTTTATGCCCATACATGTGTGACTTAGTCTACTTCATGGCTTCCTTACTTTGTATTTTGGAGTTAAGGGGAACACCCGAATTTTATAATCACTTTTTTCTTTATTTCGTTGTACTTCAACTTGTTCATTTCGATTTCCAGCTAAACTGGAAATCCTTCCCGTTACTGTTTCGACTATATTTATTGCTTGATTTTAAAAAACAAATTAATTGCTTTAACATGTTATCAACTTGAAATATATCCTTAAAATTACAATTTCTGTCATGTATGAGTTTTTTTTATAAATTTCTATGCATTTATCATTTCGATAATTCAAGTTGATGGTGAAGTTCAGCTATTAACAGCTGATTTAATTCGCGAAGGCTTGAAATTTGCTTCAAGTATGGAACAGCATTTTCTTATGATTCTGACATGGAACGAGCATTAAAATTTTAACGTAATCTTAAATTTTGTGTTGCTGGATATCAAAAATTATATAAGCAATATGAGGAACCAAACCCAAAAAAATCAAAGAGCTTTATGCAAAGTTTTACAAAGAACAGATTTAACCCCCCAATGTGCGCATTTTTATAATTATTATTAAATTGCTCAATTATTTATAAGAATTAAAGTAAACGATGAAATATCGAGAAATTGGTCATAGTAAACTTTTCCTATATAAAATTTAAGGGAAACGATAAATTATTAAATTGAGTATTAAATCAGCTACATGTAACTTAAATTAGAAGAATTGGGTCGTAGAGTTTGGTTGGTGGAGTATTGTGACACATCTGAAACTTTTTATCTAAAAAAATCAACAGTTTTAATTTTCTCTTTCTTTCACTTTTGGGGTGACAAATTTTTTCTTAAAAATATATATCTTAGTGCATATCAAGCTACAAATTTTAAATGTGAATTGAATGCTCCTAGTGTTTTGATGTAGAATGAGATTAATGAAAAATTGTTTCTCTCTCCCTCTTTCTATGTGTGTGGAGGCGTGCGCGCGTGAATATATATTTTTTCTAAATTACAAGATACTTAAGAGAGAAATCAGTAATACAACCTGTGATTTTAAGCTACACTCAAATATAGAAGAAATATAGAATATCTTGCACAGGGGTTCAATCTTCCACACAAAGTCAGTTAAGGAACATACCACGGAGTATCATAAAGTTTTCATTATTTTACTAAGAAATAATAAGAAATAACTTACTTATCCTGGTAAAATTTATTATGCACATTAATTTGTCTTTTGGTACGTGCGGTTGTAAATAAAAGATATTCGTATTGATTTGTTTGGTTTCTGGAAACCATAAATTGAAGCAACTCGCAGTATGGATATGATAGAATTAAATCTACCAAATTCTAGAAAAATGGCTTTCGATAGGTCAAGGAATGTTTGGGAAATGTTTTTTTCTGGTGGGAGGCTACGTAGAAATGTTTTATGAATAATAAATAAAAATTAAGTCTCAATTATTTTTCAGTAATAATTAAAACTGTATGAAACCCCGGATAATAATCAAAATTCTCCGAAACTGCGAGTTACTTCAATCTACGGCTTCTTGAAACCAAATCAAACAACATGAATAGCCGCAATTAATATTAATTAATACGCAGAATCAATTGCTATTAAATAAATCTCATCCAGATGTCTCGATTATTTCTTAATACATACATATATATAATAACTGAAGCTTTATGTTACTCCCTTGCAAATGCAACGCAGTGTTTTAAACACAATCATAATTGTATTAATGGCACAACCTGGTCATAAAATAATTAATTAACGATAAAATGAAGCGATATCTTCTCTTATATGAAATAAAAATAACACTAAAGAAGGAATAAAAAACTATTTTATTGAAAGTCAAATGAATACAAATATTTTTTTAAAAAAAATCTATTAAGGTGAAGCTATTGACAATTTTAAAAAAAAATCACTTAATTATTGCTTTTACTGTGAAAGGAAGAGACAAACATTCAGCTTCAGATGGAAGAGGTCATTTTCGTATGCATCTTGATCGCAAAACTTAACAAAATTCACCAGAAAAAAAAGCATGTCTCCAGTTTGGTACCTTTCCGATTCATCGACTTGCCATTGCCAGTGCTCACTCCCAGATTGTATCAGAACCCGTTTAGACCCAATCCATGTTC